>BLSH010529524.1:984072-1002854 GCA_018402905.1 Glandirana rugosa
AGATACATCAAATTTCTGAAGAGTTTGGTAGTTAAGCCATTAAACAAATATGGAACTGTCCATATTTTACTCGGTAGAATCACTATGTCAGTTGGTGTTGGTTGTCGACTTTCGAAGATGGGCTTGACTAAGTCCATGTATGTCAATTACACGGACTCAGGTTTTGGGTAAGAACATGAGCTCAAATTACAGGAATCCTCCTACTAACAAAACCTTGAACACAGTTTCTTCGGTTTCAAGATATTGTTCACCAACGACATAACTATATCATCACCCTACTATTAATAATAATATTAATAACCTGTTTATTGTAATATTTACTCTGCTGGATTTTGTCATCCGTTGCAAGTATCTTGTGGACTTTGTTGTGTGCTGGGACTCAATAAATGCATCTCTCTGAATGAATCTTGTTGCTGCAGGAATAACTGGCTTTAAACAACAATAATTATAATAATAATTATCATCCCACTACTATATCAATACAGCAACCACTTGTTATAGAACTTTGGCTTCTTTGACACAAGTTCCAAAACAATCATCCTCCTAAGGACATTAAACTCGAGTACAAGAATGGGTTTTGGACTCAGGCACATTAACTGTATGTACCTGAATCAGTTCGGGTAGAAGCTTTCAGCTGTTGGTTGTGGTTGACTGTATCACTAAGATGGCTCATTTTATACCTGTCAAGGTATAAACAAATTACCGAATTGATGGTTTGAGAAGTCTTTAAACTACATAGAATTCCTGATGATGTGGTATCTGACAGAGGAGTACAGTTTACTTTCAAATTTTGGAAAATCATTTGCTAAGCTTTAGGTGTAACCATTATTCTGTCCTCTGCTTTTCAGCCTCATTCTAATGGTCAGACGAAGAAGACCAATCATTGGAGCAGCAATTTTGATGTTTGGTCAGTTATCTTCCTACAGAGTTTGTGTATAACAATTCTAAATTTAGCTCCACTTCCCTTTTCTCTTAACCACTTCAGCCCCAGAAGAATTTACCACTTTAGGACCAGAGCACTTTTTGCGATTCGGCACTGCGTCGCTTTCACTGACAATTGCGCAGTCGTGCGACATTGTACCCAAACAAAATTTGCGTCCTTTTTTTCCCACAAATAGAGCTTTCTTTTGGTGGTATTTGATCACCTCTGCATCTTTTCTGATCGCCGCTATAAACAAAAGAAGAGTGACAATTTAAAAAAAAAAAACAAATTTCTTACTTTTTGCTAAAATACAAATCCAAAAAAAATATAAAAAAACATTTTTTTCCATCAGTTTTGGTCGATTTATATTCTTCCTCATATTTTTGGTAAAAAAAATCGCAATCGGCATTTATTGATTTGTTTGCGCAAAAGTTGCCATGTTTACGGACGATAAGAATTAATTTCTGGGGTTTTTATTTATTTTTTTATTTTTTACTAGTGGTGGTGGCGATATGCAATTTTTAGCGGTACTGCGATATTGCAGCGGACATGTCAGACCATTTTGACACTTTTTTGGGACCATTGGCATTTATACAGTGATCAGTACTATAAAAAATGCACTGATTACTGTGTAAATGCCATTGGCAGTGAAGGGGTTAACCTGCAGGGGGCGCTCTAAGGGTTAACTGTGTTCCCTGGGTGTGTTCTAACTGTATGTGGGCTGCCTTGGCTGGGGAAAGGGGATGATCACGGCTTCCATATACAGGAAGCCTGTGATCACTGCCCTTCCCCCTCTATGAGAACGGAGATCCGTGTTTACTTACACGGACCTCCGTTCTCTCACTGCGGGGGGGCCATCGTGGGTAGTCCGCGGCGATCGAGTCTGTCCTACCTGCTCCCTGGCCCCCCCTGAACACAGTAAGCGCACGAGCGCGCCTCCGGCGGCACGTGCGCGCCCACAGCACTAGTCTTCGGAGCCGCTGTCATATGACAGCGGTTTGCGATAACGAGCCACTCTGTCGCCATCAGACTGCGGTTGGCAAGTGGTTAAATACCGGGTATCATCCTGTTTTTATTCCTGATCTCCCTATCTTCACTCCAATTCCTGCTATGACCAACAGATTAACTACATTAGGATATTCAAAAGAAATTCATTGATACTTTGAAGGAGGCTCTAAAATATTACAAAAAAGCCACTGACAGACATTGCTGATGTGGGTGACACAGTTTGGTTATATACCAAAAACTTTAATGTTCATGTTCCATCTGCTAAATTGGTTCAAAAGTTTGTGGGGCCTTTCCAGATCTCTGTTCAAATCAACCCAGTCACCTTACACTCAAAACTTCCTGACAGTATGCAGATTCACCTTTTTTGGGAAGCATTATTCCACCTACTCCACTAAAGGTTTCCTTGGGACTGTCTTGGAAGGGGAGTACTGTCACCTGCTACCTCTGTGGTGTCTAGCTGTAGCTTTTCTCGCTGTGCCACGTGAGGTTGACCTTAAACTCTTTGCTTCTCTCATGAACTTCCTGATTTAAGCAATTTCACTGCACTTGCCAGATTATTGTGCTCTTCTCCAGCCAATATCTTGCTTTTTTACTCCTGCTTCCGTCCGTATCTTCAGTACCACTCATTATTACAGGCAAAGAGCAGGGCGCTAGGTCAATACCAAGCCAAAACACTGTTGATAAAAAAGCAGCACACTTACAGTATCTCACAAAAGTGAGTACCTCCCTCACATTTTTGTAAATATTTTATTATATCTTTTAATGTGACAACACTGAAGAAATTACACTTTGCTACAATGTTAAGTAGTGAGTGTACAGCTTGTAAATGTGCTGTCCCCTCAAAATAACTCAACACACAGCTATTAATGTCTAAAGCAACAAAAGTGAATACACCCCTAAGTGAAAATGTCCAAATTGGGCCCAAAGTGTCAATATTTTGTGTGGCCACCATTATTTTCCAGCACTACCTTAACCCTCTTGGGCATGGAGTTCACCAGAGTTTCACAAGTTGCCACTAGAGTCCTCTTTCACTCCTCCATGATGGCATCACGGAGCTGGTGGATGTTAGAGACCTTGCGCTCCTCCACCTTCCTTTTCAGGATGCCCCACAGATGCTCAATAGGGTTTAGGTCTTGAGACATGCTTGGCTAGTCCATCACCTTTACCCTCATCTTCTTTAGTAAGGCAGTGGTTGTCTTGGAGGTGTGTTTGTGGTCATTATCGTGTTGGAATACTGCCCTGCGGCCCAGTCTCTGAAGGGAGGGGATCATGCTGTGCTTCAGTATGTCACATGTTGGCATTTATGGTTCCCTCAATGAACTGTAGCTCCCTGGTGCCGGCAGCACTCAGGCAGCCCCAGACCATGACACTCCCACCACCATGCTTGACTGTAGGCAAGACACACTTGTCTTTGTACTCCTCACCTGGTTGCCACCACACACACTTGACACCATTTGAGCCAAATGAGTTTATCTTGGTCTCATCAGACCGCAGGACATGGTTCCAGTAATCCATGTCCTTAGTCTGCTTGTCTTCAGCAAATTGTTTGCAGACTTTCTTGTGCATCATCTTTAGAAGAGGCTTCCTTCTGTGATAACAGTCATGCAGACCAATTTGATGCAGTGTGAGGTGTCTGAGCACTGACAGGCTGACCCCCCACCCCTTCTACCTCTACAGCAATGCTGGCAGCACTCATACGTCTATTTCCCAAAGACAACCTCTGGATTTGATGCTGAGCATGTGCACTCAACTTCTTTGGTCAACCATGGTGAGGCCTGTTCTGAGTGGAACCTGTCATGTTAAACCTCTGTATGGTCTTGGCCACCATGCTGCAGCTCAGTTTTAGGGTCTTGGTAATCTTCTTATAGCCTAGGCCATCTTTATGTAGAGCAATGATTATTTTTTTAAGATCCTCAGAGAGTTCTTTGGCATGAGGTGCCATGTTGAACTTCCAGTGACCAGTATGAGAGAGTGAGAGTGATAACACCAAATTTAAAACACCTGCTCCCCATTCACACCTGAGACCTTGTAACACTAGCAAATCACATGACACCGGGGAGGGAAATGGCTAATTTAGGCCAATTTGGAAATTTTTCACTGTGTACTCACTTTTGTTACCAGACATTAATGGCTATGTCTTGAGTTATTTTGAGGGGACAGTAAATTCACACTGTTATACTAGATGCACACTCACTACTTTACATTGTAGCAAAGTGTCATTTCTTCAGTGTTGTCAGATATAATAAAATAATAAAATATTTACAAAAATGTGAGGGGTGTACTCACTTTTGTGAGATACTGTATATGTAAAGTATACATCAATCTGCGGTTCTATCCACACTAGTGGCCAATACTGGAGCCCCGGTATCCTGTGCTGCTGTATGCTTGGCGGTTGCCATTTCATATATTGTGCTTACAGCTGCCTTGTGCCTTGGTGTCCTGCTCATCTCTGTCCCCACGGTCTGGTGGATTGTTGTATACTTTACATGTAAGTATGCTGCCTTTTTCATAAAGGTGTTTTGGCTTGGTACTAACCTCAGCGACTTGCTCTTTTCTTCTCTTCTACTTCATGAAGTGATCCTATCCAGATCTTACTACAGGAGCTGCAGGGATGAGCCACACTTCTATCATCATCTCTCATCCATTCATCCCTTCATACTTCCTCCCATTCTGCAGCCTCCACCATGGACTTTACACTAGCTTACTTTGCATAGCCCAGAGGAGTGCTGTATGCACTGTGTACGTAGTACACATTTTTGTTGTCACCACTTATTACCAACTTTTGCTTGTTCCTAGATTATGCTTCCACTTGATCCCAACCTGCAACCATTTGTTATCAATCTTTGGCTTGTTCCTCAACTATGCTTCCACCCCAACCTGGAACCACTTGTTACCAACCTTCAGCTTATTTACTAATTACAATTCTGCTTGATCCCTACCTGCTATATCTGCAACTGAACCCTGGCTTGCTTACCTCCTGGTGGGGGGGATTCTAAGGACCGCAACCTGGTACTAGCAGCGGTACATGCAGCGAAGCCATCTCCACCATCAGGAGCTTTGGTGAATACCACTTAGTGCCCCTACCCCACACCTCGGGTGAGCCTGCATCGTTCGCCAGGGTGACCTGCTTGTGTACTTATCCTGCTGGTTAATGGGAGCCTCTCTACTGCTATAGCTACTGGTCTTCGAACCTGACTGTGACACACTGTGTATGAAACTTGTGTTTATCAGAAAATAAGGTACCCTTCCAGTCTTCGGTTGTTTTAATCACATTACAGGGACAAGTAAGACTAAGAAAAAAATACTGAAAGTGCACTAATTCTTTGACAATGTTACAGATAGCACTTAGAGTTTGGTACTCATTTTAGGTATCTTCTGGATTCAGATTAACACGTGGTTCAGGCTGAGTCTTTGGACAGTTGCTTTTCCCTGCTGACAAAAACATAATAACATTAGATATGTAGCAACCTATGCAACTTACCTCAAATGGAGAAACATCCGCCTATCAGGAAATCCATCTAAACTGAATTAATTAAGGTCCAGTGCTGAAACATCAAGGTGCTTTGACCTTAGCTAGGCAGCTAGAGAGAGAATGAAATCCTTTCGGATTGTTTATGGTAAATATAAAATTGAGATCGATCTTCTGAAGATAGCAATAACTCAGACTTTGACACATACCAGAAAAAAAGAAATAGATTAGTAAACTTAAATCCTGAACAAAGACATTCAGATCTTCTGCTAGAACCAATAGTAAGTAATCCTCGAAAACTCTTTTCTGCTTTTCAGTTTCTTTGAAATGTTACTAACAGGGAAGAAATACATTTTTTACATGCTTTTCTTGCAGTTTACAAAAAAATCTCTATCCCTGCTGAAAGAACAATCTAATGCCCAATATTGGCAGTTTCACCCATTCAAACCTCTGACTGCTACTGCAGCTAAAAGTAATTTATTAAGTGGCAGTACCACAACTAAAGGAATTGCACATTTTAACTACTTGCCTATCATAAACTTTTACCCCCTTCCTGCCCAGGCCAATTTTCAGCTTCCAGCGCTGTTGCACTTTGAATGACAATTGCACCATCATGCAATGCTGTACCCATTTTTTGAGACAGATAGAGCTTTGATTTGGTGGTATTTAATCACCACTGGGTTTTCTATTTGTTTGCTAAAAAAACAAAACGAGAACAACATTTTTTTTAAAAAAGCAATTCTAGATATACTGTTGAAATACTTACTGTATATGAGAGCTGTTTAACTACCAAAGGGTTTGTATTCCTGTCCAGCCAGTTCTCTGACCCTTGTGCTTCTTTTCCCTTTCTCCCTCTGAGGTTACAGTATTTGTCAATCTAAAGAAAGAAAACCCCTAAATAAACTGAAAACATTTTTCATACTAAAATGAAGATGGAAAATCCATATGGAAAGTCCATAACAATATGAGATGAAGAAATGTATTTTTGGGTTAATCAAATAATATGAACCCAATCAGATAATGGATGATTGACATCTAATTCTATGATTTCTGTAGGACTGCATAATGACTGGTGTGTATATAGGTGTTATGGGCCAGCCTGTTCCCTTCCACAACCCAGTGCAGCTTTCCCCAGGACAATGGCTGACCAGACATCCTTTTCCCCTGCACAAAGCTAGTGTGGAGTGGTGGGTTGTGTATATAGGGAGAAAAGCTCTCCAACCAGCTACCCTGGCACCAACGTGTAGTTTCCACCACTTCACCTCACCTCATGCCGGACAATACGTTGTCGGACCATCTACTGTGGCCTTCTGCCCCCTGCAAACTATCCAGCCAGCTGCCACCCTGATGCTCAGAGCCCGCACATAACCTACCACTCCCGTTCTTGTGATCTTGCTATCTGTGTGGACCTGAAGCTGCAGATAGATCACAGAGAACCTGTACCTATCCCAGGAAACAGCTAACTCCCGCTGCTGACCATCCTGCATTAATCTCCCTCTGCCGAGGTTGTGCTGGATGACCAAAGTGTGAGTCATTTACCACCTATTTACTATACACTGTTGCTTCCCTGTGATCTTGCTGCCTGCCCCTTGCTGTGCCAGATTGACCTTGGACTGAATGTTTGCTGTACCATATTGCTGTGTGTTCCTTGATGTGCCTGTATTGCCACCCTGTGACCCTGGAGTTAATCTTTCCTGTACCATATTGCTGACTGTCCATAACTGTGCCCTATAGAATTACCCTTTTCATAAGCTCTCCTTTTTATCAGATTTTCATCAGCTAACCTTCACAAAGCAATTGACTCGATTAAGCTCCAGTTGCCATGCAATTTTCATAAGTTAAAAAAGCAAATAAAAATAACATAAGTATGAACAAACACCAGTATATTATATATTTTCATTCAACCCCTTTCATTATTATATTTGCATTGTCCAATTTTGCATAGTCTTCATAAGATCTGTTATTGCAGGTGCTTGCATTATTGAGTTTGTTTGCAGATTCTTGTTTGGCAGTGCCTTCTGAATACATAAATGTTGTTATATTTATCTAATCTTGACTACATATTTTAGCCAGTAGTTTACCATCAAACCATGTACCTGACTTTCTCCACAGCTGCCGTTGTACAATATTCTTCTATGCTGCCATTCACTCACCAAGATTTACAAGGTTTGGCATGTGTATCCCAATAAATGGACTGAGCTGGAATATGCCCCAGTTTCAACATTTTCTGCCAATGGTGTTGTTATTCACAGAATGAGACTTTCATATGACAGGGCTATAAGCAGTGTTTTGTTCCACTAATGCATTAACTGTTTATACATGTCGTACACAGAGCTGCCTTGTTGGACTTTGGCTTCAACTCTTCAACTATACACTGTTCAGTGTGCTTGGGAGCAGTATAAGTATTTCTTCTGTAGCTGGTTCAATGGACAAGAGACATAGAATTATTTTGACAATATTTATTTTATATTTATTTTTTAGTTAACCATTTTTCAAAAATTATGCTGTGTGGAAATGTAATACTGGTGGTAAACATCCATTCTCTGTGGGAAAAGCTGTCCCAGAATTGTAGGGTACAGTGAAACCCTCATCCCAAACTTCAAAAAGTGGTATTTGTATATGACAATGGTCATGACAGTGCAAACAATATATACATACTAAGGATGCTATTTCAATGTTTAAAAACAGCACCTCCATAAAAGGATAAAAGGGAAGATAAGGACATATGGGGGAAAAGCAGTAATTATATATTAAAAGAACATAGAAATGTATACCGTAGAAGTAACCTAACCGTATATACTCGAGTATAAGCCGAGCTTTTCAGCACAGTTTTTGTTTGCTTATACTCGAGTCAGTGTCCTGCAGCCTCTGTGGGTGGTCTGAAGAGATGAGTAGATTCACAAAGCACAGAGCATGCTGCTTCTAAGAGCCGCTCTGTGCATGAAACTGTGAGCTAATTACATTGGAATGCAGAGAATGCAGAGAGAGATGTCAGATTTTCAACTTGATGTCGGGAGATGGGCTGGAAGCGCGGGTGTTAGCTGTTCAGTCCCGCCCACCTCAGATCTCAGTGAAGATCTGACAACTCTCTGTCTGCATTCTTTGCATTCCAATGTAATTAGCTCACAGTTTCATGCACAGAGCGCTTCTTAGAAGCAGCACGCTCTGTGCTTTGTGAATCTACCTTACTCATCTCTTCTGCCAGTGCCAGCCAATACCATCCAGTGTCAATTAGTGCCACCTGCCAGTACCATCCAGGGCAGGTGGTGGGCAGATGGTAATGGCTACAATACCTCTGTTCTGGCTACAATCCCTGTGTAATGGCTACAATCCCTGTGTAATGGCTGAGTCCCTGTGTTCTGGCTACAATACCTGTGTTCTGGCTACAATCCCTGTGTTCTGGCTACAATCCCTGTGTAATGGCTGAGTCCCTGTGTTCTGGCTACAATCCCTGTGTTCTGGCTACAATTCCTGTGTAATGGTTGAGTCCCTGTGTTCTGGCTACAATACCTGTGTTCTGGCTACAATCCCTGTGTTCTGGCTACAATCCCTGTGTAATGGCTGAGTCCCTGTTTTCTGGCTACAATACCTGTGTTCTGGCTACAATCCCTGTGTTCTGGCTACAATCCCTGTGTAATGGCTGAGTCCCTGTGCTCTGGCTACAATACCTGTGTTCTGGCTACAATACCTGTGTTCTGGCTACAATCCCTGTGTAATGGCTGAGTCCCTGTGTTCTGGCTACAATACCTGTGTTCTGGCTACAATCCCTGTGTTCTGGCTACAATCCCTGTGTAATGGCTGAGTCCCTGTGTTCTGGCTACAATCCCTATGTTCTGGCTACAATACCTGTGTAATGGCTCCCTGTCCCTGTCTTCTGGCTGCTGCATTTCCCACCCTAGGCTTATACTCGGGTCAATAACTTTTCCCAGTTTTTTGTGGTAAAATTAGATGCCTCGGCCTATACTTGAGTATATACAGTAATCTTCTATAGCGTTAAAATGTAATTAATTGTTCTCAGTCTTATTAAATATGTAGCATTTATTAAAATAATACATAGAGATCCTGCCATGAAGGTCCTTGTTCAGTCACTTCTTGTTATGGGGTGACAACTGTCTCCAAATTGTGCTCTTAAATTGTAACCTTGTCACATTAGCTCCCATTGAAGACTACATGTGCCTTACCTATGTGCAAGCATGGTCCACCATGATCATTTCCAAGCTTATTCTGAGCAAAGATTTGCAGGCAATGCTGGACTGAGTGCATGTAGATCGCAAGTGGCTGAGAGAGGCTCAATGATCTATTTTAAAGCAAAACTGGCCTAGCCTTGAATATTTGTAAAATAATAACAGTACTGAAGTGCATGTATGTTGGAGTTCCTGCAAGTGCCTATGCTAGATTTGCACCAAATTGCCCATTTACTCACCCTGCTCAGATGCAGGTGCAGTCCCATTTAACTCTTTTTCCACAACTCCCTGGGTTCTTTGACATGCTCAGGGAAGATCAGTCTCTCTCTACTTCTCTCTCTCAGGGACTTAGAGGGACTACATCTGATGAGGTTGAAGTTTTGCATTATTGCTGCTAACCTTGCTCCTGTTTAGTGAACTGCAATTTGCGGACACTCTGTCTGGTTTTTGAGTTGTTTACCTATTTTGTTAAAGTACTCACATTAAAGAGGTTGTCAACTCTTGACAACCACTTTAACCTACAGGTAAGCCTATAATAAGGCTTACCTGTAGGTTCCCTGGAGATATACAGAGTACTTGCATGTACCGACATCATCGGGCACATGCGAAGTGAAGAAACAGCCTCCATGCAGTTTCTTCACTGAGATAGTGCCGCGAACGGCGGCCCCCGCACACATGCGTGGGAGTGACGTCACGCAGCTCTGGCAAATCACAGAGCCGGAGTCCACGGCCCTGGAAGGAAGAGGGGAGAAGATGGATGCTTTCTGGAGAGGGGACAGCACAGACTTCCAATGCAGGTAAGTGTCACATAATAGACTAGTATGCGATGCATAGTAGCCTATTATGCTTTTATATTGCAGGGTAATGAGGAACAAAGAGGAAGTAAAACCCATCACAGTTTACTTCCTCTTTAATCCCTCTGGGTCCCCATTGCATCCTATACCCAGGCTGCAAATAGGTCCTCTAAATTGAGATTAAGCCTTGCCTCCTATCATTCAGCTCTCAAATGCCAGAGCTTCAATAAACTACGAAGGGACTGGCATTTTAGAGTTAAAAGACAGCTATCAGGTACGTTTACAAGGTGGACCAAAACTGGGCTATGTAGGGTGCACCAGTCAGTTATTATGCAGAGAGTTCAGAATTTCTCCTCTTTTCAATCCACCTCCAATGGAACTGTCCAGTTATCTTCAAATCTGTAATTATGTGCAATCCTTGATAAAGCACACTGATTCCCCGTTGACTCTCATTTCCTTTGAACACATTTGTCTTTGTGACCCTTTGTCCAAAGTTATCATCTCTATGATCTATAGCTCTCTTCAGGAGGGTGACCCCCAACACCCCCCACTTTATGTTGCCCTCTGGGAGAGGGATCTTGATAGATCCCTTGAGTCATATCAGTGGTCCAAAATTTGGGATGTGATTGCTTATGGATTGACAAACTCTGCCTTTACTGAAGGCTGGGTCTCTGTTTTACAGGTTGCAGAGCAGTGAATTCGCTTGCTCATATTTGGTTGGATGGTCTCATAATCAAACGCTTCTTTTTGTTATATACTGTATTGGGCAATAGTCTTCCTAAAAATCCATATGAAGCCTTACTTAACCTTAAACAAAAAGGATGTACTGCTAATCCATTAAGCCTTACAACTTTTATGTTCACGACAGCCAAGTAAATTATTGTGAAAGCCTAGCTGTTTAATATTCCAACAGTCCCACAAGTTACCTAGTAAATGGAAAATTGTCAGATGTTCTTCATGATAAAGAAAGAAATTTACAATGTTCAGTCCTCTTGGACTTGGTATAAGATAAAGCAATAAGTTTAAAGTCCTGTACCTTATAGTATGGATTCCTCTAAAATGATAAAATGTGAAATCTAATTGTTATGAATTAGTGCAATTTACAGATAACTATTTTGTGCTTAAATAAGCCTGTTATAGTGTAAAGTGCTATGAAGCAAATTTGGGAAAAAAAAAAAAGATTGTTCCTATTATTGACCATTTACAAAGTATGTGGCATTGCAACCCATATTTAATCACATTACTGTAGATAAAAAGGGATGAACTGACATTTTTAGATGATAATGCTCAGTTCAAGTCATTATCTTAAATCACCAACATTGGTAATTTCTTATGGTGAACATGATTTCAGTACATTAATTAATTGCATATATTAATACATTTTTTATGAAGATACTGATTTATACTGGCTATGTTGTCTTGTATTATAAACAGTATGAGAGCAGTAAATAATGCTTTGTCTCAGCAAATTTTTATAGCAGTGAGATAGAGAGGAGAAAATACTTCCATCTCCTCTATATGCTGACATTTTAATAAAAAGTGCTTAGAAGTTTTTATATATTTTCCAAAATGAATATAGAGTGGAATATATGTGGCCAGTGCCAACATGGTACAACTTTTTGCACCATGCCTGTCTCTGAGTGCTGGCCAGGCATTGCTAACCATAAGATGCTTACTAATCATGCACCCTGATTGCTTTTCTGTAGACTCTATTTACACATTTGTTTTGCAGACAGAAGCAAAGAAGCACACAAAGCAACTGCACTGTAAAATACTCACAGTACCTTTTAGCTGTTGAAACTTGCAGTGGATTTCACACAGAACATTGCAAAATTTGCCACGTCACTTAGAATTTTGTGATTTTACCCCCCCCCCCCCATAAGCTATGATTACTTTATTTTTACAATTACACACATCCATGCAGTAAATACCTTTCAAGGTAGGCTGGGTACAATTGTTTTAGATGATATTGCTAATATAATATTTTTCCATAATTCCCATTATTTTTGGGGAATTCTAATCACAGGGTATGTTTTCTCTGTAGCATGTTGTTCAAGCTTGCTCCAGCAGCTATGCTAGTGGGATATGATTCTGTGTTATGGTTATCTGATAGCCTATCCAATCAGTAGGCCTTGGGAACCTGCTAAAGCATGCTAGGAAGAACTATTAAATATCTGAGCCCCTTTATGTAATGATGTCAGCTTAGAGGTCAGACTCTCCTATGCCTTACAGGAATGCCTGCACAAGGAATGATGTAGAGATCTCCCCTCCTGTGTGGAAACCCTTAAGTTGTTGGCTTTCTAGGAAAAAGAGCATAAAGCCTAGTGGAAGCAAGCTGTGGCTGTTCCCCACATAAGGAAATATAGAGAAGTATGGCTAAGTGGACTTTTATACACATGAACCCTTCCTTGCTGTCCTTCCCTGGAAGTGAAGATATAAATACCACCCAAACCTCAACAGGGAGCCTGAGCTCTGTCTGGAGTCCAGCTAGCAAAGTCTACTGTTTTGAAGGTAACTACCAGAGACTTTATGAGAGACTTTAAAGAAATATCTAAAGGAGATTGACGTCAATTTGATATTGAGATTGTGTACTTGGAGATACCCTAATATGTACGGCATCCTCCTTACCATATTGCATATACAATACACTCTTTTCTATTTTAAAGGCTAATTATTTCACATTTTGCAAAATAATAATAATAATAAATGCACCCACAGTGACTAAAAAAATGTGCATCTATTATTTTTTTTATTTTTCAGTAGAACCTACTAAGCTTTGGTGGATAGAAGTACAATGCTCAGGATCCTGCAGACTCTTCCTCCAGCCCAGGGCCATAACAAGGTATGGACCTTCTATTATAGCACTGGCGGAAGTATCAAAGGCAGTGATATCACCCACACTTATGATCTATTGAGAACTATGCGTCCCTCTGCTGCAATTACACATGGGACTCATAGTCATTTTATTTCTCAGATCCTGCAAATAAATTATGTGACTGCATGGCTCCACACCGAATGCAAAATTACACAGGATTCTCCAGGGATAAGAACCCCTGAATTCAGTTAGAGGTGTGTGGTTTGGGAGTTGTGGGCTGCAAATTGTGACCATGTTTCTTGTTTCAAATCTACTGGTGCCAATTATTTATGAACATCCAGAGAAAAGAACCATACCTGAAATGTACTTTTTTTAGGACTTTACTGTAATTAAGATAATTCCTAATGCAGTTGCTTGATGGCTAAAGATCGATATTCATGTATAACTATTAAAGAGCAGTACAAATAATACTTTCTGGAATGTAGTGCTGTTACCTCCTGAATGGCATTATCAGTGATTTTCTGTGGAGTGTCTATTGATGAAAGAAAAAAAGATAGAATAACTTCTCATGGAATACAACTAGATTTTCAGCTCTTGTAAGCAAAACAGCAAGGTATTCTGCCACTACAGTACTTCCTTTTGTTTTCTAAAGGCCCGTACATATGGTCCAATTATCGTCCAAAAACTTTCATACAAAACTGTCGTGAGATAATCTTACCATTAGTATGCTCAATTCGACAGCCGATTTTCATTTATCGTCCAACAAAAGCTGGATGAGCCGACTAGAATTTCTTTGCCTGCCGGCAAGGCCACGTCCGATTTTCGGCTCGTCTGTACAGAAGTTGGACAAACAAAAGTTGAAAGTACAAACAAGCATGTTCAGAACCCAGGAACAACCCAGAAGTGTTCAGTCATGTAAACCCGCGTTCACAATTTACATTCGTATAGCGGCAATTGAAATAGCGAAATGTAGTGGAAGGGGCCCAACGGGTGGCGCACGAAAACTGAACTTCCTCTTTATACGCTTGTAGCACGTCACTATGTTCGCCTTTTGTCGAACGATAATTTTAGTAACGTCAGTACGCTAGACAAAATCACGGACAGACGATTTTGGAAATAATTGGACATGCGGTCGTACGAGGCTTAAGAATGCATCTTTTGGTAAAAACTATGGAAAAGGCAAACAAGCAAGATAATCTGTCAAAACAGGGACTCATTATTTGTAATAAAACAAAAATGCAATAGAAGGAGCACACACTATGTATACTATCTAGGGAATGAGCACTAATGCTGCCTTCTTACCCACCATGTCTGCTATTTTGTATAGCAATACCATTAGTAGCCAAACCTAAATTAACCTGTTGATGATCAGGCACAAATATGTTTGTTATATATTAAGGTATCTAATTCAAAAGGAAAACTTGCATATAAACATATGTTGAATGCAGTCCTTCCGGATTATGTGATCTAAGTATCTGCACCACAATAGCCAATCAATCTGTAATTGATAAAGAATAGATACAGCCTCTATATCTGCAGCAATTTGTTTAAAAAAACACAATGTAACTGTACACACTTATAAAATGTGTACAATGGTTTATCTAAAAAGTGCTGTTGCCAGATTTCCTGAATGCTGTTTATATCTGAAACTTTCTGCACCACAGGGCCCTCTGTTTACAAAGTCCCTTTAGACCAAAAGACAAACCTTACATCTGACATCATTGTCACACCTACCCCTAACGCAGGTGGTCAGACACTATAGTCGGCTACTATGTTCTTCACCTATAGCAGTCTCCTTTCCAATAAGGCAAGCAGGCCTATTGATACTCGTTTGCCCCCAGGACTTACACACAATTCTATAGTGCCTGGCGCCCACGCCAGGACACGCGTGAACTGAGCAAAGCAAACAGGTACTTGTGTTTGACAGACAGGCAGAGAGTTTCAATTACAGTCTAGGTAAAAGGCAGGCAGAGTTCAGAGAATAGTCCAATATCCGATCCGAGGTCATACACAGGGAAATCAAATCTAACAGAGCAGGGCAGACAAACAGGCAGCTTGAACAGGTATTACACACTCTATCACAAGCATGAGACTGCAAGCTTGGCTGGCTTATGTCAGGTTTGGTCTCCCCCCAGAGACTGGCCACATCAATCACCTTGCAGGTGGACAGATAGACAAGGAGAATGCCAAGCCAAAACCAGGATGCTCGAATGAGGAGTACTAGACGCTCCTGACAATCATGCTTTGAACCCCACAGGTTCTTTCTCAAGAATCAGGTGCGCTATATGGCAGGACCTTTATATTGAAAGATAATTTGGACAGCAAGCAAATTACCTTTGCCTTGGTCTCCCTTTTTATGTATTGAAGGTTTTCATTTTTATGCATCAGAATGTTTATTATAATAGTAATGTTTGTAGATAGATTGGTAGTATAAAATTAGGATAGAATGGCATTCAAATATTGCATTAATATACAGTATATATATTTTTTGTGGATTTAATATGTTAAAATTTAACTAAAAATAGGAATCAGAGCTAAATACAAATTTTTTTACAAGTGTTAGGGGTTTTATGCAGTAGTTGCTAAAGTTATTGCTCTATAAATTTTAGAACACAGAATTTAAAATTATATTGTCAGCTTTTGGTTCCAAACAGAAAGAATATTTAATGAAAACAAACCACTATTTATATTTAATATTTAATGAAAGTAAACCACTATTTTATCTGAACTATTGTAACTTTCAGTAAACTAAGTTATTTATTTAATATTTATTTCAGGTACTTATATAGCGCAGTCAATTTACACAGCACTCTACATATATTGTACATTAAAATTAGTCCCTAACCCTCAAGGAGCTTACAGTCTAAGGTCCCTAACTCTCATTCATACATACTAGGGCCAATTTAGACAGGAGCCAAGTAACCTACCAGCATGTCTTTGGAATGAGTTTGGAAGAAACTTCAAAATAAACCTCTATGTTTTCATACAAATGTGCAGCTTTTATTACCCTTACTGTAAATATGGATAGTTAGCTCTTGGGGCTAATCTATACAAAGCATACCTCTGTTTTCACAACATTACAATTTGTAAACCAATGACTGTTGCTAAGGATATTTCTTGAGAATAAAGCTGACCAAATACCAGTAGAAATTCATTTGAATTTCTTTTTCTCTTTGGAACGTTTGTTCAATTTTATAATGGGATGAAATCAATTATCTTTTTTTTGACCATAGTGACAAAACAATTTGAACAAATGAATTTCTAATAGTGTATGTGTTTTTTGTTCAGGAAATTCCATTAAATGCAAAATCAATAGGTAACAAGCAAATAATATGTGGAAATATTTACAAACGATATTCGTCAAGTCTCTGTTGCCATTATCAATTGTACTGATTCGATTTTTTTTTTTCTTATGAACGTTCGTATGAAATTCTACCAGTGTTTATCCAGCAAAGTGTAGCTTTGGAAACATAAAGCGTGGCAATAAATTGTCCCCTGGGGTGAAGAGTCTTTTTTATAATGAGGTCCATTATTTTTCTCTTAGAAAACTGATTTTTGTTTTCCCCTAAATAGGTGTAGATTTTTTATACTACATTTGGAAATAGGCTGCCAGCTCCCGAGACTTAAACTGTATTTGATGAAAACAATGGAGAAGATTTACTAAAACTGGAGGACACAGAATCAGGTGCAACTGTGTATAGTAACCAATAAGCTTCTAGGTTTTATTGTCAAAGTTTCACTGAACAAGCTGAAGTTAGAAGCTAACTGGTTACTATGCACAGCTGCACCATATTCTGTGTTCAACAGTTTTACTAAATTTCCCCCAATGTGTTTGTAGTTGTAAATTGCAATCTGTCACATGCCTTCCTACCTGCCAAAACAGACAATACTCTAGACCAGGGATATGCAATTAGCGGACCTGCAACATTCTGCAGTATTAGATGTTGCAGAACTACAAATCCCATGAGGCATAGCAAGACTCTGACAGCCACAAGCATGACACCCAGTTTTGCAACAGCTGGAGGTCCGCTAATTGCATTTCCCTGATCTAGACTATGCTGGCCCTTCCCCTTCCCAGCTGAGCTTCTTGGGGGAAGGGATACTAGAAGCATGGTTGCAGCCTGCATAGCCTGGGCAATTCTAAGATCTTGTAATGTAGCAGCCATTTATTGTAGCCCATGCACCTGTACTGAAGAGATGGACCTCTAGTGGCTTTGAGTTGGCTTTGTGGTATCCCTGAAGTGTGTTATGCGATGCAAACATGGGAATTGGCATTTAATGGAAAAAACTGACAGATCCCAGCATCCACATAAGTGATGTGGATGCAGGGATCTCCCTCGCTGGGCTATTGTATTCAGACAGCAGGGCTCCCCTCCCCCACCCCACCATCAGAATATACAGATCAACACTGCAGCCATTAGCTGCATGCGCTGATCAAATGCTGGTTTTCCAGGAAGACCATTGTTCCACCAGCTTCTATTGAATAAAGAGGAGTACACATGTACCGAAAGTTGTCCAATTCCTGCTGAACCAGGGGAATATCAATATATGTGCACCCATCCTAAAATTTTGCCTCATTTACTTAGTTGTGACAGCAGTTTCATCAGATATTTGAAGAAAAATCTGCAACAGGCAGGATAGAAATAAAAAGCACATAAGGGGGGTCTGGCATTCGTTAGACCTCATACACACGGACGTTTTTTGACGCCAAAGTTTTCTGCCCTTTTTTGCAGCTCTCCATGTTAGTCAATGACCCCATAAAAATGCCAACGTTTTTGAGCTGTAGAGGGCATCGGCGTTAGTGAGCTGAAACTATAACCCACGGCCAACACGTTCTGAGGCTGTAACGTTTTGGTGTTTTTTGATGCCGATGTTGCAAAACACTCACTAACGCCATACCAGCATTAACCTGCGTTTTTGATGCCGACATTTTTAGATTGAAAAATAGCAGAGGATTTTTTTTTAAGACGCCTATTGATGCCGACGCTCACTAACGCCGATGCATAACGCTGAAAAACGTAGATTTTTTTCTCTGACATTGGGCCCGACGTTTTGATTATTTTTTAAGATACACCCGTGTGTATGAGGCCTTAAACCTTGAATTAAACTTTCAGCTGTAACAGTATATTCAGTCTGTGTGCATATATACAGGGTGGGCCATTTATATGGATACACCTTAATAAAATGGGAATGGTTGGTGATATTAACTTCCTGTTTGTGGCACATTAGTATATGTGAGGGGGGATACGTGTGTCTGACTTATATGACAATGTCGACTTTCAAATTAAGTTCCAAATTCCGGAGTATGTGTGCCCACATAGAATTTTTTATTAGTTTTGCAGCCCGGGTTACAGTCTCTTTTTTTAGATGCAAAAAGTCGCAATACGTAGCCGCAATCACTCGCAGCCGTAGTTATCCGCAGAATTTTTTTTTAGGAGACGATAAAAAGTTAGATTTTTACAGCCGTAGTTTTTGCGTCCAATTACGACCATACCGCAATCACTCACAAAACGTTGTAGCCGTAGTTTTTTGTGGTTTTGCAATGTCGGAGTCTTGCACAACCGGCACCCAATATCAAAGTCGAGTGATT
>BLSH010529524.1:1002989-1020639 GCA_018402905.1 Glandirana rugosa
GAAACCTTGGGGGCCATTCAACTGGATATGTGAAATTGCTACATGATGATGTGTTTCCCTCTTTATGCACTGAAGCTGGCACGTTCCCTGAGTTTTTCCAGCAAGATGGTGCACCACCACATTATGGGTGTCAGGTCCGAGCATTCCTAGATGAACAGTTTCCTGGAAAGTGGATTGGTCGTCATGGGCCAGTTGAATGGCCCCCCAAGGTCTCCCGATCTGACCCCCTTAGACTTTTATCTTTGGGGTCATCTGAAGGCAATTGTCTATGGTGTGAAGATACGAGATGTGCAGCACCTGAAACTACGGATAATACGGATTCATACATTGCTCTAGATTTTCTACAACAGTAAATTGTTCTAGAAAAAATATTTCCATTCGGAAGTTTTGAATCTTTGATTTCATGATAGAGGAATGAAAACAAAACTTCAACATCTACATTGGCAGAGACAACTAAATTACATACATAATTACATGAATCAAAAGACATCCAAATAAGGCGACAGATAAAAGTCCCACTCGTGATGAGACTGTGATAAGCTTTCAGACTGGTGATGAACACAACCAAGTCATCAGAAAAAGCCAACCAATGAATGATAGTTTGTACGTTGTCTGGAAATGATCAGTAATAGCATGTCATCCTTCTTTTTTCACAGATTAAATAATTTATATCATAATACTTTTTGTAATTTGATTCTGTCACTTTCAAACATGCATATTTTTTTCTACTTTCTAATTAGCATAGTGCCAGAAACAACAGAGCTTCTATAATCCTGCATACTAAATACACCAATGTTTTATTGGGCTCTCTAAACTCGACAGCAGACAAGCTGTGCAAATCTCACACACACACGACTGGCTACAAGATCTATATACTGCAAAGGTACCAGTAAACAAAGGCTAGGAATTTGCTTCCGTATTTGACAGTGCTAAAAAAATAAACAAAATCACAATAACGGAAGAATCACAAGTTTGAATATAATATAGATCAAAGATTTTCAAAAAGTCCATAAAGTCTAACTCTACTTCCGAAATAAGAATCCTTTCCAGGTCAATAATTTACACTTTAACATTTTAATTGCTACTGACTTTCTTTCCCAAGATTCACATAAGTTTGACACAGGATTTGTACATTTTCCAACTGAATTCAGTTAGAAAAATATGTGAATATTGGGTAAAATCTGTATGAATTTTGTGTGAAAACATTTTAAATAGACCCCTTAGAGTTGCCATTGGTGCAAGAAAGCAACATTTATGGTTTTTAGAAGTTTTAGAAAATCAGATTGTTTTTAGATTGAAACACAGAGTTTTTCAAAAATGAAATGTAAAAATCCAATGTCAAGGCCAGTTCACACTGCCTGAAACTAAAACAGAGTGGTTTAGTATGTGAGCAGCTGTCCATTTTGGACTTGTAGTGAGAATGGGGCACATAGAAAACAAATGTTGTCTATGTGCCCCATTCTCACTGCAATGCAGGTGTGGTGCAGTGAGCTGCAATAAAATGCAGACATGCTGCATTTTACCACAATTCACTGCACAGCACCAATGAAGTGTGGCTTTGTGCAGTTCAATAAAGTTGAGGGGAAAAAAAGAAAAAAGGTAAAACTTGCATCACACTGCCCCCCAGTGCACTCTGGCAGGGCACTGTTTTGTGTAGAGGAAGTCACATATGGCACTCTGCTCACCCCTCAAATCTGCCACCAGGGATTGCAGAATAGAATAGATCCATTGATCATCTCACGGTGTGTCCTCAGTAGCTAAACAATCTTTTTCTGCATCTCAGATCTCAGGGACACAGGGTACATTCTAAGCTACCCTGTCTATAGCCACAGCAAGAAAGTGCTGAAAGAGGTGGTGTCATAAAACAAAAGATGCTAGCCTGTCCTGTGTAGTAGCAGCCGTGGCCTAACTTTAGTGTTGCTAGGCTGTAGTCAGTATGAGCGTGGGTTGTTAGTTCTGTTTTTCTTCTTAAAGTGGTTGTAAAGGCTGAAGTTTTTCTTTTCAGAATCACTGGGGACTGGCCTTGGCAAAAGTTCAAGAAGATCAAGTTATGAATATTTCTTCAGCCCTGGCCAATCACTAGGATGTTTACTGCCAGTGGTGCATGCTCGGAAAGGGTATAACTATTTGCAGTGGCCTTAGGAAAGCTCTATTGCCTTCCAGGTTCTGCATAGGGAGGGAGGTGTGTTGCTGTAGTTGTTTCAATTGCCTTCCAGGCCTGCTGCCTGGGGAAGGGGTGTTGCCATAGAGAGGCCCAAGCCAGGGGCCTGAAGCTTTCTGTTAGAGAGGATATACAAGAGAAGGGGAAAAGGAAGGTGTCTACCTGGATTGGAGCACCAAGGGTGAAGGAGAGCCTACATTTTTATCTTATGGGGTATTCTGTGCCCTAATCCCTCTCTCATTGAGTTTATTGGTCCTATAATAATTTCTGCTAAACGTCTTAAAGTTACTGGTCCCCAATTTTTTCCAGCCCACAACCCACTATGACACTGAAAGGATTCCTAACAGCCTTTAGGGGGTAAGGAGGTTCTGCATATAGTACCAATAATAGTGACCATCACAATATTTATATTCTGATATAATTGTTAGAGCTTTTGCTTACAATTACTTTAAAACCCTAATACAAAATTCCTAAAACTATGGTTTTTTTTAGGAAAATTAAATACGTTTTAAAATTTTGACAATCTTGGTTTGTTACAGCCTGAGGAAGACTGTATCAGGCATTCACATGGTTACAAAGTTGGTGAGGTTGAATAAAGTCCCCAATCCATCCAATTCAAACTGAGCATGTGTGTGTGTTTGTTTTTATGTCACTACCATTTTCCATATCCCTGCAGGGAGAATACATTTAATGTTTGTAGTCATTCCTCATAACTGAGGTCCTCCAGCCATCTTATTAGTTTTGTTGTCCTTCTCTGGACTTTCCCCAGCTCAAACATATCCTTTCTGAGGACCGGTGACCAAAACTGGACCACATACTCAGGATGTGGCCTAACCAGAGTTTTGTGAACTGGTAGAATTATAGTTTTATCACTTGATTAAATACCCTTTTTAATGCATGCTAATAATCTGTGAGCCTTGCTTGCTGCAGCTTGGCATTGCTTGATATTGCAGAGTCTGTGATCTATTATGACCTCCAGATCCTTTTCCATCTTCAATTCTCCCAGAGATTCTCTCCCTAGTGAGTACCTTGCATGAGTATTTTTATGTACCCTGTGAATTACTTTATATTTTTCAAAATTAGCCCTTATCTGCCATCTAGCTGCCCACCCCTCTATTTTAACTATGTCTTCTTTTAAAGTTGCTATATCTTCTTGTGAAGTTATTGCCCTGCTTAGCTTTGTATTATCTGCAAGCACTGAGATTGAACTATTTATTTCAACCTCTATATAATTAAGGAACAAGTTAAACACCAGGATAGAGCCCAAGGGCAACTCTAGACCATTCTCAAAATATGCCATTAATCACTATTTACTAATGCCAAAAGAGCTTAATTTGTAAGTTAAAGTGTTAGTAAACCCCCAAAGCTGTTTTTACCTACAGGTAAGCCAATAATAAGGCTTACCTTTTTTACCTACAGGAAAGCCTATAATAAGGCTTACCTGTAGGTAAAAAAGAATATCTCCTAAACCTACATGGTTTAGGAGATATTCGCCCTGCATGCAGCCGCTGACATTAGCGGCGCATGCGCTCTGATGATCCGGCCGAGGCGTCCGGCAACTCAGAGCTGCGCGGGAGTGACGTCACGCGGCTCTGGCCACTCACAGCGCTGGAGCCGCGTACCCGGAAGAAAGAAGAGGACCAACATGTCAGCGTCCTTAGCGCTGACCGACTCGGGCATCGGGGGCCTCGTTCTAAGGTAAGTATTTCATAATATGTGCGATGCATACTAACACATTATGCTATTGTCTTGCAGGTTTTTTGTTTTTTTTTGGGAACGGGTTTACTACCGCTTTAAGTGTTTATGGGGAACTGTATATAATGCCTTAGCAAAATCTAGATACACTATGTCTACATGTCTTCCTCTATCCAAATTACTGCTTGCCTCCTCATAGAGTGTTAACTGGCAAGAACACCCTTATATAAATCCACGTTGGTTAATAGTAATGAGACTATTTTCATCATCACACTCCTGAGTATGGTCCCTTATTATTCCTTCCTATAGTTTACATACTGATTGACGTTTAGCTGACCGGTCTGTAGTTCCCAGGAATATATCTCAGACATTTTTTTGAAAAGTGGTACAACATTTTTTTTGCTTTTTGCCAAGCAGTTGGTACAATTCTAATCAGCAAGCTGTCCTTAAAAATTAGGTACATTGGACTGGCTATAACACCCAAGACGTCTCAAGTGTAAGCCATCCAGTCCTGGTCATTTATTCACATTAAGTTTTTCTAGTCTTTTTTGGATACCTGTTTCTGTCAGCTACAATATACAATATTCAATATTTTGTTATTAACGTTACTGTCTTTTTATTCTAACCTTCCTTTTCATTCATTTAAGTTCAGAAGAAGAATGTTTTTAATACAGTTGCCTTCTCCCTGTCACTTGTGACCAACTTCCCCTGATCATCTCTTTTGGAGCCAATAAGTTCTGACCTAGCCTTCTTATTAATAATATGTTTGAAAAAAAATTGATTTGTTTTTCTCTCCTGAGCAACGTTGCTCATAATCTACTTTAGCTGCCCTGATCATGATCATGCATTTCTTATTGCATTCTTATTGTAGATTTGGCATGCCAATATTGACCCTTCGACCCTAGTGCATTTTTTTCTTACTATGCTTTTTTACATCAGTATTTAGCCACCCAGGTTTAACTTTTTTTCTTTTAAATGTGTTGCCCATTGGAATGAATACCATAGTTTAATATGTCCTTACAACACTTTACCTTTCTTCAGTGTTCTTTGTTGCAAGAATTTGATTCTATTTAGTATCGTGTAGCATGGAATGCATCTTAGTAAAATTGACTCTTTTGAAATGTAATGTTCTTGTCCTATCTTTGTGACTCCCTTTCCCATAATTTATGGAAGACATACTGTAATTACTCTGTGATCACTGTTACCAAAATTATCCATTATTTCTACATCTGTATTCAGCTGTCTTGTCTACAATCAGAAGGTCCAGCAGAAAATTATTCGTAGTTGGGGCTTCCACCACTTGACTCATGAAATTGTCTTTCGGTACATTCAAGAAAGGATGCGCCTTAGTTTAGTGAGCAGTTCTGTCTTTCCAATCAATGCCAGGATAGTTGAAGTTCCCCATGAATATAAGACAATGTACACGCCAGATGCATCTGTTCATTGAAGAATTTCATTTCATCATATTTGTTATGTTAACCTTATTCATTTTCAGAATTAGTTTCGTATCTTCAGCATTAATTTTGTATATTCGTTGTTGCAGGTGGATTCGAAAAGTTGAGCCGTTTTTCTGGAAGATTGGTGTATATTCAATATATTATCGAAATAGACACATTCGAATTGTAAGGATTCTATATTTTTGGATGCTGGTCCAACCCACCAAAGGAAATTGCATGAGTTGATTGAATAACATCATGTGCATTTGAATTAAAGAATGAAATAACATTTTGGAACCACTCGTTAGCTGAATCCGAATTATCAACTGATTTTGAAAATTGAATTAATTTCCCCATGGGCCCAAACTACTAGAGCATCCTGTGAGGTTATCTGAATGAAACTAATAAATTAGTTAATTTCTATATAATTTTTTTCAAGTTCATTGACACTCATTACTGTGTCCATTTGGAGATTCGTATACATCTGAATCTCCAAAAATGAAATTGTCTTCTGAAAAATGAATCGCAACAAAACTAAATGTCTAATAAATATATTTGTATGCCTCCTCACCATCTCAAGACAAAAGTATATTGGTGTCTTCCTCATTCATGGTAATTTTAGTGCTGACCAGGATGACCAAAAGTCATAAATCTACACTATGAAGACAGCTAAGCAAATTCTCCTTACTGCTCAGGATACGAAAGGGAATCTGAGACTAAAGGAAATCTCTGTCTATATATCTATATAACTTCAACTATTCCTGATGGGAAATGTCATACAACAGCAACTTCTGCAGTGCTTGATCATGCAGTTATGGATATATGTTATCTTCACCTTTTCTATTTTAAATTGCTTCAACAGTTTCCCAATTGTGACCCCTTCTACCCCCAGGCCTCATGGCAGCGGCATGGTCTATTATGGATATTGTTACACCACTCAATAATGGTAACTGTGAAGCCATTGAGACTATGATTTGCATTAAGTTCCATTTTAAGGAACAGTCTTAAAGGTGTTGTAAAGTCTCATGGTTTTTCACTTTAACCTCCCTGGCGGTATGATTATTTCAGATTTTTAGTGCTGAAAGCGGTACGATTATTTTGCATGGAAATTTGGCGTTTTATATTGTAGGCCTGTAATTCTGAGGAATAACTCACTTAATTCTGTCCAAACCAGAGTCTAGTAGACATCCTGGGTATGATAAAGTTTGAAACATGAAATCATAAATTATAATATAATAAATAACTATAAATAATTATCAGAAATAATAACATAATAGTAATAAAATGTATTCAATAATGTAATCAAACCAAAAACACTGAAATTTGCTCATTTGCAGAATTGTCGCTGTCGTCACTTTCAGTTTCTGATGATAAATTTCTCCAAAAATCAGTATCACTCAATTCTGCAAATCATTGTTATTTACTATCGCTGTTTTCTAGCTGATAAAAAAACACTTTTGACGTAAAGGGACACTTTTTGGTTGCTATGGACATTCTCATGTTTCCAGGCAGAAAGAATGACATTTATAATATAAAAGAGCATGCAGGGCTCTGGGCAAACCACTAGGGACAAAGGGGATGTGAAATGATTTCAAACAGTAATGTAATCTGTAAGATTACAGTGTACTGTATGTTTACTGTGTGTTTCACTATATGAATTTCCCGCCGGTCTCCGTCCCCGACGCTCGCAGGGAACGGAGCCCGGCACACAGAGGCATCAGGCGGAGGGACAGACACGCTGACACCGCGGGATGACATCGCTGGATCCAGGGGACAAGGTGAGTAACGCAGCCTGGATCCAGCAATGCAATCCCGAGTGTGGCTCGGGGTTACCGCTAATGGTACTGAAATTCCACCCCGAGCCACACTTGGGATTACCGCCAGGGAGGTTAATGCATTTTCTTACCTGAACCCGATTGTTCCAAATACAAACACGAGCCCAGCAGCTCCAGCCACTGTCTTGGGTCCTCATTGGATAGATTGATAGCAGCAGGGGCCATTGGCTCCCACTGCTGTCTGCTGTCAATCAAATCCAATGACACAGGAGCCAGGGGGCATAGCCCAGTCCTGCTGTCTGTGTCAATGGACGCAGCAGCGGGACTCGTGAGCGCACCCACCTGGGTGCCCCCGCAGAAAGCGTCTGTTCGTGGGGGCACCTGGTGAAGAGGAGGAGCCAGGAGTGCCACCAGGGCACCCCAGAAAAGGAGGATCAGGGCTGCTCTGTGCAAAACCCTTGCACAGAGCAGGTAAGTATAGGCATGTTTGCTGCTTTAAAAGAAAAAAACCTTTACAATCACTTTAACGTGATTGTAAACGATCACCTTGTAAACAACCTATTCAATTTAAAATAGAAATAAAAGACAAACATTTGTGTATAGATATAAAAAAAAAATATATATATATATATATATATATATATATAAATTCCTTTTTTTTCCCTTCTTAATAAGTGTACCCTCTGTTCTCAGCTGCATAAGAGCTGGAGGGAAGGGAAGCAACAGCACACTGAGCTTCTCAGAGCAGGCTGAGTTCCCAGTATAGATAGAGAACTGACCATGGTGTGTTCCCCTGCTAAGTATGGTCAGTTTTTAATAGGAAAGCAGAGGGACTGGCAGGAACACCTGATATTTCACACAAAAGAATGAATAGAAAGAGAACAGGATACTTTTTCATGCAAATACATGGAACAGCAGGCACATACAAAATGTTTGGTTTGCATACTCTTTAAATCTGTTATTGTATGCTGAAGTTTAATAGTACTAGCTGAAATTGGTCTTTCTTGCTATTGTTATTGTTTTGTACAATTGTAATTTACATTATTGTTTCTCTTTCTCATTCAGAAAATACAAAACCTAAATAAATAAGATCATTATGTTTGTATACAATCTTTTATTTGTATACATTATAGCTATAAAGTTCAGAAGAGGCCATGTTCTGGCAATACTTTACATAAAATAAATATATCAGTGAGTTATGCAAAAAATGGGTAATGGAAGTTATATCAAGTTAAATTACATATGGTAATGTTTAGACTTAATTTGGTGTATCTTACCATGAAACAGTCTTTATAAGCATCCGTTTTTTTTTTCTTTTGCACTCATGGGCAAAAACACCATCTCGATTCAAAATTCTGCAACCCCATAACATTCCAAACATAGTGCCAAACTTGATTTTAATGTTTGGAACAGTAGTTGAATAATCTTAGCACTAGCCCACCCCCTTCATGTTTACAATGATAATGATTTGTTAACTTTGGTTAGAAATGTGCATCTCCAATACAAAAAATAACAGAGCCATATGTTCACACATTATCGTTATAAGTGTCCAAATAAAAACAATTAACATAATTAATGCTTTCTTATAAAATGTTTTATCTAACCTTCCTGCTAAATGTATAATGTAAGACAAAGGAAATCTATATTTTTGTTAAGCTATTGCTATGACAATGTGTGAAAGTCAGCAAATGACATATTATGCTGTGATAGGGATGTCAAAGACATGTACCATAGGTTGTAAAGTGTGACTATGTTTCATGGCAGAATATAAAATATTAATATATTTAAAAAAAATAATCAGGCTGTTTAGTTTACTACTGGAAATGAAATGCTTGTAAAGAAGAAAAATAATATGTTATTTTTTTTACATATTCCACCATTTAAAGAAAACCCCTGAGAAGGTACAAAGATTTCTCATAGAAGTCCATTTCTATTACTCCCAGGATTGTATAAGCCACCACAATAAATGCACTTGACAGATTCTGAATTTGTACCTGCAGGCATTTCAGTATAGGGTATGGGTCTCAAAATATATTGTCTGGTGTCACATCTCAGTGCTTATAAATGAGCCACCTGGCCAAGTTGGAAATCCTCTTGGAGTTGGAGAAATTACACTTGCAGGGGTCCACCAACAAGATGTATATGGAAATGAGGGATGCTGTGAAAGGGAAACACACATATTTCTGCTGCTTTTGGTGCTTACTTTAAAGGATATAACTAAGATTTGTGATCATGGTGCTATTGTAAAACATCTTTGGTTCCATCATAATATCCAAGGGCCAAATAGTGTGGTTTCTAATGATGTAATCACAGTAATAATAAAAAGGCCTTAAAAAGTCAGTTTCACCAATGATAACATTTTACACTTTCCTATGTAACTGAAAATGGGAACCTACCTTATAATATACAGTATTAAGGTAAGCCTGTCCTTGAAAAAAAACAATTTCAGGCAAAAAAGTGAAATTCAGGAACAATTTCACTTGTCTAACAGTCTCACTACAAACCAAGGTTCGTTGAGTAACCTAGACCTGCGGCCACAGACTATACCAGGCCAGGTGCTTTTCCTTTCTTCCTCTGAGCCAGTAGACCATGCTGTACTGTGTAATTGTGGATTTGCTGCATGGGCCCTAATGGAGAAGCATCTACTACAGGGTGACATATTCTCTATTAGGACCTATGAAAAAAACTGGGCATGTACAGTGCACAACGCTCATCAAGATCATCTGCTGATCTGTGGTTTGTAAAGGGGGATATTAATGGCAGGGATGGGGGACAGTAAGGCCTCATACACACAGACATTTTTTTATGCCGGCGTTTTCTGGCGTTTTTTGCAGCTCTCCATGTTAGTCAATGGCCCCATAAAAACGTCAGCGTTTTTGAGCTGTAGGTGGCATCGGCGTTAGTGAGCAGAAAGTAGAACCCATGGCCATCGCGTTCTGAGGCTGTAACGTTTTGACGTTTTTTTGACGCCGACGCCACAAAACGCCAACAAACGCCACCTAATATTGTACCGGCGTTTTCCGGCGTTTTTTGACGCCGACGTTTTTAGGTTGAAAAATAGCAGAGGGATGATTTTTTTTTAAAAACGCCTATTGACGCCGACGCTCACTAACGCTCAAAAACGCCAATGCATAACGCCGAAAAACGTCGCCTTTTTTTCCTTGATGTCGGACCCGACGTTTTGTTTATTTTTTTTTAGATATGCCCGTGTGTATGAGGCCTAATAGTTAACCTAGCTATCTTTTAAAGATTCGCTTTGTGAGTCTGTATCTGTGCAGAATCACTGCTCTGGCTGTGTGATCACTAAACAACCAGATTATATAAATGGATGGTAATATCTGTGTGCCCTGGGAAATTCAGAGTTTATTTAAACATCTGGATCTTGTTAGCAGTACTAGAAGTGATCCTTCAGTTCTTATCCACATGGATAGATATGATCATCATACAATAAATACTTGTACAAGGTATATCATAATGTAGAAGTTAGATTTGTTATGTGATTTATTGTATGATACATATAAGTAGTATCATGTATTTTGTTATTTTTAAATAAATCATCATACATCTAACACTTTTTTTAGTGTGGTAATTATCATAATAAAATGTATAAATGGTGTTCTTTCCAGGAATCTTGGATAACAATTGCAAAACAGAAGAATACCCCCAGGGGTCTTTTGGTGCTAAAAAAAAACAACTGAAAAAAAGCATGTCCTCAAGTATATGTGACTTCTGACCTACTCATAAAGTTATCCATAAAAAAGGTAATTTTGCATAAAATGCAGTCGTTTAAATTAAAGGTATTTGGCAGGGCTGTAGTTAGATTTTCTTCATCAATTTGATTATTTCTCCCAATAAAACCTGGTTGAAAGTGGTAGACTTTTCTACAGAAAAAAATATGCTCTTGTTTTCTTGACCCCAATCCTTAATGTGTATGTAAACCCAATGAACTTCTTGATTTTCTCCTTTGCGGTCTGTTAAATATACCATTTGAAACATGTTATTATATCTGTTTAACCACTTTTTGACCAGTGCATGTTCTGTTCTGAGTGGATATACCCACACATTTTCTCAGAGATCCTTGTGAACAGTCCTGTGATCACACAGTCGTCAGATCACAGACAACAGGTTGAGAGCCAATGGGAATGGCTCTGTACCTTGGGATCGCTGTGACTAATTACAGCACTCCAACCAACCAACACCTGATTACAGACAGTGCAAGATTACAGCCAGTGCCTGAGAAAAGCCAGTGTCTACAAAAAGGGAGCTCTAGCCCACAGCCAGTGAAGAATTATAGCCAGTGCAGGATTAGACATCCCAAACATTAGTCAGATTTTTTCATTTGACCAGCTGGTTGAACATAAAAAAACTGACCCCATTCTGCCTTCTGTATTGTTGTGTTCTGCCAGCAGGAGACTTCCCACTGTCAGAATACGCAGATAAGGGTTGCAATCTATAGTCTGCGGTGCTGATCGAGCTGGGAAAATCTGATAGGGCGGTTGTACAGTAGTTGATCAGTAGACAGATACATGGATCTAAATTTGGCCAGTCCCTGCTGAACCGGCCAACTTTACAGCCAGTGCATGATCACTGCCAGATCAAATGATTCCAGTGTTGCTGATTGCAGCCAGTGCCAGTGTTCATCCTTTCATGTTGGGGTGTCTATTTTTTAAATGTGGTCATTTTGCAGGTATTTCTGCTGTTCTGGCATTTTAGGGAAGTCAGGAAATCAAATGAAAATTTTATCCCCATAAAAGACCTATGGTTTTCCATAGATTTTGGGCACCTCTATTTGGCTGGGCAGTAAAAACATCTCACACTTGAGGTATCCCTATACTCAGGAGGAGTAGCAAAAATGTGTTTTTTTTTGTTTGTTTAATTCTCTGTATGTCCATGCTGTATATGAGAAATACCTGTATCTTTAACATTTTAAACTGGAAGTGGAAAAAATAAATTTTCATTTTATTTTTTCATTATTAAAAAAATATGAATGGGGGAACCAATTCAATTTTTAAAAGACTCATTGTGCCTCTTAGAAAATACCTTGGCATGTCTGCTTCCCAAAACAAGGTCATTTTGTGGGTGTTGTACATTCCTGGTACTGCAGGGCCTCCGAAAATGTAATAAGCAGTCTGGAAATCAGATATACAATTTATGTCCCTTAACACCTTCCCACCCGGCCTATTGTAATATGATGGCTGGGCGGGAGCACTGTTGTTCTGGGAGGATGTCATATGAAACCCTCCTAGGATTGGTCCGCACTCCAGTGGGATCTGTCACCCGCCGCCTCCACCGGATGCAGCCGATGACAGATCAATGTACCGGTCTGCTACCAGGTGACCGCTGTGGCCAATCACAGCAAATTACGTGACAGTTGTACATAGTGAAAGGCTTTGTTACATGCCTTTCATTGTGTACTATTGTGATGAGCTCTGTGATTGGTCACAGTCATCAAATGGTACAGACAGGGCCAATCACAGCCCATCTGTACCATGTGATTAACTGGGGCCAATCACAGCTAATCACAATAGAAAACACGGCATGAGTAGTTTTCATTCAGAAAAAAATGGTTGCTTATAACTGTAAAATTCACAGTTATAAGCAACCATAGTGTGTAAAAAAAACCCAGATCACCTCCCCAGAGCAGTGCCATGTTACTGTGGTAACACTGTATTGCTCTGGTCATTGTATGTAAAAAAAAAGTTGTAAAAAAAAAAGACAAACATTTTATAAAAATATATTTAAAAATTGGAAAAAGTTATGAAAATGTTTTTTAACATAGTGTCATCAGTCAGTGTCCCTGATCACTGCAACACCAGCTATATGATGATGCTGTGCTGCACTGGTGACAGAGTGTAAAAAATTTTAAATGATCATTTTTTTAAATTTATTAATCTTCCAAAAAATTGTGACACAAAATTACAACTTCAAAAAACTTGCCATGCCTCTTACTAAATACCTTGGAATGCCTACTTTCCAAAAGGGGGTCATTTGGGGGATATTTGTACTGTCCTGGCATTTTCGTGCCTCAAGATATGAGAGTCTGTGAGTACATCGAGATTGAACGATTTTCAGATATATATACTATAGTTTGTGTACTTTCCTACAGCCAAAATAATACATACTGATTGGGTTATTTTTACCAAAGGAATTTAGCAGTATACATTTTGGCCTAAATTTTTGAAGAAAGATTATTTGCAAAATTTTATGACAGAAACAAAAATTCAAAATTTTCTGCCTTTTTTGTTTGTTTTGCAAAAAAATTAAAAAAAAACAGCGGTGATTAAATACCACCAAATGAAAGCTCTATTTGTGTAAAAATAATAATAATTGCATATGGGTACAGCATTGCAATTGTCATTCAAGGTGTGACAGCACCGAAAGCTGAAAAGTGGACTGAGTAGGAATGGGGTAAAAGTGTCCCCGATATTGAAGTGGTTAAAAGCCTGAAAGTGAACCTTCAATATTGTGCCCCTTTATGCGGCTAGGCAGCAAAAAAAGTCTCACATATATCACATGTATCCCTATACTAATGAGGTATAGATGTGTTTCGGGTGTATTTCTAAGTATGCCCCTGCTGATAAATTAAATCGTTGAAATGACAACTTTGTGAAAAAAAATCTAATATCATTTATTTCCTCATTTTCTAAAAAAATATGGCAAAAAGTAGATCTTTAGAATGCTCACTGTGCCTTATTCCTTGTGGAAGCTGCTATGAACAAAAGATTCAATGGTAGGTGTCTGATCTGTACCTGGCATTTTAGGGCCTCAAGTAATGTGACAGGCAGTCAGAAAATCAAGGTTCATAAATTTAAATCAAATATATATGCCATAGTTTGTAGATTCGCTTAGTTTCACACAGACTAAATAATATACACTGTTTTTTTTAACCAAAGAAATGTAGCAGAATTGTTCGTTGTTTTGACTGATCCTAAACTGTGTATTTACATGTCTCATGATCTTGTACTGTGTCACTATAATTGAACACTTCTTTACTTCTTTTGTATATGTTACAGAGGCTCTTTTAACCATCAACCAATGTTAACCCCCTGAGAAAGACTGCAAACAATTGAAACGCGTCAGAGTTTTTGCTAATGGTGTACTTGTTTAATACCCATATGTGTAGACACAAGCCTATAATGTTTACAATGTTATCTAACTTTTTCATGCCTTCCAGCATTGTGTCATTGCAATATACTGTCCCTGTTGTTTCAGGGTTCATTTTAATGTTGTCCAATAAAATTATGAATTTTTAGATATTTTTGCTGTATATTGTTCATATTTACACTCCTTTGGTTTCAGAAAGTCCCAAAAATGTGGGTTTTGTCTCAAATAAAAGGGATATGATATTGTGTTAACTTTAGGGCACAGGAACACACTATATATTTAAATGTAGCAGAATACATTTTGATCTATATGAAGAAAGGCTATATATATATATATATATATATATATATATATATATATATATACTGTATATATGTTTTATAACAGAAAGTAGGGGAAATTGTTTGTTTACAAAATGTTGGGACTTTTTTCCTTTATGTAGAATAGAATCAAATAAAAATAAGTTAATCATGTCAGAGTTCAAGGCTGTCCTGTGTCTCCTGCACACATCCTGTGTTTTTCCCAGATCCTATCTTGCACTATAGAATGATTATCATTTATGTTGTGGAGATCTGAAGGTGCGAGTGGTTCAGTAGTTTAGCAAAAGACAATCAACAGGTATTTTAATGTACTTCTAAGTTCTTTAGAGGCATACAAATTGGGATATGTGCATGCATTGCAGAGATGTACTGCATATGTTTATATATATATATATATATATATATATATATATAAATATATATATATATATATATATATATATATATATATATATTGTCTTGACATATGCTTTGAAGACTTATCTTATAACATTGGAAGAGGTAACATTTCCATTCAGCTTTTTTTTTCTCTATGTGACACCCATACTGGTCACTATGACACCAGCACAAGAAATGGGGAGGGGATTAGTCACCAGGACAGGAAAGCACATTCTTCACACAGTCTTCTGTAATAAATAGCCTGTTTGCTTGTAAACTTTGTAACTTCATAACTTTTGACTTTAGTTTTACTTTAAGGGGAAAAACTTCTAAAGGATCCATGTGGGTGAATGATCTGATTTTACAATGATATTTAAAATGTGTATCTTTATTTAAATGCATGTAGGGCATATACAAAAGTAATGGTGTGGAACAGAGACGCACAAGGTACAGCATTATCTGGTGGGACATTGATTAGCCCTTTAGTAAATTTAACTTTAACAATTGCAAGTATTACAAAATGTATTATGGTATTATGAATTTACGGGTTAAACAAATCCAACATGTTTAGCTTAGGGTAAAGGGAAGGGTATGGGAGTATGGTGAGGGAAGGTTAGGGCAGAATCAGGAAGGTGTAACTTTTCCTAGTTTCTGCCCCCTAACTTATCACAATTGTTTTTTTCTTTATGTCTTTCAGCACTTTTTTTTAATTGGCTATGTCACAGCACAGGAAGTAAGGGGCGATGGGAGCAGTGTTGCCAACCGCCAGTATTTTTACTGGCAGCCAGTAAAAAATGGGCACTTTTCTCCTACTAATAAATGCCAGTAACAGGAAAAGGTTGTCAGTAAAAAATATGACTATGACGCTTGGCTGGGAACTGCGTATGCGCAGTTCCAGTCCAGAGCTAGCAGAGACCATCCAAGTGTCTGCTACAGTGTGTTCGGGCAGCGCAGTCCATGGGTGGGTCTGGAGGAGGTGGTGCCTGAGTGTGTTGTGTGATGTCATGGTGCAAGGGAGCCAAGCCAAGTGGCTGGCACCTCATGTGTGGGGCTGCAGGATGGGAGCAAGGCAACCCAGGAGTGGTACTATCAGTGCTGTTTGGACTGGAGTGGACTGAAGGGACCACCTGGCGTAGAGAGAAACTGTCACTGTGACTCAGGAGGGGATGTCAGTGAGGCGTTATCATCATCTGTGTTGCTGCACCCTGCTGTCAGTGTCACTGTGAAAGTCAGTTTCATGTGTGTGTGCTGCCCATTCTAATATCTTGCCCCCCTGACTCCTGTCCCTGAGCTACTTACTTACTATATCCAAAATAATATGGGAAATGTTTTATTTTTATCTACAGGGTGGGCCATTTATATGGATACGCCTTAATAAAATGGGAATGGTTGGTGATATTAACTTCCTGTTTGTGGCACATTAGTATATGTGAGGGGGGAAACTTTTCAAGATGGGTGGTGACCATGGCGGCCATTTTGAAGTCGGCCATTTTGAATCCAACTTTTGTTTTTTCATTAGGAAGAGGGTCATGTGACACATCAAACTTATTGGGAATTTCACAAGAAAAACAATGGTGTGCTTGATTTTAACGAAACTTTATTCTTTCATGAGTTATTTACAAGTTTCTGATCACTTATAAAATGTGTTCAATGTGCTGCCCATTGTGTTGGATTGTCAATGCAACCCTCCTCTCCCACTCTTCACACACTGACAGCAACACCGCAGGAGAAATGCTAGCACAGGCTTCCAGTATCCGTAGTTTCAGGTGCTGCACATCTCGTATCTTCACAGCATAGACAATTGCCTTCAGATGACCCCAAAGATAAAAGTCTAAGGGAGGTCAGATCGGGAGACCTTGGGGCCCATTCAACTGGCCCACGATGACCAATCCACTTTCCAGGAAACTGTTCATCTAGGAATGCTCTGACCTGACACCCATAATGTGGTGGTGCACCATCTTGCTGGAACTATGATGTTGGTGATAGGGAATTGCTGGCCATCAAACCGGCTTTGAAGGAATGGCAGTACCTCCTGGAAGGAGCAGCTCACCCGGTATTGGTTTTTACTGACCATAAAAACCATAAAAAAAACCATATGCTGTGAAGATACGAGATGTGCAGCACCTGAAACTACGGATACTGGAAGCCTGTGCTAGCATTTCTCCTGCGGTGTTGCTATCAGTGTGTGAAAAATGCCAGTGGTAGCGCGGCTACTGTTTGAGGAAGAGGCGTCTCGCTTCCTCTTCTATCAGCTGGTATTCCCTGTGCCGAGTAAGCGAACCGCTTCAGAAGACGTCCAATGACGAAACGCGTAAGGCGGGGCCAGCTAGTACGCACAAACGTTTGACGTCACGATCGGGTTCGCTTACTCGGCACAGGGAATACCAGCTGATAGAAGAGGAAGCGAGACGCCTCTTCCTCAAACAGTAGCCGCGCTACCACTGGCATTCTCGATCCATGGGGACGTCCCCATCGAGCGGATACGACTTAGAAAGGGGGCCAGTCGAGCCCACCATTAGGAGTCACAGTCCGAGGAGCATAACTAAAGGAAAGGGTCGTTGAGAGGAGGTCCAACTACGCTGCGAGGTGCCACATCCCTTTTCGAAAGTCCAACATACCTCACATATTTCCTATTCTTTAGGTTATATCACATTTAGGTTTTTGTGAAATAACAGGTTTGGTTAATTTTTGTCCAAATTTTCTATATCACCGACGTAAGGAGCCATAAATATGTTCCCTTTTTTACGGTCACCATCGCGCCGATGACAAACTCCTTCTCCG
>BLSH010529524.1:1020649-1044298 GCA_018402905.1 Glandirana rugosa
GCCGCCATGGTCACCACCCATCTTGAAAAGTTTCCCCCCTCACATATACTAATGTGCCACAAACAGGAAGTTAATATCACCAACCATTCCCATTTTATTAAGGTGTATCCATATAAATGGCCCACCCTGTACTTTAAATCACATTGCTAATTGCATATTGTACTTGTCTTGGCTGAGCCAGTACATTTGGGTGTCCTGTCAGTAAATTTCAATCTGGTAGGTTGGCAACACTGTATGGGAGGTGATGAAGGGGGAGGATGAGGGAATGGAGAGGTGGGGGGATTGGGGGATATAGCTAGGATTAGGTAGAGAAGTCTGGTAACCTCTAGACTTCTCCTGACGGGAAGACCTGTTGGAGTATTTTTTGCATTTAGAAGTAGGGTGTCTCCACCTCTCATGTTCTCTTTCGCCTCCTCTCCGGGGAAGAATTTCGATGTATATGGTTGTTATGATGGAGTTCTAGAAGATATACCTTTTATATATGTCTGTTATTGTATGTATTTCATGTTGTGTTTGAAATTTAAATGTTTGCACTATTTTATGGTGCTGTATTGTGTTTTGTAACTCTTTGCTAAAACGAATAAAAAGAATTTTAACACAAAATAAGCCATTAGTGTTCCATTTTCTCTACTGATATAAGAATATTTCATAACAATGATCTACTGGGACTTAATGCCAATGCACACATAGATGATTTCAGCTGGAGGATTCTTGTGGGGTGCATCAAAATAGTGGACTAGACTTTAATAGCACTAAATATCTTTCTAAAAGACTAAATCATCAAGACTATGCAGATGTTTTGCCCTTCTATAGACGTGTATCATCCTTGATAGACTGTGGTCATATCCTCATAAATAGGACCCATAACATCACTAAGTACTGCACAGCTCACTCCACATTCTAACTTATTATTGTAATGCTAATTAAGCAGCTATTATGCTTAAAAAAAAACAACTTGATGTACATTAAATAGAAATTATTAACATTTTACACATATATATTAACGTTTCAATACTTATTATACTGACAATAATTGAATAAAACTTTGATCCTGCAGAGAGGTATTTTCTCCTTCACAGCTAACTTCCTGACAATGAGCAATCCTAGTTATGTGCATTGCAGGCAGCCTCTGGGAAGTGCCCTTTGGGGCAAGCATACAGAATCTAATTCCACACCAATTTGGTGATCAGATATGAATTGGAGCACAAAGGGCTTTTCTAGCAGGCAATGTTGAGTGCTTCCAACTGTTTAGCCAAAGCTGTTTGCGGAGAACAATATGCTTTGTTATGCATGTACACGCAGTTGCAAATCTAAAGATAGAAAATGAATACATACATACTTCAACATTATATTGAAGCAAAACAAGTCAACAGGTAAGTATTCAATCAAAATAGGAAATATAAATATAAGACTGAAAGTGTATTCATGTATCTGCCAAATGAATCTTGTACAGCCAGTCTTGTATTATACACACATCTTCCAACCAGAACAACAAGGTATATGACCATCTTATTTACAGTATGTTTTTTAATTGCAGCTTCCTATGTCTCCTTTCTGCTGCCAATGTGCTCCATGGACCATAAATCATCACAATTTTCCTTGTCCATTGATAAGGGAGCTAACCAAGAAAAATAAAAGTAGATCTAATCAAAATCATTAAAATGAATATATGCTTTAACATGTTAATGTTACTTCAGCGTTTCTTTTAAATCTTTTTAAAACTGTGTCTTTCATTTTAATAATGCTTTAATCTCATATGAAAAACATTGTTCGGAAATTTTCTTTTGTGGGTTTGGCTCATTGGCTGAATAAAAAAAAGCTAACAGTGTATGGCCAACTTAACTAGTAGAGATATGTGGGGCAGGGCTTACCCGGCATACCCAAAAAGTGGGAGGAGTTAACACACATTGATACTTTAACATTACTCTATATTGCAGAAATTGGATGATCACAGAAATGAGGAAAATTACAGAAATGGCGTTACATATGCTGCAGGTTACACACTTCTTCAAGCATAATGATAATGTCTGTCGAAAGGGCTCTTTTGTAATAGAAATATAATAATATCTTACAGACCACAGAATGCTTGTCTTGTTTGAGGTATCCAGATTACTAGGTTGCAATAAGGTCCCCATACTCCTTGTGGTTTATCCGGCTGATGGTAGGACAGTTTGAAGAAGCCGGCAGAAAAGATACCATGTAAGGGGAACCTATTTTTCCCTTCTAGTCAGGTACTTCTTTCTAACACTGCTCTTATTCTTTCCCTAACAAGTGGGTCTCTATATCCCTGACCTACTCCCACACTACAGGTGCACTGAACAATGCAGCATTTGCTATTTAACCACTTCCTTGCTGGGCACTTAAACCCCCCTCCTGCCCGAACCAATTTTCAGTTTTCAGCGCTGTCGCTCTTTGAATGACAATTGCGCGGTCGTGCGACGTTGTACCCAAACAAAATTTGCGTCCTTTTTTTCCCACAAATAGAGCTTTCTTTTGGTGGTATTTGATCCCCTCGGCGTCATTTCTGATCGCCGCTATAAACAAAAAAAGAGCGACAATTTTGAAAAAAAAACAATATTTTTTGCTATAATAAATATCCAAAAATAAAAAATAAAAAAACAAATTTATTCATCAGTTTTGACCAATTTATATTCTTCTACATATTTTTGGTAAAAAAAATCGCAATCTGCGTTTATTAATTGGGTTGCGCAAAAGTTATAGCGCCTACAAACTATGGACATTGATTTATGGCGTTTTTATTATTTTTTTTTTTTTTACTGGTAATGGCGGCGATCTGCGATTTTTATCGGGACTGCGATATCGGGGCGGACATGTCGGACATTTTTGACACATTTTTGGGACCAATGACATTTATACAGCGATCAGAAATTTAAATGTCCACTGATTACTGTATAAATGTCATTGGCAGTGAAGGGGTTAACCAGCAGGGGGCAGTGAAGGGGTTAACAATGTTCCCTGGGTGTGTTCTAACTGTGGGGGGGCGGGGCTGGTCGGGACATAACAGATCTAACTGATCCCAGTGACAGGGATCAGTAGATCTGTTGTGTCCCATTCACAGAACGGGGAACCGCCGTGTTTACTTCGGCGGTTCCCCGTTCCTCCTCTCTGAAAGGAGATCGCGGGTCTCCGGCGGACATCGGGTCCGCCCGACCCGCGGGCACGCTCCCGCGGGCGCGAGCAGCGCGTGCACGTGCCACTCGCGCCCGCGGGAGCGCGCCCAGCACAAGCCAAATGGGAGGACGTCTATTGACGTCCTCCCGGCATTTTAGAGCCACGCTGTAGCCGTCATTCGGCTATGGCGCGGGTGGGAGGAGGTTAAGCACTTCTTTGTCAAGATGGCTGCCAAAATCTCTAAGATTTCTGCATCCAGTAGCAGATACCAGCTTCCTCATGATGGCTGCCTGGAGCTAAAAACAGGGGGCAAATTAGTCCCCAATTGTTTTCTGCCAGCCATAAGAAGTGGCACAGTGTCACCTTCAGGTCAGCTGACAGACTGAGGTCCAATACCTGCCTTAATGTGCATCACAAACATGGATGTCCAAAATTAAGCAAAAAAGTTCTTTAGCAGTTAAAACAGTAAATGTAAAGAAATTTGTAAGAATCCCTTAATTAGGAAGCCGCCAGCATACAGGCAAATAAAGCTGAATGATTGATAGACTTATAGCTTTGGTCTCATCTGTGATTTGTACATGTAATTTTCACTGAGAATACTGTGGTTACCATGAGATCCACAGTATCTGTAATTTGAGACATTTATGAATGCAAGCACACTATAAAACATACTCTCCAATCAACGGTATTTAACCCGTCCAGATCTGCGCTATAGCCAAAGTACGGCTCCAGCACGGATCTGAAATGCCGGGTGGACGTCCATGGACGTCCTGGCCATGTGCGCACTCCTGGCGCGCACTCACAGGCAGCGGCGCACGCACGCGCCCACCGCACGCTGCGTGGCTGTGCCCGCAGGTCGGGCGGACTCGGTGTCCGCCCGATACCCACGATCCCCTGTCAGACCTGCAGAACGGGGAACCGCCGATGTAAACACGGCGGTTCTCCGTTCTGTGATAGGGGACATACCAGATCTACTGATCCCTGTCACTGGGATCAGTTAGATCTGTTATGTCCCAACCAGCCCCGGCCCCCCACAGTTAGAACACACCCAGGGAACATATTTAACCCCTTCACTGCCCCCTGCAGGTTAACCCCTTCACTGCCAATGACATTTATACAGTAATCAGTGGACATTTAAATTTCTGATCGCTGTATAAATGTCATTGCTCCCAAAAAAGTGTCAAAAAAGTCCGACATAACCGCCCCAATATCGTAGTCCCGATAAAAATCGCAGATCACCGCCATTACTAGTAAAAAATAAATAAATAATAAAAACGCCATAAATCAATTCCCATAGTTTGTAGACACAATAACGTTTGCGCAAACCAATCAATATACGCCTATTGCGATTTTTATTTACCAAAAATATGTAGAAGAATATAAATCGGCCAAAACTGTTGAATCATCTTTATTTTTTAATTTTTTTGGGATATTTATTATAGCAAAAAGGAAAAAATATTGTTTTTTTTTCAAAATTATCTCTCTTTGTTTATAGCGGCGATCAGAATTGACGCAGAGGGGATCAAATACCACCAAAAAAAAACTCTATTTGTGGGAAAAAAATTATATTAAATTTAGTTTGGGTACAACGTCGCATGAACGCGCAATTCACATTCAAAATGCAACAGCGCTGAAAGCCAAAAATTGGTCTGGGCAGGAGGGGGGTTTAAGTGCCCAGTAAGGAAGTGGTTAAAGCGATTGTGAAGGCTCAGCCCCCCCTCCAATACTTACATGTGCCCCCTCTCGATTCATCGATGTGCACAAGAGGCTTTGTTGTCCCAGGACTTCCTCTCCTCATTGGCTGAGACAGCAGCAGGAGCCACTGTCAATCACAGCCAGTGAACCAATGAGGAGAGAGCGGGGGCAGGGCTGAGCCACAGCTCTAAGTATCTTTGGACGCATAGAGCAGGGCTCAAGAGCGAGAACACACCATTGCCCCCATAGCAAGTGGTTTGCTATTAGGGGCACTGGTCAAAGGGGAATAGCCAGAAGTGACGGCAGGGAACCCGAGAAGAATAGGATTGGGGCTGCTCTTAGCAAAACCACTGCACAGAGCAAGTAAGTATAACATTTTGTTATTTAAAAAACAAATCTTTAACACCACTTTCAATAAAGACAACTTTCTGTATGCTATGGTCATTTGAAAAATAGTCAAAACAAAAGTTGCGGCCAGTGCAAACAATTAAAATATAAAGTCATTTTGTGTTTTTTACCAGTCTTGCATTTTTAACATCAAACTAGACTTGTATTTCTGTGCAAAGGTAACAAAAATCAGGATATATTTTTCTGGACAGGTTTCAAGCAGCAGCAAAATGTTGGCGTCCTTGAGCTTCACTTAACACAAATCTTGAGTTCTAAAAATAAATACACCATAACATCTGTCATTCATAAATGATATTTTCTGCTGCATTTTTTGGAAATAAAACAATTATTTACTTTAGCACTTGCATATTAAATTTCGGCAACCTCTCGGAATAAATCTCTCAGCTGGCACCACAGGGCAGTTCCAGACACAAACAGTAGTGTGATCTATGCGACGAGAGGAGAGATCAGTATAAATAAAATGTGCTTTCCTTAACTCTGTTCTTTAGTTTTCTTATTAGTTGTACAATGCAAGAAAAGAGACCAGGAAGAGCATCTTAAGAATTACTTAGTGCTAAACTGTAGTTTTATTTTTCATTTCTGCCCTGTTCCTGGAAGCCTTGTAACCATCTTGCAACACAAATGTCACTTCTTATCTTAGAAATGGTAGCAGTCTAAAACATATTGTGAATTCTGTCTGCAAAATGTATATGTCAGTGATATGTCATGCATGTAACAGTATGTCTGCTTACATCAGAAACTGGTAAAGAAAGTTGTTCTCACTGTGGTACTGCCGTATGTTTTTATTTGCAACACAGTTACAGCATCTCACAAAAGTGAGTACACCCCTCACATTTTTGTAAATATTTTATTCTATCTTTTCATGTGACAACACTGAAGAAATTACACTTTGCTACAATGTAAAGTAGTGAGTGTACAGCTTGTATAACAGTGTAAATTTGCTGTCCCCTCAAAATAATTCAGCAAACACCCATTAATGTCTAAACCGCTGGCAACAAAAGTGAGTACACCCCTAAGTCCAAATGTCCAAATTGGGCCCAAAGTGTCAATATTTTATGTGGCCACCATTATTTTCCAGCACTGCCTTAACCCTCTTGGGCATGGAGTTCAAGAGAGCTTCACAGGTTGCCACTAGAGTCCTCTTCCACTCCTCCATGACGACATTACAGAGCTGGTGGATGTTAGAGACCTTGCGCTCCTCCACCTTCGGTTTGAGGATGCCCTGCAGATGCTCAATAGGGTTTAGGTCTAGATACCTGCTTGGCCAGTCCATCACCTTTACCCTCAGCTTCTTTAGCAAGGCAGTGGTGGTCTTGGAGGTGTGTTTGGGGTCTTTATCATGTTGGAATACTGCCCTGCAGCCCAGTCTCCGAAAAGAGGAGATCATGCTCTGCTTCAGTATGTCACAGTACATGTTGGCATTCATGGTTCCCTCAATGAACTGTAGCTCCCCAGTGCCGGCAGCACTCATGTAGCCCCAGACCATGACACTCCCACCACCATGCTTGACTGTAGGCAAGACACACTAATCTTTGTACTCCTTACTTGGTTACCGTGACACATGCTTGACACCCTTTGAACCAAATAAGTTTATCTTGGTCTCATCAGACCACATGACATGGTTCCAGTAATCCATGTCCTTAGTCTGCTTGTCTTCAGCAAACTGTTTGCAGGCTTTGTTGTGCATCATCTTTAGAAGAGGCTTCCTTCTGGGATGACAGCCATGCAGACCAATTTGATGCAGTGTTTGGCGTATGGTCCTTCAACCTCTGCAGCAATGCTGGCAGCACTCATACATCAATTTGGCCAGCACGGTTGATTGCTTTAGAAAAAGGCCTGGATTCTTTCCTTAATGTAAATAATATAACTGGGTACTAACATTTTTAGGTAAAGTTGATCCAGGGTGAATCCGATTGCCTCTCGGGGAATCAGGAAGGAATTTTTCCCCCGTTATAGCAAATTGGATCATGCTTTGCTGGGGTTTTTTGCCTTCCTCTGGATCAACTGTGGGTGAAGGATTGTATATGGGATTATTTGGTTTTATATATATATATATATATATATATATATAAATGGGTTTTTTTGGTTGAACTAGATGGACTTGTGTCTATTTTCAACCTGACTAACTATGTAACTATGTAACTATTCCTGCTAGTGCAGCAGCCAGGCAAACAGGATATTCACACTCTGACTCAGGGAACACAGTCCATAAGGGTTGCCTTTTTAAAATTTTTATTGCAACATTAACTTGGATGGGTTCAGGGGAGCTGTGGGATACTCCACAAAACTAACTGGAACATTGAGGAGACTCTTCCTTGTAGTAGCTCTGCTTAACAGTCTTTTAAGCAATGGGACATCAAGTCCACAGCACTGGGGCACCAATAGCAATGACTCAGGTCAGGCAAGCCTTGTACTTTGTGCAGCCGGGGTGATAAAAGCAGTCACTGAAATTCTTTCCCCCTCTGGGCCAGGGCTTGCAGTGTCCTTCCAGCATAGAATGCAACTCTGATTCCAGCAGATAGGATCTCCCTGTGAAATCCAAAGGCAGGTCTTTAGTGGCACACCTATTTAGTCCCTGAAAGGGTTTGTGGCTGAGCAAGCTCTCTCAGCACATGTTGAGATCCTCATGAGCAGGCTTGACCTTCAGCAATACAGCCAGGCTGGACAAGAACCCTGGGCTCTGGGCTCCAGTCTATTTATACTCTCCCCAACTACCACCTGGACACACCTCTCCAGGAATTGGCTGGGGCTATATAAATATTCAAGCTAGCTATCTGACTCGTGCACCCAATATATTCTGGATATCTCCAAAAACAGGGGGAAGCAGCCAAACTAGTAGCCTGCAGAACCCAGAGCAGCACAAAACAATCAATTATGCTCTACTAATCACAGGAGAGCCAAAACTAAATTTGCCTTCCCAAAAAACACAAAACAAAAAATAAAAAACATAGCAGACTAACAGGAGGATGCTACATAAATATGCAGATAAAATACAGATGAGGGAGCTATTTTACCTGCCAATTGATTTGTATTTCTGTCCATTCAGTCCTTAGATTTAAACAATATGTCTAGTAAAGCCTGTTGCATTCTGTGCACAAAAAAATATGGGCATACAGTTAGTAAATTAGAGGAGGTAACAATGCTTGGGGCCATGACCTCAAACAATTTAAAGTGATTGTACAGATTCATAAAAAAAAAAAAAAAACATGCCTATACTTATCTGCTCTGTGCAAGGGTTTTGCACAGAGCGGCCCCAATCCTCCTTTTCTGGGGTTCCCCGGTGGTGCTTCTGGCTCCTCTTCCTCATTGAGTGCCCCCATGGAGAGCCGCTTTCCATGGGGGCACTCGTGCGGGCATGCTCACAAGTCCTGCTGCTGCGTACATTGACACAGACAGCAGGACTCGGGCCCACCCCCCTGCTCCTGTATCACTGAATTTGATTGACAGCAGTGGGAGCCAATGGCTCCTGCTGCTATCAACCTGTCCAATGAGGACCCGAGACAGCGGCTGGAGCTACTGGGCTTGTTCTCGTCGCTGGAACAATTGAGTTCAGGTAAGAAAAAGGGGGGCTTTGGGGGGGCTGCTGCAGCACAGAAGGCTTTTCACCTTAATGCTTAGAATGCATTAAGGTGAAAAACCCAGAGGGTTTACAACTCCTTTAATCCTGACAACAGGCACATATTTTAGGCATGCATATCTATTAATTGAATGGTAGGCCACTGTTCAGTTTGTTTTTATAAGATTTTATACATTTTTCTTTATATACTTTTCTTTTACATTATTTAATATGACTAGTGTTATCAAAATCAGATCAAAATACATGATATGATTTTTTCACTTATAAGTAACTGTGGAAGTTGTCTTGAGAGAATATTACTTTTCTTTAGTAATTTTCTATTTTGTATTATTATTATGTGATGTATTCATGGGGCAAAGATAGTAATCAACCGCCCCTCACCAGAAAATGGCAATTAGCATATAGTCCTCCAGTTCCTACCTTACCTTTTTGGGGAGCCATAAATGTATCACATGTATCAAAACTTATACATACCAGTACCTAGCTTGGGTTCTGAGTAATTCTAAGGAGGACAGCCCCACTTTTTTTGGGTCATCCCTTTGAACTGGCCATCTGTTGCTAAAGGTTATATGGGCTGAAGTTAGTATAATATTGTTACTTGAAAGTTTTTCTGACCTTGAATCCAAAAGGTGTGCATGCTTCTACTGGCCTGTATGCCATATGTGACATAACGGCATATCTGAGGAATGAAAGGTACACAATAAAAAAAAAATAGATTACCTGTAAAAGCTAATAGCCAGCAGATTAGCTAACAATTTTCAATAACAATAATCCAAGAACCGATCCAGTTCAAGCTGTATCTCAAATGTGACTAATTAGTTTGCTCATTACTGGTACAGAGGTATTGCATTGTATGCAACATGATGTATATGGCTGTCAACATAAAAAACAATTATTTTTAATAAATTTACTTATACATTTCTTTTTAACAAAAAAACATTTAATTAAAGTTTGTTTTAGGTCTTTTTAAAAAAATCACTGGCAAACAGGAAATGGTAGGGTGAGACATAAAAACAAGGCAACCACAAGGTCCCCCATTATACTGCAAAGAAAATACATCTATTTTCAGTACAAGATATCAATGAAAAAGACTTGCATTAGAAGCGCATAGATGCCTGATCAGGTAGGTGTAAAACATAATACTGAGTATTATCCAGACAGAGAGACTGGTGTAAATAGGGGGTGGTTTTTAATTACACATTCATCCCAAATAGTATGATACAGCTTTAGTTGGCCTCTAGATTTATGTATGTAATGTTCTTTGGGAATCAAAGAATCAACTACACCAATCCAAACCTACTTAGTAGGAGGGTCAAAAAAATCCAGTATTTCCTTGTATCTACTTAGAATTCAAAATGGAATCCTGATTCTTGGATTACTATACAGGGTTTATACAGGTTAAACCTAAAGTTTAGCTAAATAGGTTTTTTAAGCCCTAAAACTTTAGTGACCCAACCTACCTATACTGAACTGTCCCACGTCATGCAGGCAGCAGGATCCTTGAGAAATCTTAAGTGCAGGGATGCCTGTCCTCTTCCTGGCTCTGAACTTCCAGTGCTGCAATGATTAATAGATTCCAGGGTCCAGGCTGAAGTCAATAGAAAAAGCTCCCTTCGGGGACCCACGACCTCCTAAATCTTCTATTGAAAAATGTTCTTTCATTGCTTTCACTGCATGCAACACAATATATGAATGGGGGGAAGGAATTCTTTCATTCATCGGACTTTCCACCCAGAAATATTGAAAGGCACAAACAAGATATTTATTAAAATATCAGAATAAGTTGTGCTGCGGTTAGGGCAGGCTTCTTGCATATATTTTGGCACTGTAAGGCCATACATCAGTTTTGGTCAGAGGTGGTAGGCTGTATACGGTCAGTCACCACCATCAGAATTAATCTTTGGTGGAGGTTTGTCTATTAGGACCGATTGATCCACTAGCACCAACAAAGGTGATGTGTACTCTATACTCTTCTATTAGGGCCGGATCACACAGGTGCGATCCCGGAGATCGGATGTGATTTGCACCGCACTGCAGTGTGAATCACATGCGATCTCTATGCGATGCGATTTCAGCCATACAGATAGTATGGCTGAAATCGCTTTGCATGCGGATCAAACTAGCACAGGACCCTTGCGATCCGATTCCTGTGAAAGTTTGCAGTTCGCAGTGCGATATGCGAACTGATTTGGGGGTGTCACTAGCTTTATATTGACACTCTCCCTGTAGTTCGCATATGGCAGTGTGAACTGCCGCCTGGAGACATGCGATGCGGGAAACCGCAGTGCATTCGCAGGGTTCTTGCATCGCAGCAGTGTGAACCGGCCCTTATGCACAAAAATAATTGTTCTGTCATGAAAAAAACCTGTGGCCCCATCTGAATGTATGTAAACTTTCTTTTTTCTGAAAAACCTCAATAAAAACATTGAAACAAAACCTGGTGCCCCAACTATATTGGCATGGAAGGTAGTGATTAATAAAGCATCACCCTTGTATAAGGCCACATAAATCAACAGAGTGGTACTATGTAGGTTTGAAAAAGTGTGGGAAGGTTGGATGAATGATAAATCTACTGTATCTGACTAATTGTTTATACGCTGATTTGATTTCATGGGGGTAGGTTACTAGTTTTTGAGACTCCCTGTGGACATATGCTATATTTACTCGTTGTCCCTTGGAGAATTGAATATTGGGCTTTGCAAATGTCTATGTATGTATGTGTTGAAGTATCTTTTCAATGGCTATGTTCATATCCTATATACAGTAAGAGTCACATTGCTTACTAGTGCTGATTTGTTGTAGTGTTAACTGTCAAATGTTTTTGTTTTTGTACTTGCATATGAAAACTTTAATAAAAAGAAGTTTACAAAAAAATATCAGAATAAGTTAAATGCAGATTGTAGCTGCATCATTATCAAAAGGGGAAAAAAAGAATTCCAGTTCTAGTGTAACAGTTTTACCTGGGACAGAGTTCTTCATAGTAAAAGTAAAAAAAGTAACCAGGGAGAACATTTTTTTGAATGTAATTTAATTCTAAGCATACCCTACATATGCCACTTGGTGGCTGGCACTTACAACACTCCATGGCATCTGCTGGCTGACACTTAAAAATGAATTTACAGGTCTGGGTTGAAAAGGGCACATTAGCCTAAAGCAATGTTTTATTGTGATTCCCTGAATGGCTGATTGCTTACTTCCTCGATTGTGGCCTCTCTTTCTAAAATAGCCAATGTCTGAAAAATAGAATCATGCTCGATGTAAAAGCGTTCCACCCTTTCCTTTGAGCTTCTGATAACCACATTACATTTTATTAGCAAAGTGGTGATCATAAAAGTGAAATTTAAAAGGAATAAATACAATAAAAGCAACCCCCAGCTTGTTCTAGACAGCCCGGCATGTCTATTTTTTTTAACTGGAAGTTTCATTATTCAAGATAACTTCCTTTTCCTGTGGAATATTGCTCAAGACAGTTGTAGATAGGTGATAAATGAGACAAGGGTTTAGTTATTGATAGTAAAAATGTCCTGTTTTTATTACCTAATCAGTTGGTTAGTGCTCTGTTATCTTACAGAAGTGGAGAGGTGAAAGGATTAGATGCAGACAAAGAGTTTAATAGGGTTACGGTGGGTGTTTGGGTGCTTCCAGTGGTATCTCTACCAGAATGGATCATGCTGCCACTTTCCACATGAAATGGAATAAATGTAAATGCTTTGCTATCGTTGCATCTTAAAGACAAGCACCAGATATTATTTATCAGCTTTTCTCCGCAGTAAAACGCTATGAAACAAATCTGCAGAACAACAGCGCATGCTATTACCGTAAACAATATAAAAGCGGCTTTATTTTTTTATCCCGCACTTACATATTCTTTTATGACCACTGTATTTTCACGTTTACCTTTGGAACAAATGTGGTTGCTATTTTGCTCCCAGCGTTAAACCGTTTTTCTAAAAAGATAAGTCTACGAAAAAAAAAATATTTAACTGTGATTTAGAGGTTTTCTCTGTGAGGTGGTGGGCACCCCAAAGATCATCTTAGAAATTACCTTCCAAATGGTTAACGCCATACAAACGCAAGGAAACTTCTCCCTGCAGGCTCTATATTAACATCTTTATTTTTTACTTTTCCTAGTAAAACAACAACAACAAAGATGAAAGAAATATTTATCGCACTGGCAACATAGCTTTCATGAAGAGATTGCTGCTTGCCTTTCTTCACAGACTGGAAAATTCACATATGAAGACTACGGCTTGGCACCTGCTTTAAAACCTTCTTGATGAAGCAAAGGTTGTCTTCATTAAGAGCATTAATATTCATGCCGCATGGTAATTTTGACACAGAAAAGGTCTCTGTAACCTTTTCTTGTGTGAGAATTTTTTACTTCTCAAGGAAATTACAGTCCAGCAATGACTTAATTAATGCTGGATTTCCTCGGCAGGTTTTGAAGAGCTGTCAGTTTGGGCTTCTAGTAGCTGTCAAGCAGGGAGACTAGACTGAAGGGAAGAGAGACTGAACCTAGAGCGACTCCAATCCATGCACACAGAAAACAATACTCTTTAGCACTTACGTCTAAATTAAATACGAGGCTGTTTGCAGTTGCAGTGAAAAAAAACGTCTCTAATGTTTATTACGCTATATGATAATGAAATTTCCTATTTTCTAACGAAACTTTATTGGTGACAGTGTTTGTGAACTATAAGATATCTGCACTTTGAAATCTGACCAATCCTACATTTAAGATAAAACAGAGTTTTGCCTTTTTAGTGGAGATCCAGTGTAAAAAAAAAAAAATAATAATATTGGCGATATTTTCACAAAAAAACAATAGTTTCTATTTTCACACTGTATAAAAAAACGGGCTTTGCAGAGATACAGTGGGGGAAATAATTATTTGACCCCCTGCAGATTTTGTAAGTTTGCTCAATTGAGTTGCAGTTCAGTGAGTAAAATGAGCAAAACCTGACTTAGTATTTTGCCTCGCAGGGACGCGTGCTGCTGTTTATTACTGTTAATCCCTACCAAGTAAGTGACTAGTACACCTACTTTTATGGATGTTACAATTTGCACCTTCCATCTTTTATGTACTTAACTACTTCTGTTTGAATTTAGACGTTCTGACATGCATGTGTTTATCTTATTAGATGATTAATGATTGCCCCAGACGAAGCGCATATCATCAGCGCAAAACTAGTTGAGCCACGAATACAACTCTCAAACATATCTACATAATTGGTGGTTTGGTCCCTCCAATTTGTCTCCCTATACGGTGCTTTGTTTCTAATATCAACACTTTGGGACAATTTGTACATTTAGGGCCTCCACCTGTTTGGTAGATGCACTGTATCATGTTTTTTCATGATTTATCATGTTTCTTCCTCTCTCTTCCCCTGTAAACCTGACTGGGTCACACAGGGTATAGCGGAGGGATTTATTTCCTGTATGTCATGTCTACACCTGAATATATGTGTTTTTAAATATATTGTTGTATGCTATATGGATAGGCCCCAGACCTTTTTTGAAACAATAAAGTACTGTTTTTAAATTGTACTGCATGCCTTCAAAGTCCATTCCTTTCAAGAACTACATTTATCATGACTTAGTACTTGGTGGAGAAACCCTTGTTGGCACGCACAGAGATGGGACATTTCTTGTAGTTGATGACCAGGTTTGTACACATCACAGGAGGGATTTAGATCCACTCTTCTTTACAAATCCTCTCTAAGTGCTAGTTCACACCAGATGCAGTACCGTGCACTTTTTTTCTGCACTAAAAATGCATGCACAGTGTTTTCCACGTATTCAAATGGCTCTAGTTCACACCAGTGTAGTCAGTTTCTGGTGCAGAAAAAAAAGTAGAGCATGCTGCATTTTTTCTGCACACAACTGTACTGGATGATAGCAAATTGTATCAAAAATGCACTGGAACTGCGTGTGGTGTGAACTGTAAGCAAAAACTGATCCGAAATGTATCCTGAGTGCATTTTTGTGGGTTGGACTGACCCTTAATCTTTAAGGTTTCTTGGCTGTCCCTTGGCATCTCGAAGTTTCAGCTCCCTCCATAAATTTTCTATAGGATTAGGGTCTGGAGACTGGCTAGGCCACTCCATGACCTTAATGTGCTTCTTCTTGAGCCACTTCTTTGTTGCCTTGGCGGTATGTTTTGGGTCATTGTCATGCTGGAAGATCCATCCACTAGCCATCTTCAGTATTCTGGCTGAGGGAAGAATGTCCTCATCCAATATTTTGCAATACATGACCCCTTCCATTGGCCCCTCAATGTGGCAAAGTCAGCTTGTACCTTTAGCAGAGAAACAGCCCCAAAGCATAATGTTTCCACCTCTGTGCTTGACTGTAGAGATGGTGTTCTTGGGGTTATAGACAGCATTTTTCTTCCTCCAAACACGGCGAGTCAAGTTCATGCCAAAGAGCTGAATTTTGGTCTCATCTGCCTACAGAATTTTCTCCCAATCCTTCACTGAATGATTTAGATGTACATGTGCCTTCTTGAGGAGGGGGACCTTGCAGGCACTGCAGGATTTCAATCCATGGCGGTGCATTGTGGTACCAATGGTTTGTTTTGTGACAGTGGTCCCAACTGCCTTGAGATCATTCACAAGCTCCACCCATGTAGTTCTGGGCTGATCCCTCAACTTTTCTCATGATCATCCGTACCCCATGAGGCGAAACCTTGCATGGAGCTCCAGATCAAGGGCGATTGATGGTTATTTTGTATTTCTTCCATTTGCTTCAATAGTTGTCTCCTTCTCACCAAGCTTCTTACTGATGGTCTTGTAGCCCATTATAGCCTTGTGCAGGTCTCCAATCTTGTCTCTGATGTCATTTGACAGCTCTTTGGTCTTGCCCATGATGGTGAGGTTTGAATGGATGAAAGAGATTCTGTGGACAGGTGTCTTTTATACACACAACAAGTTGTCCTTAGGAGCTCCTTCTTAAATTGACAGGACTAATCTGTGTACCACGTGAGCACATACTATAGCCAGTCTGTGGGAACCAGAATTATTGTTGGTAGGTAGGGGATAAAATATTTATTTTACTCACTGAACTGTAACTCAATTTATAACATTTGTATCACGTGTTTTTTCTGTTTTTCTTTGTTTGATAGTCTGTCTCTATCATTTAAAATACACCTATGATAAAAAATTATAGCCCCTTCATTTCTTTGTAAGTGGGTAAACTTACAAAATCTGCAGGGGATCAAATAATTATTTCCCCCACTGTACATTTGCTAAGTAAACCAAGGATCTGAAGATGACTAGGAGCCTCTTATTAATGAAATGTTATTAAATCCATATGTTAGCGGTGGAAAAAATGAAACAAAATGACAAAAATTAAATTGGCAGCAGAACGGAATACCAATCAAATTGGTTTAGCAGTGTTGATCACATAATCAGTCATTCAATTAAAGGCAACCCAGCACAATATATATTTTGGCATGCTAAGTGCCCCTGGAAGACGTTCACTGGAACAAAACCGGTAGGGTGAGGATACTTTCCAAACACCACTGAATGCTGTTTTAATCTACATTAACTATTGGGTTGCTGTATGATCATTTGGATGTCTGTCGAATAAATGCTTGGGAGCCAAGTGGAGCGGGCGGCATTGACTCGGGACCCTCGCAGCACTATGGACTACAGGTAGACCACACCATGTTATGATTGGACCGGCTGGTCCACCATTTGTCCGGGGTGGACGGTGTTTGTTTGCAGTCAGCGGCTGTGTTTGAGGGCTGTGGACGGCTACTAAGAGGAGCACTTGCACTTCCATATGTGCATACTTGAACTGGCTGCTTATGCTATTAGGGGGACTACATGTCTGTGAATCCTTGAAGCGCTATATGCGCGGCCCATTTGGCTCTAAAGACTGTGAGTGTCTGAGTTCCAGGTTAGGATGCATGGAGGAGACTGCTTTCCCTTCATTTAGTGTGCCTTTTGCCTAAGTTCCCTCTGCTCTACTGCTCGGTTTGTCACAGAAGTGCCTCCTGTCTGAAACCCGATCAACACACATCCCAATTTTGGGGCTGTTATGAGTTTTTATATTGGAGGCCCGGTGATTCACCTGATATATTATCTCTGAATTCACCCTCAACTTATCTTCTGCTGACTATTACCTGCCATTTCACCTTGTGTCCTTTACATTTAAGTACCCAGTCCAGGACTTTCAGGGGTTATACCATATCCCCAGGGTATCTGGGTTTGAGATAGGCCATTACCTTCCTTTGAAACCCTATGAGACCATAAATATGCACGTGTAGGTTGTATGACAGGTAATGCATGACAGGCGCCTGGACACTTCTTTTATCTGACAACATTGTCATGTTGGTGGTGTGGTGGTGGTGTCTTGTTCATACATGTACTCTTTGCTAATTGACTTTTTTACTGAACATTAATACAATTTGTATTGACCCCTATAGGTTGTTATTTGCATTTACTTTTTGTGGCTATTTCCCAGTGGCTCATTTTGTGGTTCTTTGTATACTCCCCCTCCTTGAGTGTGCATATTCTTTTGTTCTTTTGGCATAGCCTTTTTTTGCCACAGAGCCCCACGTAAGTATAGTGAGTGGAATTGCCCTGATCTTTACCCCAGGTGAGTCTAACCTACATTTTTTGTTTGAGTTACATTTGCTAAGTAAACCAAGGATCTGAAGATGATTGGGAGTCTCTTATTAATGAAGTGTTATTAAATCCGTAAATCAGTGGTGGAAAAAATGAAACCTACAAATGGTCAAAATGACAAAAACTAGATTGGCAGCAGAACGGAATACCAATCAAATTGGTTTAGCAGTGTTGATCACATAATCAGTCATTCAATTAAAGGCGACCCTGCACAAGATATATTTTGGTATGCTAAGTGCCACGTTCACTGGACACCACTGAATGCTGTTTTTATCTACATTACCTATTGGGTTGCTGTATGATCATTTGGATGTCTGTTGGATAAACGTCCTTGGTTAACCGCACTATTGGCAAACTTTTGTGCTTCCTTGTATGTCATCCGAATCTGGTTGATTCCATGTGGATGCATTGCTGTTCCTCTGACCCGGTGGATGGTTTATATGAGTGAGGCTCATTCACAAGCATTTTAGACCCTCTGTAATAAAGGATCATCTGCTTCCAGTTCACATGGTGATGGATTCCTGCACATGCCTTTCTTCTGTATGAGGAGATCGCTTTTCACAATTTGTCATATTGTCTCCCAGAAGGAGGAGATTGCTTTTGGGACTATTATTAATAATAATTATTTATAATATATTTGGACTATTTTTAGCACAACTGTTAGTTTATTTTTATTTCTCACGTGTTTAAGTCGCAGCTCACAAAGTATTGGATTCACACAAGCGCAATATTCACTTCTTTTTACTGCATGCATACTACATAACCTATAAGTGTACACTTACAGATATTTATTACTACTCACAGAGATCACAAAACTTCCCCTAAAAAGCCTTCATCTGCTTTTTACTCCAGGAGGATACCATCTTTGTTTAGGCATAATTTAGGGTCAGAATCGCCTTCCTAGAACGATACTGGCCCAGAGATTACACAGTCATGTAAATTCTTGTGCCTGTACAGTTCTTGACTCAATTTACAAATTTCTGACACAGATCAGCCTCCTGGTTTTCAACTTGTGACTTGCTACAAAGTTATATTAACTGGTTTTCTTGGGGAGAGAAGACTGAAGGAATGCTTGCTCCTGCCTGGAGCAGACTATTGATATCAGCGTGGAAAACCTTGCATGCCTGGAATCTAATGGCTGCTTGTTTCCAATAAATAGTACAGATTTTTTTACTGGATTATACTGTTAATATATATTGTGACATACAAGTAATGTGCTGAATTTAAGGTTCACTTTAGTTAACATACATTCTTTTAGACTAGCTTTCTATTAGGGGAAGGTCTGCAATAGCCTACACTGTCCTGTAATGTTACTGTAAATGAAAGTAGCATGTGTAGCTCCCTGAAGGGGTGCCATTTTTGTTTATATTGTGCTGGCTTTATTATAGAAAGAAATATGAATTAAAAAAAAAACTTTTTGAATTTTTTTTGTAATATCAATATTTCATTCCCATAAATAATTTTCAATTTTAAGATTGATTAAAACTCATGGGTATTTGGCTCCGGGTGCATCATTAAAATAGCTATCACCTAGAGATTCTTGTAGAGTACAGACCTCACTGGAAACCGACATTGCATGCATTGTAAACATTCCAAATATAAAATATGCAGATAAAATATGCAGTATCTCACAAAAGTGAGTACACCCCTCACATTTTTGTAAATATTTTATTATATCTTTTCACACTGAAGAAATGACACTTTTCTACAATGTAAAGTAGTAAGTGTACAGCTTGCAGAACAGTGTAAATTTGCTGTCCCCTCAAAATAACTCAACACAAAGATATTAATGTCTAAACCGCTGGCAACAAAAATGAGTACACCCCTAAGTGAAAATTTCCAAATTGGGCCCAATTAGCTATTTTCCCACCCTGGTGTCATGTGACTTGTTAGTGTTACAAGGTCTCAGGTGTGAATGGGGAGCAGGTGTGTTAAATGTGGTGTTATCACTCTCACTTTCTCATACTGGTTACTGGAAGTTCAACACTCTCTGAGGATCTGAAAAAAAATTGCTGCTCTACATAAAGATGGCCCAAGCTATAAGAAGATTGCCAAGACCCTGAAACTGAGCTGCAGCACAGTGGCCAAGACCATACACCGGTTTAACAGGGCAGGTTCCACTCAGAACAGGCCTCACCATGGTTGTCAAAAGAAGTGCACGTGCTCAGCATCATATACAGACATTGTCTGTGGGAAATAGGTGTATGAGTGCTGCTAGCATTGCTGCAGAGGTTGAAGGTGTGGGGGGTCAGCCTGTCAGTGCTCAGACCATAGGCCACATACTGCATCAAATTGGTCTTCATGGCTGTCGTCCTAGAAGGAAGCCTCTTCCAAAGATGATGCACAAGAAAGCCCACAAGACAAGCAGACTAAGGACATGGATCACTGGAACCTGAGACCAAGATAAACGTATTTGGTTCAGATGGTGTCAAGCGTGTGTGGTGGCAACCAGGTGAGGAGTACAGACAAAGTGTGTCTTGCCTACAGTAAAGCATGGTGGTGGGAGTCTCATGGTCTGGGGCTGCATTAGTGCTGCCGGCACTGGGGAGCTACAGTTCATTGAGGTAATCATGAATGCCAACTTGTACTGTAATGTACTGAAGCAGAGCATGATCCCCTCCCTTCATAGACTGAGCCGCAGGGCAGTATTCCAACATGATAACGACCCCAAACACACCTCCAAGATGACCACTGCCTTACTAAAGAAGCTGAGGGTAAAGGTGATGATGGACTGGCCAAGCATGTCTCCGGACCTAAACCCTATTGAGCATCTGTGGGGCATCCTCAAATGGAAGGTGGAGGAGTGCAAGGTCTCCACCAGTTCTGTGATGTTGTCATGGAGGAGTGGAAGAGGACTCCAGTGGCAACCTGTGAAGCTCTGGTGAACTCCATGTCCAAGAGGCTTAAGGCAGTGCTGGAAAATAATGGTGGCCACACAAAATATTGACACTTTGGGGCACATTTTGACATTTTTCACTTAGGGGTGTACTCACTTTTGTTGCCAGCGATTTAGACATTAATGGCTGTGTGTTGAGTTATTTTGAGGGGACAGCAAATTTACACTGTTATACAAGCTGTACACTCACTACTTTACATTGTAGCAAAGTGTAATTTCTTTAGTGTTTTCATGTCATGAAAAGATATTAAAAAATCTTTACAAAAAAGTGAGGGGTGTACTCACTTTTGTGAGATACTGTAAATATATACACTTTTTTTTTTTTTTTTTTTTAGAAAATCTGAGATAAAGGTTATATACAGCTAAGTTTATATTTAGAAACCTGAAAGCAAAATAGTTGAGCAGCATTTAAAAGACAACTATTTCTTCAAAAAAGCTGGAAAACCTGCTGGCATTTCATGGGTAATAAAACTAGAACATTTTTAAAAATATATAGCATACACAATTGCTATAAAAGCAATATTGTAAATAATGATATTAAAAACTACCTTTCATTTTTCAATCTACAGTGCTGTATTTTTCTATAAAATTGAATGCAATGTGGCAACCTGGAGACAATTTGTACACATTTGGTGTACAGAACTTCCCCAGAAATGTGATTTCTTGCATGTGTGATTGGCTTACTGATCTTCTCAGAACTCTGCAGTTAGATACGTCAGATTTTAGGCATCCATGGTGAGAAACATTTCATTTTTAGTGAGACACTCCCAAAGGGTTTACCACTTCTAAAGGGATGCAGACCGTGCAACTTTCCTCATTAGAAAACTGATTAATAATAGAAAAAGTCACTCCCATTCAGGTCCTATTCACACTAAACAGACAGCTGCCGCCCTGGTCAACTGCAGCACTCTAGTGTGTGGCAGTTGCCCGTTTCAGCTGCAGTGAGCCGTCAGTAGGGAGGAGGGGTGGTAGACGATTTAGAGCAGTGGTCTCCAAACTGTGGCCCTTTGCTTGCCTTTATCTTGCCCCTTGAGGCACTATTCCTGTCTCTGATACAAGGCACTATTCCCCTACTGACACCAACAACGAGGGACAGGCCCGGACTGGGACAAAAAATAGGCTCAGGCATTTTAAAATGGGCAGTGGGGGGGAGCGGAGATGGGGAGCGGGCGTTCACAGGGGTGGTTGGTGATAGGATATACATCCCAAGAGACATCCCAATCCGATAAAGAAACATCCCCATATAGCAGAAAGACATTCCCAATTCAGCAAAGGGAAATCCCCATATAGCAAAGAGACATCCCCAGTCTAGCAAAGAGACATCCCCAGTCCAGCAAGGAGACATCCCCAGACCAGCAAGGAGACAGTCCCAGACCAGCAAGGAGACAGCCCCAGACCAGCAAGGAGACAACCTCTGACCACCAAAGAGGCAGCCCCAGACCAGCAAGGAGACAGCCCCAGACCAGCAAGGAGACAGCCCCAGACCAGCAAAGAGACAGCCCTAGATCAGCAAAGAGACAGCCCCAGTCCAGCAAGGAGACATCCCCAGTCCAGCAAGGAGACAGCCCCAGACCAGGAAAGAGACAGCCCCAGACCAGCAAAAAGACAGCCCCAGACCAGAGAGACAGCCCCAGACCAACAAGGAGACAGCCACAGACCAGTAAAGAGACATCAGTAACAAATGAAAAACTGCGCTATTATATAATAATAAGAAATAATAAAAGGATTTACCCTATACCATGAACGTGTTATAAATATATAACTGAAAAATGTGATAGATGACAATTCAATCCACAAAAATCATACAAAACCATATGTGAAAAAAATAAAGTGCATAATTTAAAAAAGTCCAGACGTTGTAAATAACAGAATCCAATTCAGTCCTTAAAATGATGATTACCAAGTGTAGTGACTTATTAAGAGAATCCTCCACCACACCAATTCATCTGTGCACAGTTCCTCCACCAAACAAAAAATACCTTTACCAGAGCTCCATGACCCTCTATTTGCATTTTATTCTAAATAAACGTGTATGTTTTTAAACGTAAAAAAAAAAAAAAAAAAAAAAAAAGGCGGAAGTGCTGTTTTGGATCCCACCGCTACTTTGCACACTGTTATTACCAGCTTATGGCGCCTTTCTTCTTTGGACCTCTTGTGAGTGCATTTTATTCTAAATAAACGTGTATGTTTTTAAATGTTATCACACTATTGCAGTTTTCCTTCCATCTTGCTGTATGGACCCTATGACTAATACTGAGGCCTGAAGTTATGACATCCCATATCAAGGGTTAGGTGGAGGCCTGGTGTCCACGCAAGCGTTTCCTGACCCCCCGTAATAGAGGGTCATGGAGCTCTGGTAAGGGCATTTTTTGTTTGGTGGAGGAACCGTGCACAGATGAATTGGTGTGGTAGGATTCTCTTAATAAGTCACTACATCATTTTATGGACTGAATTGGATTCTGTTATTTACAACGTCTGGACTTTTTTTAATTATGCACTTTATTTTTTTCACATATGGTTTTGTATGATTTTTGTGGATTGAATTGTCATCTATCACATTTTTCAGTTATATATTTATAACACGTTCATGGTATAGGGTAAATCCTTTTATTATTTCTTATTATTGATTTATGAGCACACGGCACGAGCGCGGATATTTGTATATCATTAGTAAAGAGACATCCCCAGTCCAGCAAAGAGACATCTCGAGACCAGCAAGGAGACAGCCCCAGTCCAGCAAGAAGACAGCCCCAGTTAAGCAAAGAGACAGCCCCGGTCCAGCAAGGAGACGTCCCCAGTCCAGCAAAGAGAAATCCCCATATAGCAAAGAGACATCCCCAGTCTAGCAAAGAGACATCCCCAGTCCAGCAAGGAGACATCCCCAGTCCAGCAAGGAGACATCCCCAGACCAGTAAGGAGACAGCCCCAGACCAACAAGGACACAGCCCCAGACCAGCAAGGAGACAACCTCAGACCAGCAAAGAGGCAGCCCCAGACCAGCAAGGAGACAGCCCTAGATCAGCAAAGAGACAGCCCCAGACCAGCAAGGAGACAGCCCCAGACCAGCAAAGAGACATCCCCAGAACAGCAAAGAGACATCTCGAGACCAGCAAGGAGACAGCCTCAGTCCAGCAAAGAGACAGCCCCAGACCAGCAAGGAGACAGACCCAGTCAAGCAAGGAGACAGCCCCAGTTCAGCAAACAGACAGCCCCAGTCCAGCAAGAAGACGTCCCCAGTCCAGCAAAGAGACAGCCCCAGTCCAAAACTTGACCCCGACAGAGGAACGACCTAACCCAGACAGAGGAAC
>BLSH010529524.1:1048229-1062117 GCA_018402905.1 Glandirana rugosa
CACTTACAAAAAAGAAAAAACCCAATCAACCGCATTGATAAAAGTAAACTCGTTACATCACCGCTCCAGACAGGCTGTGTAAACTCTTCCAATGTGCTTCCGCACTTGGTCCATCTGTTCTTGGAACATAATCGTAGATTCCGGTTTGCCGTGAGGTCACACCCTGACACGTTTCGTCATTACGACTTCTACGGAAGGCGTGGTCTCACAGCACGGCTACCCGGCTAGATACACAACCGGAGATCCACTCCTCCCACTTGTTGAGAGAGCCGTTCGTATTCGCATTCAATGCGTCTATACTCGCTGACGGGAAAACGTACTTTTAATCCCGCCCCACATACTTTGGCAGATCAGAGCAGAGACACGAAGTTTAGACACAACACAGTGCCCCCTCGTGTATCAAACCCAAGCGAGTCTCGGCTAATCTCCCACTTCATACTTTCCAATGCATAATTACATATAAATTAGCATAAATCCTAACGACACTTTATGAATTCAAAACATCGTATAAAATCGGAATAAATAATATAATAATACAAGTGGCTGCTAAAAATATTCAATCAATTCTAAATAATCAATAAAATACATAATTGCATGTAAATTAATAAACAATAAGTAAGAGTAAAAACAGGAACTATATCCAACTATGAGCCCCTATTCAAGATCAATTATATTTCAAACAAATACTTAGTCCCACCTTTCAATATAATAGTAGGAATATGTTAAACAACTTACACAACTCACAAAATAAATAATGAATACTTCATAAAATAATAGTGGTATAGTTCCAAGGTAACTGCCCCAAACTGTACCGGTGCTGGGCGGGTGCCCGGTCTCTCAACCTGGCCGGAGCATACCCCATCCCCCACCAATACAGAAATCAGGGTTCAAACCTGTCCAGAGATCTGCCTATAACCACTAATTCTAGATGTCACTAATAAAACAATGTCCAACTCCACGTTCAGTCCTTTTGGATCAAGACTCTCTGTGAGGTAGATCCACTTGGTTTCAAGTTTAGAAATCTCTCTAACAAAATTTGCACCCCTCCATGGTGGTGCTAATTTCTCTATACCCCAGAATTTAAGGCCTACTGGGTCCCTGCTATGATGTTCTCTGAAATGTAAAGACACACTGTATTCTCTAAAGTCTTGTCTTAAGTTTTGGATATGTTCTGAAATCCTCACCATAAGCTTTCTTTTTGTCCTTCCAATATACATCAAGTTGCAAGGACAAGCCAGCGCATAAACCACATGGTCAGTATTACATGTAATAAAATTACTGATCTCAAAATTTTTGTTGTTACTAGGGGATGTAAAGTGGTCGATCCCCCTAAGGGGTTCACCCACCGCTCTGCACGCCCTACATCGTCTACATGAAAATAAACCTTTTTTGTCCCAGAGTGTAGATAATTTATTAGGAGGGTTTAGTATTTTTTTAACTACTCTATCTCCTATGTTAAGAGCCTTCCTGTAAATAATTTTTGGTACATTCCCCAAGGTCTTATCTAAAGTTAGGATATGCCAGTGTTCTTTAAAAATACTCTCCACTTCCCTATATTGGGAGTGAAAATTACTTATAAAGCCCCACTGTTGAGTTTCCTGATTCCTTGGGTCTTTCACTTTATCTTCCAAACACTGCTCCCTGGGAATTTTTTGAACATCCTGATTTAATCTATCCATCTCGTCCGATTTTTAACCCTTTGCAATGAATCTGTCTTTAATGATCTGTGATTGCTCTAAAAAGACTGATTCATTGGTGCAATTTCTTTTGACTCTCAGTATGTGCCCTTTGGGAATGTTACGCAACCAGATTGGATGGTGTCCACTAAGTAAGGGCAGGTAACTATTTCTATCGGTTGCCTTGAAGAACACTGATGTTTCCAACTTTTTTCCATTCCTGAAAATATTCAGATCCAAAAAATGTACCATATGTTGGCTAAATTCAGAGGTCAACGTTATATTTTTCGTATTGGTGTTGAGCTATTGAAGGAATAGTTGCAGAGATTCTTCCAAACCTCCCCAAACAAAGAAGAGGTCATCTATGTACCTTCTGTATAATAATAACTCCTTTTTAGAGTGGCCAAAAATCACCTTATCTTACCATTCTCCCATGAAAAGAGTGACTACTCACCCACTTCTTTAACAGCTGGTTTAATGATTCTGTTGAAAGCGCTGTGCAGACACAGATGGACTCATTATAATGAATGTTTAATATCATTTTGTGATGAGCTAAAGTGTTTATTTCTTTCTTTATGTTGATACCTTTAGCATGGCTGCATTCATATATAAGTTTTCGAAACCCAAGTCATCCATTAGCGCTGATTGGTGTATCATTTTGACAGCGGGTTTTCTTTCTTAATACACCAGGGAAAGTACACTCTCCTGCATGCATGCTTGAACTAAGGGCAGATGTATCCCAGGAAGTAAATTCTACATTAATAATTTGCCCTTATTCAAGATGGCCACGGCCAGAAACGCTAGGTGGTGTTTTTCAAAGTGATTTCTCAACAAAATAAAGAATGGAGACATGGATGGATGGGGGAGGTTGCTTTGAATATTAAAAATTAATGAAATAGTGTTTTTTGTCTTGTGTGCTCAGATGCAGTGAAAATCCTCTTTAAATGAAACCTCTGCTTGTTTTGGAGTGCTGTAGTACACTACAAGCAGCTACTATAGGTGGATTGGGTAGGAACTTATCCCTTTATGAAACCAATTTAAAAGGTGATTCATTTATTAACCACTTCCGGACTACCCGCCGTCGATATACGTCAGTCCTTTGACGTTAAAGTGCATGTAAACCCTCCATACACCCAGTGAAGTGAACAGTCTCAGATGATACAAAGAGATGACACAAACCTCCCTATATAAGTCTTAGTGTATCAAAGGCAAGACAGAAGATATACATATGTTTAGAATATGCACATTCTGTTAGATTTTCCACTTCCTCATTCCTATATAGGAGGGGTTGATAGCTGGGTGATGTGTGGCACTGTGAGAGACCGTGAGAAAGCTGATTGGAGGAAAGTTGCACACCCCTTCCCCACACATGCAGAGCTCCGACTGTGTTTTGTTTAGCAGCCTGCTAATCTATTTTTAGCAACATCCCACGACTCTAATTCTATGTCCCAACTAACCAGAATGAGTGAGAACTTATCAGGCTGATAACAGAAGAAGAGACAGCTACGGGACATAGCTATTTGAAGAGAGATAACAAAATGCTACAGACAGATATGCCCAGCTCAAATTTCATGAATCTGGTTTACATCCACTTTAAATACTGTTGTTACTCTCAACGGCAGGCGGTCCGCTTTAAGATAAAAGTGGTCTCCATAGCGGATTCACCGCGAGATCACTTTTATCTGCAGCGGGAGAGTTCCCCCCTCCTGTCGTGTCCCAGTAATCTCTTCCGCTTACTGGATCCGTCGGTAGCGGCAGAGATGATCCGATCCTTTCCCTTGGTGGGCAGGAAGTCGAGTGAGGGCATGATGGCCCCCACTCGACTCTATGCCCTTGGAGGACCAGAGCGACATCAAACGTCACTTCCACCCTCGGGCCTTAACCACTTCCTGCCAGGACACCGTCATTTGACGTCATGGACTTTCAGTGGTGATATCTGAATAAAGCCTGCAACTACAGGCATCATCCAGATATCATTTTTTCTCAGCCGGCGCTTCCCTGCACAGTAAGAACAATTATAGCAGAAGTTCAGCTGCTTGATCTTCTTACAGGCAACGGGAGGGGATGCCCCCTCCCGCCACCCTACGGTGCGTCTCCCGACTCACCAGTGCAATCAGTGAGCCAGAGAAGCAATCCACCGCCGCCGAAACAAAGCCATAGGGAAAACCGAGGGATAGATGGTTCCCGGCAATCTCTGACTCTTAGAGGCCCGGCCGCCCGATGTTATATTGTCACGTCTGGGCCGGCGGAAGTAAACAAAGGCAGGGACATGGCAGGAATGTCTGAGATCCTTTTTTTTGTCTCAGGCTTTCCAGCCTGGAGGAGAGATGTGGAGTCTTATAGACCCCGCATCTCTCCATAAAGAGGACCTGTCACGCACTGTTCCTATTACAAGGGATGTTTACATTCCTTGTAATAGGAATAAAAATGATCAAAAGAAATGAAGAGAAAGTGTAAAAAAAACAAAAAACTAAAATAAGGAATAAAAAAGAAAAAAAAATGAAAACAGTGTTCAAGCCACACAAGTGAGGTATTGCCGCATGAGAGCGAGAGCAATAATTCTAGCACTAGACCTCCTTTGTAACTCAAAACTAGTAACCTGTAGAAATGTTTAACCGTAGCCTATGGGAATATTTAAGTGCCAAAGTTTGTCGCCATTCCACGAGCGGGCGCAAATTTGAAGCATGACATGTTGGGTATCAATTTACTCGGCGTAACATTATCTTTCACAATATTGAAAAAATTGGGCTAACTTTACTGTTTTCTTGTTTTTTAACCACTTCAGCCCCAGAAGGATTTGCCTTCTTCCTGACCAGCGCACTTTTTTCCACATGGCACTGCATCGCTTTAACTAACAATTGCACGGTCGTGCAACACTGTATCCATTTTTTCCCACGAATAGAGCTTTCTTTTGGTGGTATTTGATCACCTCTGTGGGTTTTATTTTTTGCGATATAAACAAAAAAATAGCGACAATTTTGATAAAAACCCAATATCTTTTACTTTTTGCTAAAATGCATATCCAAAAATAAAATATAAAAAAACAAATGTATTCATCAGTTTAGGCCAAAATGTATTCTTCTACATATTTTTGGTAAATAAAATCGCAATAAGCGTTTATTGATTGGGTTGCGCAAAAGTTATTGCGTCTACAAACAATGAGAATAAATTTATGACGTGTTTATAATTTTTTTCTTTACTGGTAATGGCGGCCATCTGCGGTTTTTAGCGGGACTGCGATATTGCGGTGGACAGATCAGACACTTTTGACACTTTTTTGGGACCAATGACATTTATACAGAGATCAGAAATAAAAATAGCCACTGATTACTGTATAAATGTCACTGGCAGGGAAGGGGTTAACACTAAGGGGGCAATCAAGGGGTTAACTGTGTTCCCTCACTTTTTTCTAATTGTGTGGGGGCTGGGATGGCAGGGACATGACAGATCTAACTGATCCCGATCACAGGGATCAGTAGATCATTGTCATGTGCGCTGACAGAATGGGGAACCGCCGTGTTTACATCGGCAGTTCCCAGTTCTGCCTCTGTAAAAGGCGATCACAGGTTGCTGACGGACATCGAGTCCGTCCAACCCGCAGCCACACTCATGCAGCATGCGGCAGGAAACTGCAGCTGCGCAAATCACCAATTATAGATGGCAATTTGCGCAGTGGAGCCACATTGCCACCATTTTTATACGCGAGGTGATTGGTAAGCGGTTAATTTTAAAAAGTGTATTTTTATGTCTGGTGTGAAATAAAGTATTGCAACAACTGCCATTTTATTCTCTAGAGTGTCTGAAAAAAATATACAGGCTGGGCCATTTATATGGATACACCTTAATAAAATGGGAAAGGTTGGTTATATTAACTTCCGGTTTGTGGCACATTAGTATATGTGAGGGGGGAAACTTTTCAAGATGGGTGGTGACCATGGCGGCCATTTTGAAGTCGGCCATTTTGAATCCAACTTTTGTTTTTTCAATAGGAAGAGGGTCATGTGACACATCAAACTTATTGGGAATTTCACAAGAAAAGCAATGGTGTGCTTGGTTTTAACGTAACTTCTTTTAATGAGTTATTTACAAGTTTCTCTTTGTTTACAGCCATAGAAATTGTGTTGATGTCTGGTGAACGCAGTAACCGGGTCATTGCAGCAGATTTCAATGCAAGACAGCCTACGAGACCACCCATCTCCCATGCTACAGTTAGCAAACTGCTTACTAAGTTTTGTGAAACTGGTTCAGTGTTGGATTTGCCAAAATGTGGACGCATGAAATCTGTCACTAGTGAAGAAACATCAGTGGCTGTCCTAGCTTCATTCAGCAAGAGCCCACAGCGTAGCACTCGCCGCATGTCACTGGAGAGTAGCATTAGTCAAACATCCCTTCGGCGGATATTAGCTACTCACAAATGGCACCCTTACAAACTCCAGCTGCTGCAGCATCTCAATGAGGATGACCTAGATCGGTGCACTGAATTTGCAGAATGGGCAAAACAATAATTGGAACAGGACCCTCAGTTTACGCAGAAGATTTTGTTCAGTAATGAGGCAAACTTTTATTTGAATGGTGAAGTTAACAAACAAAACCACCGCTATTGGTCTGACACTAACCCACATTGGATAGATCCCTCCAAGACTGTTGGAACCAAAAAATTGATGGTATGGTGTGGTATATGGGGTACAAAGATAGTGGGGCCATTCTTCATCAATGGAAACCTCAAGGCCACTATATATGTGAAATTGCTACATGATGACGTGTTTCCCTCTTTATTCACTGTAGCTGGCACGTTCCCTGAGTTTTTCCAGCAAGATGGTGCACCACCACATTATGGGTGCCAGCTCCGAGCATTCCTAGATGAACAGTTTCCTGGAAAGTGGATTGGTCGTCTTGGGCCAGTTGAATGGCCCCCAAGGTCTCCCGATCTGACCCCCTTAGACTTTTATCTTTGGGGTCATCTGAAGGCAATTGTCTATGCTGTGAAGATACGAGATGTGCAGAACCTGAAACTACGGATACTGGAAGCCTGTGCTAGCATTTCTCCTGCGGTGTTGCAATCAGTGTGTGAAGAGTGGCAGAAGAGGGTTGCATTGACAATCCAACACAATGGGCAGCACATTGAACACATTTTATAAGTGGTCAGAATCTTGTAAATAACTCATGAAAGAATAAAGTTATGTTAAAACCAAGCACACCATTGTTTTTCTTGTGAAGTTCCCAGTATGTTTGATGTGTCACATGACCCTCTTCCTATTGAAAAAACAAAAGTTGGATTCAAAATGGCCAACTTCAAAATGGCCGCCATGGTCACCACCCATCTTGAAAAGTTTCCCCCCTCACATATACTAATGTGCCACAAGCAGGAAGTTAATATCACCAACCATTCCCATTTTATTAAGGTGTATCCATATAAATGGCCCACCCTGTATAATGTTTGGGGGTTCTAACAAGTGTCAAAAATAGGCTAGGTCCTTAAGTGGTTAAAGGTAGTTATATGTAAATTGCTGCCAATTTTGCAGTGATTCACATACTGTACATTCATATTTCTGTCTCAGTGACATTTGTAACCAGGACAAATAGAGGGGATGAACCTCCCCAGCACAGAGAGCAACATAAACCTGACAGAGGTTGTAACCCTTTCCTATTCTATACAAAACATAGAAAAAAAATTTGGCTATACATACATTTATGTAGTTCACAAAAATTGTGCATATTATCCTAGGACTAGATCTTCATAGGTAGAGCAAGCCGCTAAGCAAAGGAATCACTTTTCATGGAGCTTCAGGGTGGTGGACCTTTGCAAGTGGCTGGATACAGTTGTGCTCATAAGTTTACATACCCTGGCAGAATTTATTTCTTGGCCATTTTTCAGAAATGATGAATGATACCACAAAAACTCACTCATGGTTAGTGTTTGGCTGAGGCCAGTTATTATCAATCAACTGTGTTTACTCTTTTTAAATCAAAACAACAACATAAACTACCCAAATGACCCTGATCAAAAGTTTACATACCCCAGCTCTTAATACCATGTATTGCCCCCTTTAACATCAATGACAGCTTGAAGTGTCTTGTGGTATTTGTAGATGAGGTTGTTTATCTTCTCAGATGGTAACGCTGCCCATACCTCTTGGCAAAAAGCCTCCGGTTCCTGGATATTCTTGGGCTGTCTTGCATGAACTGCACGTTTGAGATCTCCCCAGAGTGGCTCAAAGATATTGAGATAAGGAGACTGAGATGGCCACTCCAAAACCTTCATTTTATTTTGCTGTAGCCAATGACAGGTCAACTTGGCCTTGTGTTTTGGATCATTGTTATGTTGGAATGTCCAAGTACGTCCCATGCGCAGCTTCCTGGCTGATGAATGCAAATGGTCCTCCAGTATTTTTTGATAACATACTGCATTCATCTTGCCATCAATTTTGACCAAATTTCCTGTGCCTTTATAGCTCACACATCCCCAAAACATCAGCGATCCACTTCCGCGTTTCACAGTAGGAATGGTGTATGTTTCAGCATAGGCCTTGTTGACTCCTCTCCAAATGTAGCGTTTATGGTTGTGGCCAAAAAGCTCAATTTTGGTCTCATCACTCCAAATGGCTTTGTGCCAGAAGGTTTGAGGCTCATCTCTGTGCTGTTTGGCGTATCGTAAGCGGGATATTTCATGGCATTTGCGTAGTAATGGCTTTCTTCTGGCGACTCGACCATGCAGCCCATATTTCTTCATGTGCCTCCTTATTGTGCATATCTTGAAACAGCCACACCACGTGTTTTCAGAGAGTCCTGTATTTCACCTGAAGTTATTTGTGGGTTTTTCTTTGCATCCCAAACTATTTTCCTGGCAGCTGTGGCTGAAATTTTAGTTGGTCTACCTGACCGTGGTTTGGTTTCAACAGAGCCCCTCATTTTCCACTTCTTGATTAGAGTTTGATCACTGCTGATTGGCATTCTCAATTCCTTGGATATCATTTTATATCCCTTTCCTGTTTTATACAGTTCAACTACCTTTTCCTGCAGATCCTTTGACAACTCTTTTGCTTTCCCCATGACTCAGAATCCAGAAACGTCAATGCAGCACTGGATGAAAGATGCAAGGGTCTGTCAGGAGTCCAGAAACTCATTGACCTTTTATACACACACACTAATTACAAGCAAACAGATCACAGGTGAGGATGGTTACCTTTAATAGCCATTCAAACCCCTTCGTGTCAATGTGTGTGCATGTTACAGGCCAAAATCACCAGGATATGTAAACTTTTGATCAGGGTCATTTGGGTAGTTTCTGTTGTCATTATGATTTAAAAAGAGTAAACACAGTTGATTGATAATAAATGGCTTCAGCCAAACACTAACCATGAGTGAAAGAAATGCTTTAGTGTTATCATTCATATTCTCTGAAAAATGGCCAAGAAATCATAAATTCTGCCCGGGTATGTAAACTTATGAGCACAACTGTAAGTATGCATACCTTTTACATATTACTAATTGTCTGCTATATGAAAATACAAATTCAATAGATTAACATATTTAACTTAAACCCATTTTTCTATTATTAAAAATTTTGATTGTTGTATTTTGCTCTGAAGCCTGAAAAAAACAGCAAGATGTTTTATTTGCTTACATCTTCCAGACTACAATGACACCACTAATTGACTTTTGTCTAGTATTGACCTTTGTCAGAATACAGAAAATACCTAATAAACTATTTCCAGCATCTGCATTTCTTAAGAAGGCTGCTATAAAATGCATTCAGATGTGCACTGACAACGTTTGTTGAAGATTTTTATTAAACAGAATCAGTCAGGAATAGACCTTTGTAAATATTGGAATTTCTCCTGTAAAGATGTTATAATAGTACAACCTTACCTCTCAGGGATAGCTGTGTATTCTGTTTTTATATGTGTATTCTCTTCCTCTAACCTCTTTTTTTGCAATGGGGACATGTGCCATGCCCAATGCCCCCTTCCCAGTGTTCATTGTGCCATGCCCAAAGGCTAATCATGAACTTAGGGGGGAATCATTTCTCACATTGTTTTCTGACATATTTCACACTTGGTGGTAGTGAACCACAATGGTAACTTGGCATGACATGTTAGGCAGTGTCCCAACTTGAGCAGGGGAGCCTGAGAATAGGCTCAGTCCTTGCAGACATTAAACAGCCTTTACCCATTGGTCTCGTCAGTTTGGGAATTGGGATGTCTCTTATCTCACATTCTTTATGGAGCTCTACTCTAAATACTCGCAGCACAAATGAGAGATACCTCGCTGCCTTAAAGTGATCTCATTGTGGCTTTTATAAACTGTAATCATCCATGGGCCCATACCCTAAGAGGCACCTGTAAATGATCCTCTCTCTCAGCGTTGCCTTCAGCCTGTCTTAAGTTGGGAACACATGCTGAGTTTTTTTCATTCAACCAGTTTGTTGAACAAAAACAAACTCACAGATCTCCACATCAACAACAAGTTAATGCAGGGATCTCTCCCACTGTGTGTTTGTATTCTGACAGCGGGAGCTCCCCCCACCAGCCAGAATACACAGATAAGCACTGCGGCCATTGCCTGCAAGTGCTGATCAACTGCTAGGTTTCCAGCATGACTGTTTGAAAGTAACCAGTCATTAGACCAACTTCTGTTGAACAGACAGTGATAAGCACAACCAAAAATTCAGCCTGGTCCTGTTTTACTGGTCAATTTTTGGATCATGTATACCCTGCTTCACACTGTAACTTTCAGCCCAACTTCTGTCCCCTATAACCATCATTTACTTCAATATCAACTCATAGAACATTTACAAGTACTGATACCACATAGAATTCACAACAGTATATACTGTACTTTGGAACTTTAATGGAAAAAAATGTAAACTACCAGCACAAGCCAAAAGCTGGGCTTACCAATGGAAAATTCAGCCAGAGTTCCAAGCTAAGGAGGATCTTACCATGACAAAAGAAAACAAACTTGTTAATGTTATCTTTAGATACTTTTAAGTGTGGCTTAGAAAATAAAACCAGCTTTAGATACTTTTATAAATCCACACAGTGGTGTAGTGGGTAGCACTTTCGCCTAGCAGTAAAAGGGTCGCTGGTTCGAATCCCAATCACGACACTACCTGCCTGGAGTTTGCATGTTCTCCCTGTGCCTGCGTGGGTTTCCTCCGCGTACTCCGGTTTCCTCCCACACTCCAAAGATATGCTGGGAGGTTAATTAGATCCTGTCTAAATTGGCCCTAGTATATGTAAGTATGAATGTGAGTTAGGGACCTTAGATTGTAAGCTCCTTGAGGGTAGGGACTGATGTGAATGTACAATGTATATATAAAGCGATGCGTAAATTGACGGCGCTATGTAAGTACCTGAAATAAATAAAAATAAAACCAATGATATTGTTTATTCCTATAGGCAATGGAATTCTGTTGAATTTTTAGCTAAATTGATACATACAAGCATCATCTACATTCAAGTAAATATTAGCAATACATGTTTTTGGGTGATCTATACCATCTTCTGTAAGGAGCTGTCACTATTGCAGGTCTGTGACTGCTGGCAGTGTTTAGTCTCAAGTACTCTTCTAGCTGTCCTGATTCTGTCCACTATCTTTGAAAATTATTGAAATCATTTTACTTTGCTTTACTGAACAGTTAATTGTAAGCCAACAGAACAGAGTTTATTTTGTAGATCATTACACGGTCATGAGAAGCTTAATCCAAGTCTTTTTAACTCTTTCGCTGCCAACCACTTTCTACATTTTTTTAAATGCATATTATGGACTCTTAAATTTGTCAAAACCATATATTTTTTCTTATAGCAGAAAACCTATTAAACTGATAGTTGTCTTGATTATTATTATTTTTTTTTACATCCCAGTGTATTTGAGCATCTGCTTATCAACCTTGAGTTTTCAATAAAAATCTAATGTCCCAAATTTCTATTAAATTTAATTGATGAATTTTTGTCAACTTATAAAACACATCTAGGCTTAAAATCATGTACACCTGCAGTGTAATGTGCACAAAGTAGTTTTTCTTTTCTTTTTTTGGAAACATCTTTATTTTTACATTTGTAAAGAAGGAAAATAATACAAATATTCCCTATAGAAATTATCAGAGAGACATCATCATGGTTCTACAAACAAGATGGGAAAATTACACCATCAGTCAAGTACACAAAGGGATTTTAAATGTGATTTTATTAGAACTTTCTTCTACTTTATATTTTCTAAATTAAAAAAGCAGAAACTACTGCCAAAGTGAATAGCGCTTTAATCATTTGCCATCCGCAATGTTGTACCCCCTTCATGACTAGGTCATTTTTTGCTATTCGGCACTGGGATACTTTAACTGACAATTGCGCGGTCATGCAACACTGCACACAAATAAAATTTATATCATTTTATTCACGCAAATAGAGCTTTCTTTTGGTGGTATTTGATTTAAAAAAAATCATAAATTTAGGCCAAAATGAATTCTGCTACAAGTTAAAAAATCCCAATAAGTGTATATTATTTGGTTTGTGTGAAAATGATAGCTTCTACAAATTATGGTATATACAGTATACTGGAGTTTTTATTTATTTTTTATACTAGTAATAGCCGTGATCAGCAACTTATAGTGGGGACTGTGATAAAGTGGCGGGCAATCTGACGCTACCTGATACTGGCTGGGGGGTACACTAGCTGACACTGACATCAATAGTGACATTAATAAAGTGATCAGTGTTAACGCTATACACTGTCCCTGTACTAATGACACTGACTAAGAAGGGGTTAATATCTAGGGGTGATCAAGGGATTAACTGTGTGCCTAACCATGTGTAATGTGTGCTGCTTTTACTAAGCAATCTTGTTGTGTTTCCCTGCTTTGCAGGGAATAAAAAAACAGCAAGATCGCCTGTCAGTGTACAGAGCTCTGTGCTGTTTACGAACACAGAGCTCTCTTCTGTGAATGACGGAGCCGATCAGAGGGTCCTGGCGATCAGTCATTGGCCTGGACACACTGATTGGTTTGTGCTGTAGCAAATTACAGCACAGCCGGGGTGGTGAGAGAGCATGCGCCTTACCCCGGAAGTGCTGATCACTTACCAGATACGTGATTCTGCGCACAGCAGCGGCCCTACTGCAGTAGATGTACATGGGGCTTGCTAAGCGGTTAAAAGATAAACTAACCGAACCAGCTTTTATTAGAATATTCACCTTCAATCCAGAGATTTTCTCCACAGTCTGATGGTGAGCATCATTTGATCTACTTCATCTGAGCCCAGGTCATCCGGGACCCACCCACAACCTTTAATTGGATGTTGAAAGTAGAAGGAGCACAGAGATGAGCTTATATCTCTGTCACTCTGCTTTCTATTCTATTAGCATGCTTCTTATCCGCACATTAACTGAATAGCTCCTTGTGCTGCTTCTTCCTTTTACACTACAGCTCTACTATACAGATACTATAAAAGATTCATGCTAAGTTAAAGTTAGGTACTGTTTGCATTTGAAAGATACATTTAATTACATAAATGACTACAGGGCTGCAATAATTTGTATCTTTTATACTGTATCTACTTAGACTTAGCTTTTACTTTCACAACCGGGCTGATATGCCTGTAAATCACAGTATATACTAGAGAAACTGGGTTCTATTTATGAAGAAGCTGGGAATCTAAGTAGAAGTCTGCAATCTACTTTGTATCCAAGATTACAGATCAGAGACAGAAATCTTGTAAATGATAGGGTGGCTTTGTAGCTACCTGAATCAGGTCTACACTTAGCATAAAAAAACAGATATTAACATTGTAAAAAAAAGAGAGCTGCTTCACCTGCAAAATAATTTGTATTTCTGTCCATCCAGCACTGAGATTTACATAGCTCTGCAAATCAAGAGGTCCAACCGACATAACTAAACGTCTCGATACATTTAGAGTCACGACCTACCTGTCTTTATGTTTAATAAAACGTCCACTTCGTCGAGAGAAAAAAAATGTTACAATTATAGACAAAAAAATACGATTCACATCTGGACTAAGTCCATCGATGTTTCGGTGGGATAGTAAATGTTCTAAAGACAGAGACTAGACATTAGAACCTATGTTTCATCTAACGTCTGAAGATGAATCTAAGGGTCGAAGAAGTATTTATCTTGGGTCAAAGAGATCATATATGACACTAAATGTCCGTATAGTCGGGCCAACACTTTCATTTTCGATTCAGATTCATCTATGTCA
>BLSH010529524.1:1062127-1087628 GCA_018402905.1 Glandirana rugosa
GTACTTACGGTTGTACATGACACTGTATGACTTCGTCTCGTACTAGGGGAAGTACTTGGCCAGTCCATCACCTTTCCCCTCAGCTTCTTTAGAAAGGCAGTGGTCATCTTGAAGGTGTGTTTGAGGTCATTATCATGTTGGAATACTGCCCTGCGGCCCAGTCTTCTAAGGAAGGGGATCATGCTCTGCTTCAGTATGTCACAGTACATGTTGGCATTCATGGTTCCCTCAATGACCTGCAGCTCCCCAGTGCTGGCAGCACTCATGCAGCCTCAGACCATGACACTCCCACCACCATGCTTGCCTGTAGCCAAGACACATTTGTCTTTGTACTCTTCACCTGGTTGCCGCCACACACGCTTGACACCATCTGAACCAAGTGAGTTTATCTTGGTCTCATCAGACCACAGGACATGGTTCCAGTAATCCATGTCCTTAGTTTACTTGTCTTCAGCAAACTGTTTGTGGGCTTTCTTGTGCATCATCTTTAGAAGAGGCTTCCTTCTGGGACGACAGCCATGCAGACCAATTTGATGCAGTGTGCGGCGTATGATCTGAGCATTGAGTGGCTGACCCCCCACCCCTTCAACCTCTGCAGCAATGCTGGCAGCACTCATATGTCTATTTCCCAAAAACAACCTTTGAATATGATGCTGAGCATGTGCACTCAACTACTTTGGTCGACCATGGCGAGGCCTGTTCTAAGTGGAAGCTGTCCTGTTAAACCGCTGTATGGCCTTTCCCCCCGTGCTGCAGCTCAGTTTGAGGGTCTTGGTAATCCTCTTATAGCCTAGGCCATCTTTATGCAGGGCAACAATTCCTTTTTTTTAGTTCTTTGCCATGAGGTGCTATGTTAAACTTCCAGTGACCAGTATGAGATAGTGAGAGCGATAACACCAAATTTAACACACCTGCTCCCCATTCACACCTGAGACCTTGTAACACTGATGGGTCACATGACTCGGGGGAGGGAAAATGGCTTATTGGGCCCAATGTGGACATTTTCACTTAGAAGTGTACTCACTTTTGTTGCCAGTGGTTTAGACATTAATGTACACTCACTACTTTACATTGTAGCAAAGTGTCATTTCTTCAGTGTTGTCACATGAAAATATATCATAATATATTTTCAAAAATGTGAGGGGTGTATATACATACATATATATATATATATATATATATATTAAATGCACATTTTTTTACCTGCAAAAAAATGTGCATTTATTATTTTTTTTTTACAAAAAGTGAACTTATCCTTGATATCTTTCCCTGATATGACCTCGAAAATTCTCTTCTAACGCAATCAAAATATAATTCATATTTAGTTATTATTATGAATACAACAATAATATATACAAGAAATGTTAGCTAATTCAATCTATTATGTAAAGTGACATTTGTGATAACTAATTATCAGCCTGCACTTCATGTCATATAACAGGTACTCAAAGCTCAGTCAGGGCAGCACTGCAAATATTATACCCGCAATAAGATGACATCCAAGTGGCAGAGGCTAGGGACTATAAATAACAATGCAGATACTGATAGACATCTTAATAGCATCCTTAGTATAGTTCTGCATATAGCTGACAACTACAACTAATTGCTTTCTTAATGAACATTACTACAACCAATGAGCATTTTATTGTGCATCACTACTGTTGCAGCTTTTATGAGTAATGATAAGGATCTTTTCTTATACCAATAGACATCCTCACTAGTACTAAGTATATTTTTGCCATTTCTCCTGCTACTGGTTATCTTAACTGACACTATGACATAATTCACTACTGAATACCAAAGTTATTCATAAAATATGCCAAGTGTAAGCTGGAGAATAAAACTTTAGCTGACAGAATTATTGGTTAATAATGTTAATCACAAAGTTGATTGTGATGAATCAAAAGCAGAACTAAACTCTCCGATTTAACAGTTTCCTAAAACAGCTACATTTAAGGCATGTCTCTGATGAGAATAACTGTAAGGCCGGTTTCACACGGCCGTGTCCATGTGCGTGGTCAGTTTTGCTCAACAGGGATCAATCTGTTGATGCCTGCTGAGCCGACGGCTGACAGATCCGTCTCCGCTCACTGTGCAGGGACGGATCTGTCAGAGTGCCGCTCTCCTCTATGCGCAATCGGATGACAATGGATCTGTCCATTGCCATCCAATCCGCAGACGGAGGGAAAAAATAGGGTTTTCCTCCGTCAGACTTTATGGGAGAGGAGCGGATTGGAGAGTGGACATGTATCTGCTGACATCTGTCGCTCCATAGGGCTGCATGGAGGGTCCATTCAGGTCTGCCTGAAAAAACGGACAGGCGGACCTGAACTGAACATCCGTGTGAAAGAGGCCTAACAACTATCAAAGTGCTTATATCAGTTCTCAATCAAACGTCGAAATCCTCAAATGGCTCGAGGAATACCTGATCACATACGGAGCACAGTTCCAACTGCAGTACAAACAGGGGCACTTTACTTTGTTGGAAAGGATAGGAGGATTTAGTTCTGCTCTACGACTAGTTTGACTTTTTGCAGCAATTCATTAGTGTTAATCTGTCATTACTATAAAAATAAGTACCTACACATACCTGTAGATTCTTTTGGAGCAGTCTAGGAGTTCTGAAAAATCCCAGACAGTTACTGTTATGACCATCTTCCCTTATCCTCCTTTGCCCCTTTACTGGTCCATCCATGCAATAGGTGTCCTTCAAGACAACGCTCCTCCCAAGAAAGTCATGGAAGGAAATCTCAAAGAGCCAACTTTTTTTAGCGCACATTATTATATTTCCATTTTAAATACTATAGACTGTTAATAACACGCCATGAAAGGAAGGTGTGTTCTCCTTTGAATTAAGTGCAGCTGGCAGCAAAAAAGGCCCAGCAAATCTGCCTCATGTCCTCCAGATGCAGGTCATCCTCTGATGGCCATTCCTGCAGGCTGGATGTTTACATGCACATTTTGTCACACAACAGTCTCAGCAAAATTGCACCACAATTAAGGTACAATTTAGGATGAATGGCATCCAAATGCACATCATGCATTTTGCTCTGATTCTGCCTGTGATTCCTAATCACCGAAATGTAGACGGGTGGCTCTAGGGGTTGCACAAACACAGTAAAGCCAACCAAACAGTGGCCATACAGGAGTAGTATTGTATATGAGTTAACTTTGATTTTTATTAATAAAGGTTTGCAAGTTTCTAAAGAGATATTTTATGTTTACGATTTACATGCAACTTTTCTTTACAAACATTTATATGGAGGGATAAGGAAGAGAGGGATGGAGGGAGAAAGAAAGGGAGAGAGAAAGAAAGAAAGAAAGAAAGAAAGAAAGAAAGAAAGAAAGAGAGAAAGGGACAAAGAGGGAGAGAAAAAAGACACAGGAGACAGTCAGAGAGTGTGCGGACATGGTACAGGAGATGGTCAGAGAGTGTGCAGACATGGTACAGGGGACAATCAGAGAGGGTGCGGATATGGTACAGGAGACGGTTAGAAAGGGTGCAGACATGGTACAGAAGACGGTCAGAGAGGATGCGGATATGGTACAGGAGACAGTCAGAGAGTGTGCAGACATGGTACAGAAGATGGTCAGAGAGGATGTGGACATGATACAGGAGAGCGGATAGCCAGACATAATACAGGAGACAGTCAGGGAGTGTGCGGACATGGTACAGAAGATGGTCAGAGAGGGTGTGGACATGATACAGGAGAGCGGATAGCTGGACATGATACAGGAGATGGTCAGTGAGTGTGCGGGCATAGTACAGAAGATGGTCGGAGAGGGTGTGGACATGATACAGGAGAGCAGACATGGTACAAAAGATGATCAGAGAGTATGTGGACATGATCCAGGAGAACGGACATGGCACAGAAGACGATCAGAGAGGGTGTGGACATGGTACAGGAGATTATCAGAGAGTGTGCAGACATGATACAGGAGAGCAGACATGGTACAGAAGACAGTCAGAGAGTGTGTGGACATGATACAGGAGAGTGGACATGGTACATAAGATGGTCAGAGAGTGTGCAAACATGATACAAGAGAGCAGACATGGTACAGAAGACTGTCAGAGAGTGTGCAGACATGGCACAGGACTTGATGTGCACCTCCAACCCCCAACACAGCTCTGTACCCCCCAACACACAGAACGTCCATCAGATCACCCCATGACCACTCACCTGCAACTGTGGTGCCTGCAGCATCTCGCCTTGCACCTCTGGCTGTCAGCTCACTAAGAACTGAGGGGAAGGGGGGGGCGGATGGCAGCTCTGTGGTGCCCGCGAGATCTCCCTCTGGCCAGCAGGTCTCTTCCCCATGTACAATGGAGATGGGAGAGGCCTCTGACCCGGGGCAGCTTCAGTGTCCAAGTGAATTGCTCTGCTTGAAGCACTGAAGAGAGAAGCTAATAGCTGCCCGGGTCAGAGGCCCCTCCCCTCTCCGCTGTACACGGGGAAGAGACCTGCTGGTCGGAGTGAGATCCCATGGCCATGTTTTCACAGCCGGAAGCTGACACACAAAGGGTAGAATGGCAACAATAAGAAAGAGACTCAACACTTGGGCTACAAGATCATACACTACATTTTAAAAAGGGAGACATAGACACAGCACAAGGAACTCTTTCTTTTTATATATGTATAACAGGAGAATTGTGAAATAAATAACTAATCACTGTGGCAAGAGACGTATCTAAAATTTCACAATCAGTTACTAAAGTAGTTACGCACCTTATGTGTACTGGAAAAAAATGTCAGACCTAAGAATACGAAGCAAGGCATAGTGTGATGTTTATTACTTCAGACTACTCCATTCTGGAGGAGGAACTTGTAGCACACACAAAACATTTACTGTAAAAAATGAAGGTAGCTTTAAAATTTACAAGGTATCACACTTCCTCCTTCTCTTTTTAAAATGGAAGGAATAAATTTAACATGCTTCCATATAGCTAATGCAGTGTTTAGCGTTCCATTAAAACGATAACATTGAAAACAGCCACAAAAACAGCAGGGTGAGAAAACGTCTAAGCCACAAATCTTTGTGAACTCCTGAGGGAAAGGGGCTCTACCAGTTTTAAAATGGCAAGCTCGTATATCAGCAATGAATAATAACCTGCAAAAATGTGTGCAGATGAATAACACTGAAAGCACAGGAAGGAGTTCAGGAGTCGAAGGTACTTAATGCTAAAGTTGTTCTTAAAACTTGCATACACACATAAAATTGATATTCATATAATGGGGCTCATTAATGAGTATAAATATCAGGGGCTTTTTTAGTAACTTCAAAAGTGTGCTTGCATTTTTGCAATATCACAACTTCCTTTCTTTTAACTTTTAGATAACTATTTTTCCTAAAAATGTTTCTATTTAAAAACAATTTTCAGTAAATAACAGAAAAAAAAAGATTTTTTGCTGTGGATAGAATGAGTAACTATTTGAAGTTTGGCAGGTTTTTATTTCTGACTGGGGCGCTCACCTATTTCCTGTTCAGGACACCATTGGGAGGAAGTGAGATTAAATCTCCCTGATGAGGCCACAACCAGTAGTAACTCTTCAAAAGCTTACTAAAAAAAAAAGAATGCTGCCATTTTCCTTCCATTTCCAGAGATTTTCCTTTAGAGCGCCCAATCAACCACTGTAAGTGAACTGATATGAAGTATAAAAAGATATACCAATAAATCACACTAGGAACTTAAAGCTGTGCATTATATATTATTACAAGCAATATTCCCTCAAAACAGTCATTTATTTTACAAAAAAACTGTAAACCGTGCAGGTATACTTATAGCTATAGATATACTTGTATGTTTTTATGGTTTTTGTACAATGAATTACCTATTTGTTTTTGGTAACACAACAGAAAATGAGTAGTGATCTAGTAGTGACCTTGATTTAGACATGCATCTAGATCTCCCTTGCCTCTGTATGGTGATCCGGGTTAGGATCACACTCTAGAGGCTACTGACAGGAGGTGAGGAAGAGATGCAATGCATATTTTAACCCCATTTGTGGCACGTCCCCATTGACTTGAAAGTATAACGTTTAGCGGGGCCTGCCACCCACCAATCACTACATGGCGAGCCAACTGTGCCGTAGACACATAAGCAAAGCATTGCGGTTGCGGCATGTAAACATCCCCGTCCACTGCCTATTGCAGCTTAAGAGGGGGCAGTTGGCGGCGGCCAAAACGTTGCTCGGCCATACATTTTTGCCCCACTCAACTGCAAGTCTGGACAAAGCCTAATGGGGACAAGAACCACAACAACAGATGAATATTATAATTCTTTCCTACTCTATACAAAATGTTAAAATAAAGGATATAAATTCCATTTTGACTGTAAACATTTTACTTTGTTCATAAGGTCGATAGGGGCATTTGTATGCCTACCTGGTAAACTGATAACATTCACTTATGAGTTTATTCAGCTTTAGGTATTTTCCTCAAGAAACCATTTTAAAACAAGTTTTCCCACTACCTCGACCTCTTAGATTTATCATGTTTCATTTCATAACAATGAAAGGTGCCAGCCTTTTTCTTGCAGCCAGCAACAAATTAATCTGTCAATTAGCACCTAGCAAATATGCCTGCTTTTTAACTGACATACTTGCTAAGTTGAGTCAATAATGACTGGCAGAGTCATTAACAGATCCTGATCCTCACATACCCGATTCTTTCAATTTGAGGTTTACAAGATCCTATCAAACTCCACAGTATATGCTGCTCTTGTGTGATCAGATTCTAAAGTCTGATTGCGTAATTAGGATAAAAATAGGGACTATAAGTTGAAGTGGCATTAAACCCAAAAGAAAACATATATTATATGTGCAGCACCATGACAAATGCAGAAAAGGAGAGGAGGATTTAGTTCTACTTTACGACTACTTTGACTTGCAGCACTTTATTAGAGATAAAGTGGTATTATAGGCTAAGATCACCTTTAAAAAAATAATAATAATAAATGCACATTTTTTTGCAGGTAAAAAAAAATACGCATTTACTATTTTTTTTTAGGAGCCTGGAAAGCATTGCACCAGTTATCAGAAAATGCCATGCAGGTCTCCTGCAAACTGTCAGTGTAAGCTGTCTGCTCGTACCTCATAGGGGCAGGCAGTTTTACACTGACAGGAAGAATCAATGAACTACCAGAGCGCTCAACAGCCCCGTGGTAGGTCATTGAGAATTACAAGCCAACAGGCGCAAAGTATGTCAGTGCTTGTAGTTCATTCATTCGCAGAACTCTGTAAATGAATTATGTGGACGTGTGGGCAGAGCCCCGGAGGGCCACGCTGTTTTCAAAAAGTGACAGCTGGTACAGGAAACTTATGCCCGAACTGCTGTCACACCAGATACTCGGATCTGACAGTGGCTGCAGGAGCCAGGTGAAAGAGTGTAACATGTTCGCAAAGGCTTTTAAACTCAAAACCAAAAATAAAATATATATCCACCCATGGTGGAAGGAAAGAAAATTGCATAATCTATGGCATGCCTTACCAGTTCTTAGGTGTGATGATACTATTGTTTTTCTTCTTTAGGCTTTCTTTCTTTTATTTTCACTTGGTGATCTGGGCAGTAAGGCCACTTTCACACTGGGGCGTTTTTCAGGCACTTTTGCTCTAAAAATAGTGCCTGAAACCCCCCCCCCCCCCCCATACACCCCTGTGTGATAGCCCGAGTGCTTTGACAGGACCACCCCTGCCATTGAAATCAATGGCCAGCGTTTCCGAAGCGGCTGAACAAATGTGAGCTGGTGCTATTGACCCCTTTTTAACCCCTTTTAACGAATAGCGGCACAAAAGCGCTGTTATAACAGCTGTAAAGCTCCGCTAGAACTAGCGGCACTTTACCACTACCGCCCCAGTGTGAAAGTTCCCTAAGTCTGTTTTTCAAAAGAACAAGCTGTCATGTAGATGTATCAGTTAAGATTGTTGAGACAAACCATTTACCATTATCAAGCGGCGCTTACAATGATCAGCTTTTATTTATTTGCGTAAATCTTTTATCCTAAAAGAAAAAAGAAACTGTTGCTGTAACTGCTTTTGTAACTGCAGTGGGAGCTGGAGTTTTTTCTAGTGTATCTAAATGTGCTAGTACATCTAATGCAGGCTGACAGTGTTCCTATTTGCTGTGGCCCCTGTGCTCCTTCATGCAGGCATTCTAATACAGGAGGCATGTTACTGGCCAGAACATCGGGGAAAACAGGGGAACATCAGGGGGAAAAAGCCTACAAAAGAAAACGAATTCAGCCACCACATCTAAGGATTGGTAAGCTGCAATATATTACATTTTTGGTTTTGGGTTTAATTCTGTTTTAATGCAAACCACAACACACTAGATACTTTTTGTACGTGAAAAATCTAGGATGAACTGTGATGAGGTAGCATCTTATTATCAAGCAGAAAGTAATTTGAAAAATGTCCAAATTATACCTAACAGGCATTTTTATAAATCAGTTTATCATTTAAGACACAAGGATTAGGAAGATTCACCAGCAGTGACTGATTGCTGAATGCCAGAGTCTCTGCTTAATAAATATACCCCTTAAAATGTATTACCAGACATTTTTTAAAACATTTTTGGATAGAGTAAGGAAAGTCTCTAATTGTTTTTTATTGTTGCCTGTGTCCACTCTAAGCAGAATCATTCTCTTTTTGTCCTGAAGACCATTGTCATTGGGATCAAAATTGATGGGAAATCCTATATTTTTACTGTTGTTACCAAAACACTGAGAAGACGGGTAATCTTCCAAAGGATACCAAGTGAGTGACTGTTGTATAAGAGATTCAGATAGCTGTTGCCACTATATTGCTGAAAGTATTGGGACGCCTGCCTTTACATGACATGAACTTTAATGGCATCCCAGTCTTAGTCCAAAGGGTTCAATATGGAGTTGGCCCACCCTTTGCATCTATAACAGCTTTGACTCGTCTGGGAAGACTGTCCACAAGGTTTAGGAGTGTGTCTATGGGAATGTTTGACCATTCTTCCAGAAGCGCATTTGTGAGATTAGGCACTGATGTTGGGCTAGTAGGCCTGGCTCGCAGTTTTCTCTCTAATAAGTTGTTCTATCCGGTTGAGGTTAGGACTCTGTGCAGGCCAGTCAAGTTTCTCCAACCCAAACTCGCTCATCCATGTCTTTAAGAACCTTGCTTTGTGCACTGGTGCTCAGTCATGTAGGAACAGGAAGGGGCCATCCCTAAATTGTTTCCACAAAGTTGGGAGCATGAAATTGTCCAAAATGTCTTGGTATTCTGACGCCTTAAGAGTTCCCTTTACTGGAACTAAGGGGACAGGCCCAGCCCCTGTAAAACAACCCTACACCATTATCCCCCCTCCACCAAATGATTTGGAGGGGTGGCCCAATACTTTCGGCAATATAGTGTGGATGAGCGAGTTTGGGGTGGAGGAACTTGACTGGCCTCATGCTCCCAACTTTGTGGGAACAGTTTGGGGATGGCCCCTTCCTGTTCCAACAAGACTGCGCACCAATGCACAAAGCAATGGTGTTATTTTTGTTATATTTCCTCAAACCGCTGCATTTTCAAACATAAAAAAATCTTTTCTCTTTGACCGAAGAAAACAAATCAGATACATAATAAGAAGAAACATTTTCATGACAATTTTGCATGGAAAAAACTGCACAAATATGCATGAGCATATTTTGTGCAATGAGCTGCCACTGTAGACTGACATTCAACATCGCAACTAGAGACTTATTCCCAGCTGTCTTAACATCTATGTGTGGGGCAGCACAGTGGCTAAGTGGTTAGCATTTCCACTAGGGTCATAGGTTAGAATCCTAACCACTGCACTACCTGCCTGGATTTTGCATGTTCTCTCTGTGCCTGCATGGTTTTTAGATTGAAGCTACTTAAGGGCAGGGACTGATGTTAATGTGCAATATACAGTATATGTAAAGTGCTGCGTAAATTGATGGTGCTATATAAGCACCTGTAATAAATAAATAAATAAAATAACCTCCAGCCTGCACCTCGACTCTATCTGCTTTTTTTTTTTAAGCCCATGGTGTGTGAAACACACCTTTCAAGCTCACCTGGTGCATAAAAAAGTGCACAACACAAAAGTGAACACACAAAAAGTGCACTAGGTGTACACATGGCCTCCGTCCGAAGAGGAAGGACCTATACCCTGATTCCCCAGGGCGCAAGGCTCCTGACAGGAACTGAGGCATCATGCACCAGGATCGCCTAGCCAAAGCCAGGCGACCCCCGTTCTCTTAGGTGGCCAGCCGAAACTGACCACCCCCGATGCTAGGTGGGATTCCCCCGAAGGGAGACCCCATGAGAGGCGGTGGATCAAGCCAGAAGGCCATACCCACCACCTTCCCAAGACGTTCAGGGTAGGCCCGAAGCACGTATACCTTACTAATCAAACAGTGTGAGTGTACCCAACAATCAAGTGCCACTACAAACAACACACACAAAAAAATATATAAAAGTGGGGGAAGGACAGTGGAGAGGTGAAAAGGTGCCTTTGTGCAAGACAAAGGCCAGCCTTGCGGCCAGGAATCAAAAATTCCTCTGGTCTTGGCCAAAAGGCCCGGCCCTAGAGGCAGGTGCAAAAAGAAGGTGTATATGGTGCAGTGACCTAGGTGCCGTCAACTCAAAGTGTTGCCACTCACCGTCAGATTTCAGGCACCCCTGGACTGCCACTCCAGGGGCACATGCACCATGGGCTTCTTTTCAACCCAGCCCTCCAGCCAGACCAGTGCCTCTCCGTATCTACCAGAAGGAACTTTCTGGTTTCCTCGTGTACTTACTTCCGGCCCCCAATTACCTATGGGCGCTCCGGTTTCAGTACCATCCGGTTCCAGCGTCCAGAATCCAATTGCACCACAGGATTTGCATAGCCGCAGCCCTCAGGACCTATACGCCACGGTTGCAGCTCAGCGCCTCCTTTGGCAACTGATAAGCACAGGCACTACACATGGTCCAGCCAAAAGGCCGAGAAGCTCAGCCCTCCAGCCTTGACCAGTACAGTACCCGTCCCACTTAGAAAGAGCCCTTCCAGCTTTCCCAGAGAAACCTCCACCATCTCCACCCTGATGGCTTTAGCTCCCCCAGTACTTGCCTTCCAGCCTCCTTTACGCCCTGATTTGAATAGCCACTGCTATCCTGACCTGCCACTTGGCCAGGATAGTAGCACAGCGCCTCCTTTGGAAACTGATAAGAACAGATACTACACTTGATCTTAGCCAAAAGGCCGAGGACTCTATCTGCTACTGAATATGAACATGCAGCAAAGCCTAAGTCACAGCAAGGGGTCCCTAATTAAGGCCAAGCACTCTGTTCACTTATGTTCAGTAGCTTGGTGCAAGCTCACAGTTACCACTGAGGGTATATAGCAGGGGTAGGCAACATTTCAGAGGTTGAGATCTACCTGAACAACATGGAGAAGATCAAAAATCTTCAGTGGAAGGGCTGGGGGGGAGGCTGGGTGGAGCTCTTTTTAAAAAAAAAACAAATCAAGCTCCCAATAAAAAGGTGGCATTAAGAACACATAATGTGGCAAGGTAATGTCCTCTGGCCCACTTAAAATCACTTCACATCACCCCTCACAGTAGTGACAGTAGTGTCTTGTGCCCCCCCCCCCCACAGTAGTGTCCTCTGACCCTTTGTCCTGCCTCAATGCAGTGTCCTCTGCCCCCTTCCCATCACACCCCCCACTGTTATGTCCTCTGCCCCCTCCTCCCCACAGTAGTGTGCTGTACCCTCCTCAAAGCAGTGTCCTCTGCCCCACTTCACATCACCCCCCACCTACTGTAGTGTCCCCTGCCCCCCCCCATAGCAGTGTCCTGAGCCCCCTACAAAGTGTCCTCTGTACCCTGAAAACAGTGTCTTCTGCCTCCCCATCCTCCAAAGCAGTATCCTCTGCTTCAAGGCAGCATAGTGATAGATGGAGGGTGGGAGCGGGAGCTACGGGAGTAAACTTTTCATAATGATAAGCTGTAATGGTTTGCTAGGACCACCCAGTGTCCAAGCAACCAATCACCTGCTGCTTATTATGAAAAGTTAACTCCGGTAGCTCCCGCCCTCCATCCAGCACTATGCTGCCTCCCACTCTCCACTCTGCTGTGAACGTGAAAGCAGCAGAGGCTGAGGGGAAGCAGAGCTGTGTTCTTGATCTACCTGTCAGCTGCCCCCAGTCTACATGTAGATCGCAATCAACGGCTTGACGCCCCCTCATATACAGACTCTTCTGTGATATTATGTGCAAAAAAATACATAGAACATTTGGGCACAAAGCAAAAACTGTATTATATAAAACAGGAACACAACACAAATAAGAAAATACAACAAATAAATTGCAGAATGTAAAACCAAACAAATATGAAACCAGCTGAAACATGACCAATTGCTATGGGTTAACCCATACGATGGCTATGTTATTAAATAATAAACTATTCTAAATATTTAATACAATTTTAATATTCTTAGTTACAGTTCTGTGTTGAGATATTTGCAATGCAGCAATGGTCCATAATCAGCTAAAGAATTATTGAGTTCACAAATAGTAAAAATTAGGAAATACTAGAATTCAAATAAAAGAAATAGTAGAATATATCAGAAAAAAAGTATAATTTGGTCAACAGACACAAAAAAACTACATTGCACTAAATTGCTAGCACTAGCAATGTATTAGAGGGCTGATAACCACAATATACATTATGAAGTATATAGTTCAATTAGATGGCGTTAGGAATGTCATGAAGTTATAGCTGTACCGAGAGTTGTTCACCGACCAACATGTATCCATCGCACATCAAAGCTGTACACATTAATAATAGAAAAGAAGTGACATATCCTGAAGGTAAAAACAAGCTGTAGGGAACCATCTTACAGATAAGTACAAGTAATGTTTTGAGGCATTTCAGAGGGTACTGTTTGTCATGCCTTGTCATGGATAAAGGTATGACAATTAATGACCAAAAACAACCCTCTCACAGAAACATAATGTAATGACCTCTGGGGACTAGACAGCCTTCCTTAGATTTTTATGAATCTGTTATCAGCTATTTTATACTTAGCAGGTGGGGGTTGATAAACACATTTCCATGAAACCATCAATAACAGTAGTACATACTGTTGAGTATTGTTCTTATTTGTACATAATGGTTTCCTAAAACTTATTCATAGCTAGAAGTTCTTGGTCTTGGAAGTGTAATGGAGATTGCAGCTTAACCACTTCAGCCCCGGAGAAATTTTTGACACTTGTTGTTTACAAGTTAAAATCTGTATTTTTTGCTAGAAAATTACTTAGAACCCCCAAACATGATATATTTTTTTCTAACACCCTAGAGAATAAAATGGCAGTCATTGCAATACTTTTTGTTGCACAGTATTTGCGCAGCAGTCTTATAAGCAACATTTTTTTTTGGAAAAAATTCACTTTTTTGAGTTAAAAAATAAGACATCAGTAAAGTTAGACCAATTTTTTCTATATTGTGAGAGATAATGTTACGCTGAGTAAATTAATACCCAACATGTCATGTTTCAAAATTGCGCCCACTCGTGGAATGGCGACAAACTTTGTCACTTAAAAATCTCCAGCGGTGAGGTTTAAAATTTTTTACAGGTTACATGTTTAGAGTTACAGAGGAGGTCTAGTGCTAAAACTATTGCTCTCACTCTAACGATCTTGGCAATACCTTACATGTGTGATTTGAACACCGCTTTCATATGCGGGCGCTACTTACGTATGCGTTCTGTTTGCTGTGCGAGCTCGCACGGATGGTGGTGCTTTAAAAATATATTTTTTTTTATTTATTTTATTCATTTTTTTTTAGCAATGTTCCTTTCAAAAAAATCTGATCACTTTTATTACTGTCACAAGGAATGTAAACATCCCTTGTGACAGTAATATGTGGTGACAGGTACTCTTAATGGAGGGATTGAGGGTCTAAAAAAGACCCCCAATTCCTCCTTTGTACTTAAAAGTATTCAGATCACCAAAAACAGCGATTCTGAATACTGACATTTTTTCAAAATCGGTGCCATTGGCCACAGAGTAAACCGGAAGTGATGTTGTCTATGAGGAAAGATTATAGGAACTGAATTTATTCTCTCTTGAGAAGAGGAGATTAAGGGGGGATATGATCAACATGTACAAATACATAAGAGGTCCATATAGTGAACTTGGTGTTGAGTTATTTACTTTAAGGTCATCACAAAGGACAAGGGGGCACACTTTACATCTAGAGGAAAAAAGATTTAAGCTGTGAAAATGTGGAATAGACTCCCTCCAGAGGTGGTTATGGCCAGCACGGTAGATTGCTTTAAAAAATGCCTGGATTCTTTCCTTAGTGTAAATAATATAACTGGGTACTAACATTTTTAGGTAAAGTTGATCCAGGGTGAATCCAATTGTCTCTCAGGGGATCAGGAAGGATTTTTTCCCCCTGCTATAGCAAATTGGATCATGCTTTGCTGTGGTTTTCTGCCTTCCTCTGGATCAACTGTGGGTGAAGGTTTGCACATGGGATTATATGGTTATATATAATTTTTCTGTTTTTATTTTTTTCTTTGGTTGAACTGGATGGACTTGTGTCTTTTTTCAACCTGACTAACTATGTAACTATGTTGTGACGTTGCTTCCGAAATTTCACGAAGGAGACTCGATCGAAGCCAATTGCGGCTTTATTCGGGACTCCACACAGCCGGCGGACGTGCCGGATGGATGCTCCGGTCTCCCGATGGGAGGGGAGGCCGGGGGAGAGTGGCGGATGGCGGCGGAAGGGGGAATGTCCCGTCCCACTGCCTGGGATAACGGGCGAGTGGCTCCAGAGCCGGATCGGCCATTATCACCAGATAGCCGTATGCCCGCTCTAAAAAACGGTACTGGGGTATAGCCTGCAACTGCAGGCTATGCCCCAATATTCCCCTTCTCCCGACCACCATTTATATATGTCGATTTGCGTGAAGTGGTTAATCGAATTGTCCATTGGAGTCACAATGGTTTCCCCAAACATCACAGCTGATGTATGTAAAGAAAAATTAAAATTGACTGTCTTTTTTGTTATTTTGTTACTTTGGAGATAAAATTACCATTTTGTTTGGTGTCTTTAGATTTTACCAGTTTTTTATTCAAATGAGAATGATGAGGTCAGAAAATTACTATCTCTCATTATATACCACTATTTTAACAAACTCTGACACCCATCAGAAATTGAAAACCTGAATAAGTATATTAACAATTAGATATTTCATTATCTGTAGTAAGCAAAATAATGAGTAAAAGCTTATCACCTACCTTAGCTGTGGCTTATTTATTTATGGATTTTTAGCTTTATGTCTTCTTTAAACCAACTAAGACATAAATGAGTGAACATTTATCAATTATGTAGCAAAACTCTGTCAATATTTTATGCATTAAGATCTGAAAGAGGTTAAAGGCCAATTTCACCCAGAACCAGTAATTCAGTTTTGTAGTGCTTAGCAAATTGAATCATTGGCTGGCATTGTATATATCTTAAGTGTTCCATTGGGAAGATATCCATTCTAGTATTCCCAGTTATACAGTCATAGTCAGTACTATTCTAATTTTGGCACCATGCTTCCACAATGGATTTTCCACAGTGTAGAACAAATTAATAGGGAATCCGGCAGCGGGAGAGTGACTTTTTCATAAGCTTTGTGGGAATTGGTGGGTGCAAAAGCATCTGCTGGAAAAACTTAACCATTTTTTATGGATACAAGATCCAGTCTGCTGTTTCAATTCATTGATGCCTAAAAAAAGAAGAAAAAAAAGCAGAAGGCAGTTGTTAAACAGCAGGTTTTGCTAATATAATGACCTTTGACCTGGCACTGTCCTCTGTTGAAAGTAATCTCCTTCACTGGATGATGCTGCTCTCCTGGGTTGGATCAGCCATTTCTGAGTGTAGTTTGTCTTAAAAATTATTTGTGTACTACTATCAAACATAATGTGGTCTTGCATTTCTTAAGGTGGCCATGGGCAGTAGATGTGCCTTACCTAATCTGAACAAATTGGAAGGAAACAATTATATTTATTAATTTTAGATCATAAAACACATTTTCCTTGTATTACAGGTCTAGGTAGAAATAGTCAGTTAGTTCTATTGGATCTTTAAAGCCAGTATTTATTGCCCCCCAAAGAAAAGAGTAAGTTAAGAATGGCACTGGGAATGTCTGCTCATTGAACATCTATGAACGCTTTGGCAATAAGATTGTAAAAAAATATTAAGTAGTAAAACTGTGAACACACATCCAATCCCCAACTTACATCTTTGCTTACACAGTGCTTGCCAGTGGACTACGGAGAATAGTTTACATTTAGAGATGCATACGATCCAGCTTCATATATAATGCAGCCATATTTTTCCTGTGTATTCTGTGCAGTAGACAGTTAAAAATGTGAACATAAGGTAGCATTTCTTTTATCATATCCCATAAAAATAGCAATTTGCTAAAGCCCTTGTAGCACAGTATGGAAGTTGGTGTATTTTACTGATAATGTAGAGATGACAGATAGTCTTATACCAGGAGGTTGCATTGGTTCTTTCTGTATGGCATAATAAATCGCTAGAAGCTAAGAAAAAGGACAGTGCCGGCTCCTCTCCACCTCAACTAGCCAAATAACTCAGCTCCAGCTCAATAATTATGCTTTGTGAAAATATGGGATTAATTAGACCAGTACACCAACACACTGTAGTCTCATTAAAGGGTGAACAGCATTTTCATAGATACTGCCACTTGAACATGGCTTCTGCTAATGTGAAAAGACAAAGTCATCTTTTTCACACTCTTGGCTTATTATCTTACTTAACCCCTGTGTGGCAATTGAAGCTGCATTTTTGCTTGGTACAAATATGTGTCTTTTTACAGCATAAGGCAATGGCTTGATGTTACATATGACACCTGGCATTCAAAGGGTTTACACCACTCTTCGTTCAAGTCAGTTAACCATTAAAGATGAGAAGGAAATTAACAATAAATATGTATCACAGCATCAAAGAAATACAGCTCGACCAAGGCTTTGTATGTATACCGTCTCTGTATGATTTAAAGGCACCGACTTATTGCGGAAAGGGATCTTTTAAGCAGATTAATGGAGTGTGAAAAAAGCCACCAGGCAGTGAAGTTTATTTAACACATACACATGTATAAAAAGAAAGAGTCTATTGAAACCCCCAAAATACATTTCCTTTAAAAAGGAACTTCTAGGTGTGATTTACAGTAAAAAGCATTGGGTACAAAAGGAAAAATTTATAGCGAATTTAAAAAAATATTTAAAATAAACATCATTTTTTTTTCATTGGCTCTTTTTCAGGATTTCTTTTTCTTATGGCATTTATGGGTAATAATTTATATGTTCATACTCTCCAGTTATACTACAGATATTGGTCTGTGCTCATGTATCAAAGTGTCACTTGGTCACTACCAGGTCTGCATTCCCTGCTTTGTTCATCTATCTAAATATGAGCCAGAAGACCCAGCCAGTCCCTCGGTGGCTTCTTATGCTTCCTTATCACTTCCCCATAGGTTTGCTGCACAATTTATGTTTTGCTTCTCCACTACATTTGGTTCTGGTCGTTAATATAGACTCTAAGGACTTGTTAAGGAAGCTTCAGAACACTTTACACAATCATGCAGGTCAGCATGCTGTAATAAGGTCCTGATACCTATACTAATCATTTCCCTGAAAAATATAGCAGTCGGGTATATGTGTGTATTTTTACCCAGACATATTTCATTCTATATTTCTTATTCTTTTTTTTTTCTATAATTCCAGAAAGCTGTTTCTGTAGCACAACTTTGGCTTTGTGAAATAAGCAGGTCTCCTAAGAAGCTTTCGCACCTTAAACCTCTGGGAGCTATTAAAGAAGAGCCATTGGAACAAATACATCAGGGGTATCAGCAGATGGAAAAAAGCACACAGAGTAAGCTGTGATACTTTGAACATACAAAAAGGTAACCACATGGCACAAGCCTTTCAAATGGTTTAAACAAAACAATTTCCTCTGACAGCAAATGTAGCTAATGTTACTTCTTCTCGTTCAAAGAGAGGGGGGAAAAATGATCACCCTTAAAAAAAGCAATGGGAGAAAGATCTAGAATGAAAGGTTACATAAAACACGCCAGTACACTAAGGTGCATGAGGTCAGCTTCATTTAACACAGGGACAATGATTAAAGCGGAAAGTCTGACTCGGGATGAAGATATGTGCAGTAAGACAGCAAGGTTATACCTATGCAAATAGAAAAGATCCCAGACACTTTTAATTATCATTATTTTTGTGACATCTTTTCACCCCTTTGGCCGCAGATGTATTGCAAAAAAGCAGATCGTATAACAGTAAATTCTTTTCTCAGCTACAGTAGTAAAATTGCAGGACAGTTTATGGTGCAATAAAGGCGTTCGCTGCTTGTCAGCAGAATAAAATATAGGTGAAATGGATATTAAGGGCCTTTACTCCTGCAGGGGTCAGTCCTTTTGGCAACCCTGGAGAGAAGAACCACAGGGATGTAATCTGTCAATTAATCAAACACATCCCAAGTCACAGCATCTGAACTTGTACAAGCAAATGATGATATACCAAATATTTCACCTTCTGCTCTTGCCAGGAGGACAGTAGTAAAAAAAATACTTTTTCCACTGCTGTTGGTTAAAACATGTATATATATTATATATATATTACACAGTGTAATTACTGTATATACACACACATAACACTTTCATAGCATGACTACATATACATTTAATATGTATTTGTATTTTTTCCCTGATTCAATGCCGTCTGCCCACAAACAACTACAGTAATTACTCGTATTTCTAATAAAAATAGGGGTGCTGCTTCATGGCACCCATCATTTTGCGGTGCCACTAAAATCTAACAAAGCATTCACATTGGGGTATACCATATATAATTATTATTATAATACATGATTTATATAGCGCCAACAGTTTGCGCAGCGCTTTACACCATGGGGGCAGACAGTACAGTTACAATACAATTCAATACAGGAGGAATCGGATAATGAATACAGCAAGGTCACCATTATAAAATATTTGATCACTGTTTAAACTTATATTATTTTACACTGGTTGTAAAAAAAATAAGTTTTCTGTTTATACAGTACCGCCATTCCAGATATCGAGCTACCTCTAGAAGGGGTCATTGTTACTCCCATATTTGTAGTATTGTCTGTCTCACAGTGCTTTTTGCTCTTATGATTTTCAGTACAAATGGTTTCCAAACTCTGTTATATAATCCTAATATATTATATGTCACCTTAAACTGCCAATAAAGAGGAGAACCAACGCTATCCTGGACGTAAAAATGCAAGGCTAGACTGTAGAAAAATATGGTGAGCCCTTATGAGGTTTACTTATTGAAAGAAAATGTAAACTGAGAGGCTGCCATTGTTGATTTTGTTCTGAAAATGCTACGTGTCTAGATGTCTTTGACTTCAATTCTTTCTGAGTCACTGCCCACAAACAAGTCAGAATGAAGTTAAAACTGCTAATTTGCATACTGGCTCCAGGTCAGAGTTTCAGAAATGATGAAACTGAATGGGTTAGTATAACAGCCATGTTAACTAATTAACCTAATAATAGCTTGTCCAACATTTGCTCAGATTTCCAACACATTTCTGTTAAACATGCAACCATTACCAGGTGTTATTACACAGTGAAGGGGATCTATCCTAACAGGTTTCTAAAGTAACAGTGTAGCAGGGGCCTGTGGTGTCTGCAAGTACCTGGGTTACTCAGATTGATCCTTGCGTGATTTAACTGCTTAAATATGATGTTCTCTCAGGATCAGCCTGCTCTGCGGCATGATCTGTCACCCACTATATCCACCGGAAACAGCAGATGAAATATCAGTGTACGGGGACGCTGCTGGTACCATGTGATCGATGTGACCAATCACAGCAGATCGAATGGCAATTGTACACAATGGATGGCTTCCATTCATATCATTCATTGTGTACTATTGTGTTGATGTACCATGTGATTACCTGTAGCCAATCACAGCTAAACACAATAGTACACAGTGAATGAATAGATTTGATTCAGAAAACAATGTATGCTTACAACGGGGATTGTCCCTATTATAAGCAATCGTAGTGTGTTAAAAAAAAAAAAAAAATCCTGGTCACCTCCCCATGGTAACACTGCATTGCTCTGGTCACAGTATGTAAAAAAAATCTTTAAAAAGATCCTAAGAAAAAATGTAATATAAAAGAAAGAAATATTTAGAAATTGAAAACATTTTTTTACATACTGTCACCAGTCAGTGTCCCTGATAACTGGCACACCAGTTATATGATTATGCTGTATTGCACTGGTGAAAGTATGTAAAAAGAAATGTGAGAAAAATTTAATTTCTTAAAAAAGATTTAATTTCTTCAATTTCCAAGAGGTGATTGTAGCCGTATTAGTGCAATAGTGCCAGAGAAAATTGAGTACTGTCTGTGATACTTTTTTTATTTGCACTAACATAACATTTTTCAGGACAAGCTTTCAGGGTATCTCCCCTTCTTCAAGGCCCAAGCAGTACTGAATAAAAACAGTTTTAGCCAAATGTTAAAAAAGAGAAAAAAAAAACTCTAAGGGAAAGGAAAAACAAACAAATATAAATCAATGTATAAGGCCATGGTAATGAAACTAGCTGCAGAGATAGTGAGATAAGACAGGCAGAGTTATAGACTGGGGAGGAGAGGGGGGGTGACAGTCACAGAGGGGGTCGTAAAACTTCCAAAAAATTGTGACAAAAAAATCAAAACTTCAAAAAACTCACCATGCCTCTTACTAAATACCTTGGAGGGTCATTTGGGGGTATCTGTACTGTCCTGGCATTTTTGGCCCTCAAGATATGAGATATGGGGCTGTCAGCACATCAGGATAGATCGATTTTCAGATATATAACATAGTTTGTGGACTCCATAACTTTCCTACAGACTAAATAATGTACACTGCTTTGGGTTATTTTTACCAGAGAAATGCAGCAGTATACATTTTGGCCTAAATTTACGAAGAAAGATTATTTATTTGCAAAATTGCATAACAAAAACAAAGAAAAATGTGGGTTTTTTTCAAAATGTTTTCTTTTATCGTTTTCGTTTATTTAGCAAAAAAAAATTATAAAAATAAAAAAGTGGTGATTAAATACTACCAAAAGAAAGCTCTATTTGTGTGAAAAATAAAAAAAAGTGTTGCGTTACTGCGCAATTGTCATTCAATTCATGTCAGTGTGACAGGGCTGAAAGTTGGAAATTGGCTTGGTCAGGAAGGGGGTGAATGTGTTGGCTTTCTCTAGGTACTCCGGTTTCCTCCCGCACTCCAAAGACATGCTGGTAGGTTAACTGGATTCTGTTTAAAATTGGCCCTAGTGTATGAATGTGAGTTAGGGACCTTAGATTGTAAACTCCTTGAGGGCAGACTGGTGTGAATGTATATATGTAAAGCGCTGCATAAATTAACGGAGCTATAGAAGTATCTAATAATAAATAAATAAGAATAAACTACCCAGTATTGAAGTGGTTAAATCTCCTTGGATCCTAGACCCAGGCTGTACATTAGACCTTAACATCTGCCCAAAGTAAGAGTAATGACAAAGTCCCACTCGGGACGTAACGTGTAGGGGAGGAGGAATTTTGCTATTGATGTCACCTGCAGCTATCTTCGGAGACCTTCGAGGATTTGTACTTACTGAGTGCTTGGTTTTGCACTTTTGTCAAAAGTGTTACACTTATAAGTGAGTTTTTATTGTGGATTTTAGTCAATACATTTTTAGCAGAGAGCACTACTTGTCTTCTCTTTGTCTTTTATGTACATTTGCCACCTTGACGTGTCAGAGGATTGCTCAATCTGGTTCAGTCAATTGGATTGCTCAACCTGGCAATATTACATCTGAGATTGGATTTTATTGTGGTCTGGCTGCGCTGAATTATCTCTTGCTCATTTATCAAATTAACAGTAAGCAAGAACTTTAGTGCATAGGGTAGGAGTGTAATCTCAACATGGGATAGATTCAAGGTCTACATCCAGCCTGGTCTATGATTTAATGGGCTCCACAAAAACACAGAGCTTGATCTGAAGAATACACTTCAGCACTGCGGTTGTATTAGGAATGTTTTATGTTGAAACATAACACCCTTCTGGCTTCCAAACCCCGTTTCAGTGAATTCACTTTGGCCTGTTAATAATCTCTTTCTCTCTCTATGTTGGTATTCTCTTCACAGCTCTTCTGAACCAACATTGATTTTCTAATTTTAAAGTCTGGGGGATTTTTGGAGGTCAGCGGCTGTTGTTCATGTTATGTCTTGCAATGCATGCTAACATGCTAATTGATTTATCACTGGCATTTAAAGCTACTTATTTACACCGAGACATGTCTAAATGTGAAAAAAATGTACAAACCAACACAATTGCACTACTAACCTAGAATCAAGAAGTGAGCAACCTACCAAATGAATGGCTTGTATAGGTCTTGTCAGACTTCAGGACAAAATATTTTTTCAGCTGCTGATGTTTTCTCATTTTCAGTATTAGTCTGTAACTGACAACTGGTACAAAATCAACCTGATCACGTATAATAAGGTTTTATGTGATATAAAGCATACATCTAAAATAGCAATGCTACAGACCCCTTTCCAGTGTGACATTTGATTTTCCTTATTTTCCGGGTAATTTGAGGAGTAGGAGTACTATCCAGCCATTCCTCAGCTTTGCAGTCTTTCTGATCTCCTCATATGAAGTTATGTATTGTTCTGCTGCAGATGTGTTTATTTTGTTTTCAATTTACCAAAGCCGGTGACATTTTCCCAAAGGTGTCTTGGTACACTTTACAGTGCACACAGGAGGAAGTTCAGCATAATTAGCTTTTTTTTCATTCAGCTGCCTTGTATTGGGAAGCAGCTATCTTGTAAGTCTGCTGTACATTTTTATATCTGCAAGTGATATTACAGACTTGGAACATCAGTTTTAGGGTGACAGAATCCTGATGTTCATCTGCTATGTTTGTGACTTGCAGAGAATTTCAGCATAATATTCTGTTTCGCAATCAGCAAGAATAACCCAATATACCAACTTATAAAATAAATTGCTTTAATCAAATCCTTTCTCTCTAATACATTGTTTTGGTTTTTATGCCACAGAAGAGGGTTGACGCATTTCAGGTTGGAATCTTACATTCGCGTTTGACAAGAAAAGGCAGTTACATTAAAAAAATAACACATATATAAACACACAAAAAAAAAAAACATATTATGTTGTGGTTACACTAACAAACTATTTACTCAGATGTAAAACAATGTTTATTGCATTCAATTATATTTTTTACAGTTTCCTTTTATGTGCCCATCTGGTGATGCTGGAAGCTAAATGGAAACAAAGAAGTTACCTTCTGAGGCAGAATGTTCAAATCAAGGCATATTGGTCAATTTTTTGATAATTGCAAGTCTCATATAATGAAGTGATGATGCTTATAAATTCATACATTTGATTTTCCATCTGCAGGTCAATGTTTAATCCTGTTGAGTCAAGTTAAAATGATCCAAACTTATTGAAGAGAATTTTTACATTTAGCATACAAATATAGTACATTGAACAAACATAGTGTTGATTCTTACAGTATACTTTATACGAAACATTATTTTGCAGGCATATTCTAGCTGATCACTACATTAAATCCAGCTCTCTTATATAATCAGTACAAAGTCTTTTTATGTTACAGATGAAATGTAAACTTACTGAAAATGCACACCCTCTATTTGCAGCAGGCATCAGTAGTGTCTAGTATAAAAGGTGGTATGCCTCAACTGTACAGACAGTGCAAACATAATTACTTGAAGGGTCAATAGACTCAAAGCTGACACTGTAAAGTGTGGTTAGATACAGATGGATCAAATCAACCCCTGGTTCCCTGTGCCGTTTTCAAGACCGTCTTGGTGAGATTTCAGCACTAAAAAGCCTAATACTGGGCACCAGAAAAAAAATACCCTCGCCACACAGCAAGGGTTAAATGTTCCTTAGGTATACAGGTTTTGGAATAAGCTGTAATACTTACCTTATTCATTGATCCAGCATCCTTCCTCTAATGCTGTGTGACCAATCCCCTGCAGCCTCTTCTCTAAGGCGCCCTGGCCAACGGTCAACAATGACATCATCGCACACAGTACAGGGCCAATAGTCCTGCACTGTTAGCGAAAAAAGTGAGCAGGATTGGCCAAGCCTATTACAGGCAGTCCCCGACTTACGAACATCCGAGTTACGAACGACTCCTACTTACGAACAGGGGTGGTGTGACGTCACTGCTGGCCGCTTGCACTCCACACTGGTCCCAGATACGTCCGAGCAGCACCAGACACATTCCACAGTGCTGCATAGCATAGCCACAAGAGCCCCATATAGCACAACTGCACACATAGCAGTTCCCCCGAACATCCCACATCACTGCACAGGTTGAAGTTACATTTAGAAATGTACAGTTCCGACTTGCAAACAAATTCGATTTAAGAACGAACCTAAAGTCCATAACCCATTCGTAACTCGGGGACTGCCTGTACTGGGCTGAATATTAAGAGATATAAAAAGACAGCAGAGACCAGTGTAATATAACATTCTATTGTTTTGTAATACAGCACATTAGTGGTTCTAAACCCTTAAGGTTTTTTTACCTTAAAGTGGTTCTAAAGGCAGAAGGTTTTTTATCTTAATGTATTCTATGCATTAAGATAAAAAAACATTCTGTGCGCAGCAGCCCCTCTTCAGCCTCCCCAATACTTAACTGAGCCCTATCTCGATCCAGCGATGTTGCAGGAGAGCATCGCTGTCCAGGACTCCCCTGTGTTGACTAGGACCCAGCAGAGGGCACCATTGTCTCCCGCTGCTGTCAAAGTCAGTTAGCCAATGAGGAGAGAGGTGGCAGGGCCGAGCCACAACTCCATGTCTAAATGGACACCCAGCAGAGCCTCAACTTGGTGCCCCATGGCAGAATGCTTGCTGTGGGGGCACTTGGCAGGAGGGCCAGGAGTGCCAGCAAGGAACCCGAGAAGAGCAGGATCTGGGCTGCTCTGCGCAGAACAACTGCATAGAGCAGGTAAGGATGATACAGTCAGGTCCATAAATATTGGGACATTGACACAATTCTAATCTTTTTGGCTCTATACACCACCACAATGGATTTGAAATGAAACGAACAAGATGTGCTTTAACTGTCTTAACACAGTTACAGGGTTATAAATACCTGGACTGACATAGTAGGAATGGACGAGATACGTCAACAAGACGCGTCTCGTCGGGTCTAGGACGAGAAGAGCCCAAGGAACGACCGTGAGGACCGGGAGGACGGTTCACGGGGGTGTCGTTCGTAAGACGGTACCCCGTGGTTCAACTCCGAGACGACCCACAGGTAAATCTGTACCTCAACACCGAGCCGGGACGGTGGAGAGAGGAGTAACCGATTGACTGAAACTGTCGTCGCCCTCTGTTACCACGGGAGACGACCCAGGATCAGTTGTGTC
>BLSH010529574.1:21983-33511 GCA_018402905.1 Glandirana rugosa
ACTACCACTTTACGGTCCCGGGCCAGTGTTAACGTTGGGACTATCAAGGGAGTGACCGCAGTCATCAAAAATTAAAAATAAAATTAAAATAAAAAAATGGTAAATTAAAAAAAAGAAAATGTTAACATATTCTGAATGGACAGAGTCAGTGATTGGTACCAATTGGTTCATTCATAACTGAAGCATAGTAAACAGTTTTTACTATACTTCCGTTTCTGAATGAATGGGAGGCTCGGTGCAGAGCTATGCCTGTCCATTCATTCTGTGCAGCTGAGGCTGAGATTGAGGGCTGAGGTTTGTTTAGACCCCTAATATCTCATCAAAGCCCCCCAACAGAGCTCCTAAAAAATTTGAAAAAATAATAAAAATACAATTGTAAAAGAAAAAAAATTAAATGGTAAAAAAATAAAATTAAAATAAAAATTAAAAACTACTGACGCCAGTGAGGGAACTATCAGGGTTGCAATTGTGACCGGGCCCTGGCATTTCACCATCATGGGGAGGCTTGAAGATGGCAGAAAGGGGACCACTGCAGAACTTGTGAAAGGGCCCCGCTGCGGGACTTTAACAAAGGGACCCGCAATGGGAGTAAAGGGCCCCAGGATCAGTGGGAAGAGGGAAGGGCCCTGGCCAGGGGTCAGGGGGGCCCTTCATAATTTCTTGCACCGGGGCCCTGAATGTTCTAGTTACGCCTCTGTCTATAGGTCAAGGAATTTTACAAAACATAAAGTACATAAAGGTACACGTTAGGATCGAGGCACTTCACCATACAGTCAATTTATAATAACTATGTAATTAACGTTCCATCGCCGACAAACATACTCATTCTAAAAGCACAGTGTATATTTCCAAATGGTCAATCCTTGCTTTGGCCAATTCCCCGAACATTTTTACATACAGTGGAACCTTGGTTCACGAGTAACTCGGTTAACAAACATTTTGAAAGATGAGTATTTAAAAAAAAAAAAATCCTGACTCGTTTTGCGAGTGCTGTCTCGCAAGACGAGCAGGATTAAACCTCTTTGCATGCAATACCCCATGTGTCCAGAGGTGCGGGGGCACTGGTGAGCCTCGGAGACACTCAGAAGCACTCGGAAATACCAAAAGTGTAAACAGTTCCCGAGCGTTTCCGAATGTTTCCGAGAGTCTCCGAGCCTCAGCAGCGCCACCACACCTCTGGCCACATACGGTATTGCATACACCAGCACCCCTGGCACCTTTGGCCACATACAGTACTGCATAGACAAGCAGTCACTGTGGAACGAATTATCTGAGTTTCCATTGTTTCCTATGGGGAAACTTGCTTTGGTATATGAGTGATTTGGATTACAAGAATTCTCCTGGAACGGATTATGCTCATAAACCAAGGTTCCACTGTATTTTAAAGTAGAAAATATAGGGGTCAGTCAAAACGGTCGAACCTGTGAGGCATATCATGTAGAGAGAAATTAAGAAGAAACATAGATATAGAAAATAAGGGGAAAGAAGAGAAAGGGAAAAAAAGGGGGGGGGGGGTAGGGGGGTAGAAAATCCCTTTCAACCGGAATACTCCACAGGACGCTCCAATGGCTGTGAGGCCAAAAGCGTCTGATCCCTATGTCTTCTTGCTCCCTCAGTCATAGTGAGATTCTCCATAACCTGGATGTCCACAATTCTCGTCTTCCAATGTGAAATTGTAGGGGGGCCTGTACTCTTCCACAACACCGGGATACATGCCCTAGCTGCTGTAAGCAGATGCCACAATAAAGAATTCTTAAATTTTTTGATAGACATAGGGGTATCGTTTAATAGGTACGCCGTCGGGTTATTCACCATGGAAACTCCGCTCAGTGTTTTAAAAGTGGATTCCACGGTGGACCAAAATTTAATTTGGGGCACTCAAAGAAAATATGTAGCAGGGTCCCTGCCGATTCCCCACAGAGCCAACACGTGTTCGGGATCTGCGGATATCTCTTGGCATTCTTCATGCTGGTGCTGTGTCCTGGGATCACAGCATCAACTTTGAGTTACTGCACATGCACAGCTCCCAAATGTAGCGGATTTTTAGCCACTGTTACTTATCTTATTTGGTTCTAAGAAAGGGGCGTTGCTAGGTCCACAAAAGATCCGGGGCTAGAGCCCATAGCAGCGACGTAAAGAAAGTCATACACTTGGGCGGGCATACACATGTATATAATATACGTGTGTGTTTGTATATATATATATATATATATATATATATATATATAATATCGTTACATATCTGAGTGCAGAATCTCCCTTACATCAGGGTCCCCAGAGAGCCTCCCTACTTACACCAGAGTCCCCAGAGAGCCCCCCTTACACCAGAGTCCCCAGAGAGCCCCCCTTACATTAGGGTCCCCAGAGAGCCCCAGGGCTTAGGAGTTGGCTACATAGAGAATGCAGGGCTCAGCTTTGCCCATCTATGCAGCCTTACTATTGCCCAGCAATGCAGCCTCACTGTGCCCATCAATGCAGCCTCACTGCCCATGAATGCAGCCTCAGTATGACCATCAAATGCAGCTTTACGGTGCCCATAAATGCAGCCTCAGTGTGCCCATGAATGCAGCCTCACTGTGCCCATGAATGCAGCCTCACTGTCTGTGAATGCAGATTCACTGTGCCCTTGAATGCAGGATCACTGCCCATAAATACAGTTTCACTGTGCCCATGAATGCAGCCTCACCGCCCATGAATGCAGATTCACTGTGCCCATGAATGCAGCCTCGCTGTGCCCATGAATGCAGCCTCACTGTTTATGAATGCAGCTTCACTGTGCCCATGAATATAGCCTCACTGCCCATGAATGCAGCTTCACTGTGCCCATGAATGCAGCCTTACTGTCCATGAATGCGGCTACAATGTGCCCATGAATTGAACCTCACTGCCCATAAATGCAGCCTCACTGTGCCCATGAATGCAGCCTCACTGTGGCCATGATTGCAGCCTCAAGGTGCCCATGAATGCAGCCTCAGCCCATAAATGCAGCCTCACTGTGCCCATGAATGCAGCCTCAGTCCATCAATAGAGGCTCACCACAATGCCTAGATTACACATACACAGCACCCCCCTCCCTCTCTCCTCTTCCTTGTGTGCCACTTACACAGCGGGCATCTCCCGCTGTGTGTCATGGAGCTGAGTCAGTGTTCGGCGGCGCTGTATGAAGGTCCCGTCTCCTACACCTCTCGTGTGATAGGCAGAACACTGATTTAATCAGTGTTCCATCTAGACGATTACATGAGCCGAGGCAGGACCTTGTTACAGTGAGTGCCGCCGAACACAGACCCAGCTCAGTGACATACAGCGGGAGATGCCCGCTGTGTGTGTGACACACAAGGAGGGGAGAGAGGGAGGGGAGCGCTGTGTATGTGTGAATGGGAGGGGAGGGCAGCAGCCTGTCAGGCCCTGCCTAAAGACTCGGGGCTATGGCCCCCAGATTTGGGGCTCCAGCCTCAATAGCCACCCCTTAGCGGTGCCTCTGGTTCTAAGTCTTTATTGTATGCCTGAAAATTCCACTATGGTCTTACACCATTAGCATTATCACTGTTGTTTTTTATTCATGTATCATTATGCAGAAGGATGGGGCTTGTTTTCTGACCACTCCCATCTCCACCCACCAATGGGATGGGTCTTCAGAACATGCAATGAGACCTATTCGCTATATTAATGTGGCAATGCAGTATTACAGATTGGCTCTGAGGAAGAGGGGATCTCCCCTCGAAACGTGCCAGCAATCTGGAAGGTCCTCCGGCGTGCTGGACACAGTCCTGGGGACCTGGTTGCTTTTTGTCCATTGTGAACTCTGATATGCTTTTATTATCCAGTTGTTTGTGAGTATGTTTCCTTCTTTTTGATTTCAATAAATATTACTTGGATAATGCGCAAGGTCGGTGCACCCCCTTTTCATTCTTTTATAGCTCCCAAATGTCCCGGATTTCGAGGGACTGTCCCTGAGTGTTTCCCAGTGCTAAACCTTGCATCTAATTTCTAGATTGCTACATTTGTAAATTTCAAAAGCCAATATAAAGAAATAAAAGTGGTAAAAAAAAGCACTTGCGGGTTCACATAATCATTTTTTTTGTATAATTCTCCTTTAAGGGGGCGTGACAGGGGGTGTGTCCTATGCCAAAAGCAAGACTTTCGCTAATAGTTGTCCCTCGTTCCCATCTCAAAAAGTTGGGAAGTATGCACATGCATAGTAACTCCAGAAGGCATTAATTGCAGGGATCGGGGCTGTGAGTAGGCGGTTCCTGTATATTTCTAGCCAGGGCCAACCTGGGGGGCAGGTGTAGTGGGCGGCCCCTGCATATTTAGAGGCGGGGTCTGGGCAGGAAAAATCAATAAAGTGCACCGCACGTGCTGTTTGGTGCGGTGCACTGCAATGCGTTGCACTCTACTGTACAGTGCATTGGGGCGACATTCACAATAAATGGCACGGCACATAGAGGTGCGTTGCCCTGCATTGTGGCAATGCTCTTCATTGCATACATTGGATCGTGCATTTGCACAGCACAGTGTGAGTTGACCATGAATATTCCATACTATGGATGATATTCTGGCCAAAAAATGCAGCAGGTTCTCCTTCAGGCTGCATTCACACCTCAGCGTAGCGTCCTTGAGCGCTTTGCACATTTTTATGCGTGATTTTGGTGCGTTTATATATGCGACTTGCGCACGTTTTTGAGCTTTGGTTTTTTTTTATTAGCCAATAGAGAAAATTATCATCTGTTGCTAGGTATTTCCCCGTGGTTTTCTCCCGCTCCTTTCTTCTGTTATCAGCCTGATAACTTCTGACAACTTCTCCGACACAGGAGATAAAAGCAGCCTGAAATGTTGTGTTGGGGAGGTTGCTATAAATAGAATAGCAGAGAACTTGACTTGTCAGAGCAGAGCTCTGAGAGTCTCTGCCTATGTGGAGTGGGGGCGTGTGCCTTTCCTCCAATCAGCTGTCTTGCCTGTATGCCCAGACTTCACACTCAGTGCTGAACAGGAAGAGAAAATCTAACACCATGTGCACTTTCTAAAGAATATAGAAAGGGAAAGACAGCAGATATACATGTAAAACATATGTAGGGAGATTTGTTTAATCTCTGTGTATCATCTGAGGCTGTTCACCTCACTGGGTATAGGAAAGGGTTTACATCCACTTTAACCCCTAACCTTTAAAAAAATTAGCTCAAATAATAAATAACTAAACACCCTAACCCTAATACAAAATAAATACATACATTATTATTATTGATATTATCATTTTCTTTTGTTCGGGTTTGGGTGTTTATTTATCATTATTATTTATAATAATTGATTTAATATTTTTTAAAGTTAGGGGTTATTTATCGTTTATTTATGTATTATTACATATTATTAATTTATTGTGATGATTTTTAGTTATTTGTGAAATTAGCTTACATTTATTTATTCATATGTTATTGCTATTTTATGTTTTACAATTTTTAATTTGAGCAGAAAATCGCGCACAAACACACGACAAAACACGCAAATGCGATTCGAGCTACAAAAAAAAGCTCTGGAAATTTTTGGATTTTCAGGCGTTTGGCTTCAGGCGACTCGGAGTGGAGATGTGAACGTTCTCCATAGAGTATGATTGATTTTTTTCTCCTCCAAAACGCCAAGGTGTGAATGGGGCCTCAAGGTAAATTTAGATGTGCATCTAAATCTATCTTTCCTCTGAAGCATGACCTGTGTTTGGAATGCACTTCAGAGGTTACTGACAGGTGGCGTGGAAGTGATGTGGCACGGAGTTTGCATGTTCTCTCAGTTCCTGCATGGGTTTCCCCCGGGTACTCTGGTTTCCTCTCACATGCTGGTAAAGACATGCTGGTAGGTTACATAGCTCCTGTCTAAATAGACCCCTAGTTTGTGTATGAATGTGAGTTAGGGACCTTAGATTGTAAGCTCCTTGAAGGCCGGGACAGATGTGAATGTACAATGTATATGTAAAGCCTTGCGTAAATTCACCTGTAAATATTAACCACTTCACCCCCGGAAGGATTTCCCACTGTAGGACCAGAGCACTTTTTGCGATTCGGCACTGCGCCGCTTTAACTGACAATTGCGCGGTCGTGCGACGTTGTACCCAAACGAAATTTGCGTCCTTTTTTTCACACAAATAGAGCTTTCTTTTGGCGGTATTTGATCCCCTCTGCGTCATTTCTGATCACCGCTATAAACAAACAAAGAGTGACAATTTTGCAAAAAAAACAATATTTCTTACTTTTTGCTAAAATTTATTTTTTAGTGTTTATTGATTGGTTCGCGCAAAAGTTGCCGCGTTTACAAACCATGAGAATTAATTTCTGGCATTTTTACATTTTTTTTTTACTAGTAATGGCAGCGATCTGCGATTTTTATCGTGACTGCGATATTGCAGCGGACATGTCAGACATTTTTGACACTTTTTTGGAACCAATGACATTTATACAGCGATCAGAAATTTAAATGTCCACTGATTACTGTGTAAATGTCATTGGCAGTGAAGGGGTTAACCTTCAGGGGACGTTCTAGGGGTTAAATGTGTTCCCTGGGCGTGTTCTAACTGTGAGGGGGCTGGGTTGCCAGGGGCATAAGAGATCACACTGCCACAGTATATATACAGTACACGGTCGGGAACCAGTTAGATAAAATAAATGTGACACCTCCTCGCCGCTTTTTTTTAATCCCATTGTTGTGAACAAATGTGTTCCCACCGCATGCATTTGCTGAGCATCCCCATTTGCCCATGTGTGTCACGTTTTTGGCTTGCTGCTCGCAGATTGCTACATGATGGGTAGACCTTGCCTCGAGCAGGAAGCATCATGACCACGGCGTTGTAAACACCCCCGCCTGCTGCCTATTTTAGCTTGAAGTGATTGTAAAGCTTCTTCTTCTTTTTTTTTTTTTTTTTTTAAATAACGAACATGTTATACTTACCTGGTCTGTGTAAGGGTTTTGGCCCCGATTCTCCTTTTCTGGGCTCCCCCAGCGGCGCTCCTGGCCCCTCTTCTTCTCTAGTGCCCCCACGGAGAGCCGCTTTCGCTGGGGACACCCATGCAGGCGCGCTCCCGAATTCTGCTGCTGCGTCCATTGACACAGACAGTAGGACGCAGCCCTGCCCCCTGGTTCCCGCGTCACTGGATTTGATTGACAGCAGCAGCAGCCAATGTCTCCTGCTGCTAGCAATCTATCCAATGAGGATGGAGACAGCGGCTGGAGCCACTGGGCTCTTGCCCTTCGCTGGAACGGATCGGGCTCAGGTAAGAAAAATTAGGGCTCTGGGGGGCAGCTGCAGCACAAAAGGTTCTTCACCTTAATGCATAGAATGCAAACAGTGAGGGTTTTACAACCCCTTTAAGGGAGGCAGTTGGCAAAACACGGCGTAACCACGCATTTAGACCCCCCCCCACCACATATTTAACCGCTTCAGGGGTTTTACCCCATTCATGAACAGGGCATTTTTTGCGATACAGCACTGCGCTACTTTAAAGTGGTTGTCAACATGTGACAGCCACTTTAACCACTTCAGCCCCGGAAGGATTTCACACTTTAGGACCAGAGCACTTTTTGCGATTCGGCGCTGCGTCGCTTTAACTGACAATTGCGCGGTCGTGCGACGTTGTACCCAAACTAAATTTGCGTCCTTTTTTTCCCACAAATAGAGCTTTCTTTTGGTGGTATTTGATCACCTCTGCGTCATTTCTGATCGCCGCTATAAACAAAAGAAGAGCGATAATTTTGCAAAAAAAAAAAACACTAATTTCTTACTTTTTGCTAAAATACAAATCCAAAAAAAAAATATAAAAAAACATTTTTTCCATCAGTTTTGGCCGATTTATATTCTTCCTCATATTTTTGGTAAAAAAAAAATGCAATCAGCGTTTATTGATTGGTTTGCGCAAAAATTTACGGATGGTGAGAATTCGTTTCTGGGGTTTTTATTTATTTATTTATTTTTTTTACTAGTAATGGCGGTGATCTGCGATTTTTAGCGGTACTGCGATATTGCAGCGGACATGTTGGACCATTTTAACACTTTTTTGGGACCATTGGCATTTATACAGCGATCAGTGCTATAAAAATGCGCTGATTACTGTGTAAATGCCATTGGCAGTGAAGGGGTTAACCTGCAGGGGGCGCTCTTATGGTTAACTGTGTTCCCTGGGCGTGTTCTAACTGTGTGGGGGCTGCCCTGGCTGGGGGAAGGGGATGATCACAGCTTCCATATAGAGGAAGCCTGTGATCATCGCCCTTCCCCCTCTAACAGAACGGAGATCCGTGTTTACATACACGGACCTCCGTTCTTTCACTGCGGGGGGGACATCGCGGGTAGCCGGCGGCGATCGAGTCTGCCCTATCGGCTCCCCCCAAACGCAGTGAGTGTGCGAGCGCACCCTCACAGTGAGTTATATCGCAGTCGCCGTCATATGACGGCGGTTTGCGATATCGAGCCACTTTGCCGCCGTCAGACGCCGGTTGGCAAGTGGTTAACCTACAGGTAAGCCTATAATAAGGCTCACCTGTAGGTGCCCTGCATATCTCCCAAACCTGCACGGTTCAGGAGATATGCAGTGTACTGCTGATGCCGACGTCATTTCGGCCTCCGTGACGTTTCTTTGCTGTGACCGCGCGCAGTGACGTCATGCGACTCCGGCCAGTCACAGCGCCGGAGTCGCGGCCCCGGAAGGAAGAGGGGCTGAAGATGGATGTCGCCAGCACAGGGGACATCGCTGGACGTCGCAGGCTTAGTTTGCAGGTAAGTGGCACATAATGGTATGCGATGCACAGTAGACCATTATGCTTCTACTTTGCAGGGGAAAGTAGAGGAAGTAAACCCAATCTGGGTTTACTTCCTTTTAATTAGTAATTGTGCGGCCATGCAACGCTGTACCCAAATAGAATTTATATATTTTTTTCACACCCAAATTTTTTTTTTTTTTCGATATAAGACCGAACATTTTGTAAAAAAATTTTTTTTATACTTTTTTATATAAAACATATCCAAATAAAAAAAAAATAATACATTTAGGCCAAAATGTATTCTGCTACATGTCTTTGGTAAGCAAAATCCCAATACATGTATATTATTTAGTCTGTAGGAAAGTTATAGCGTCTACAAACCATGGGATATACAGTATCTCACAAAAGTAAGTACACCCCCTTTTATTCTATCTTTTCATGTGACAACACTGAAGAAATGACACTTTGCTACAATGTAAAGTAGTGAGTGTACAGCTTGTATAACAGTGTAAATTTACAGCCATTAATGTCTAATGGACAAATCCCCCCCCCCCCCCCCAAATTACCCCTTTTTGAAAAGTAGACCATTGAGGCATGGCGAGTTATTTGAAGTTGTCATTTTTTGTCACTTTTTTTTATATGAAAAGAAGCTTTTAACTGTCGAGAATGAGTTTCAGCTGTAATTACTCATGATCTGTGATTGGCTACAGCTAATAACATGGTACAGGGTGCTGTGATCGGACGTCCACATAGGATTTGGGGATATTGCAATATAGTTGGAGCCTTTTGGACTGAGCATCCAAGTTGCGTCCAAGCTGCACTACATAAATCGCACTGAAAGTCGGATCAAAATCAGATCACAGCAGTGTGAGCTCATGGAACGCCGGTGGTCAGGAAGGGGTTAAGCCATTAGATGAGCGTGTAATGTGCTCCGTACGGTGTTCATATCATGTGATAACAGCGATAGGAGTCTGTGTGTGGGATCGCTGCGTTCCTGCCGCTGGGGGGGGGGGATATTGGCTTGTGCTGTGAAATTATTAAATCTTTCCATCACCCCAGTCCTTAGCTGGCTTGGACGCTGCGGGAGAAATATTTTGGAGGAACATTGGCGATGTGTTTTATTCACTTGGTGTCGGGCCCGGTTCCTTGCAGGTCATAGGAATTCAAACTAATTTTTTCTCTCTTGGCTGCGCCATCCGGCGGCGTCTCTGCCCCTTCACTATCAACTAATGAAGTGCCACCGATGTGCAGGGTACGCGTGCTCCATCGCCGCCCTCCTCCCACATAGAGGCCTATATAGGGACTCCTGGGGCCACACACACGTCTTCATCTGTATCCATGGAAGATCGGACAAATGTGAAGCCAGGTATTGAATCCAGAGGATCAGGATAACAAGCAGGCAACTAGCATTTTCAGAAGGTCAGCAGCCGCCTTTTCTCTCATGACAGGTTTGCTTTAATTGTCATATATCAGACCGGTCTGACATTCCTGATTCATCATAGGGAGGAGCCCACAGACCAAACTTGCATTAACATAGGGAGAGCATACAAACTCCATGCAGACAGAAACCTGGTGGAAACTGAGCCCAGGACTCCAGCGCTAAAAGGCAAAAGGGCCAATCATTGTAGATCTATTGCTGTATGTGCCTTTGGTTATGTTGCTGGAATGAATGCGATCTGGGCAGAGGGCTCCTGCAGAGTTGGAGTTCTTCCCATTGTGTGACAGTTCTGGAATGCGATTTATAGATGTCGTAAAACGCTGCCGGTCAGATCCAGAACTGCCGAAGCATTGACTACTGCACTGGGAAATGTTTCTGTTGCTCAAAAGAGTGTAAACGACACAGGATACACCGGATTAATTACATTACAGAGCAGCCAATCAAATCACAGCTATCATTCCTCCCACACAGGTCACACAGTGAGCTGTAGAATTTGATTGGTCATTCAAGGTATTTTTTGTTCAGCATCTTAAGGCCTGCTTTACAGCTGATTGGTAGGTGTGAAGACTGACCTTTTTTGCTTCACCCTTATCTCAACAGATGTTTGGGTGGAAATCACATTTGGAACTCTGCACAAGAACATGCAAAAGGTTTCTTATGCCTCTTGGAACATCCAGAACTTTGTTGAAACTTCCAGATGTGATTGTTAGATAGGAGCCGATCTTAGTGTGTGTGGTCAGATTCGTAGGATGGTGTAAGGTGCGCCACCTTCATCATCCTCGAGAGGGCTTCTGGTGGAAGGAGTTCCACCCTGATCAACCCTAAGAGAACGGCTGGTGGAAGGAGCTCCACCTCGATCAACCCTGGGAGGGTGGCTGATGCAAGGAGCTCCACTCTAATCAATCCTAAGAGGGGGCTGGTAGAAGGTGCTCCACCCCGATCAACCCTGGGAGGGTGGCTGATGCAAGGTGCTCCACTCTAATCAATCCTAAGAGGGTGCTGGTGGAAGGTGCTCCACCCCGATCAACCCTGGGAGGGTGGCTGATGCAAGGTGCTCCACTCTAATCAATCCTAAGAGGGTGGCTGGTGGAAGGTGCTCCACCCCGATCAACCCTGGGAGGGTGGCTGATGCAAGGTGCTCCTCTCTAATCAATCCTAAGAGGGTGGCTGGTGGAAGGTGCTCCACCCCGATCAACCCTGGGAGGGTGGCTGATGCAAGGTGCTCCACTCTAATCAATCCTAAGAGGGTGCTGGTGGAAGGTGCTCCACCCCGATCAACCCTGGGAGGGTGGCTGATGCAAGGTGCTCCACTCTAATCAATCCTAAGAGGGTGGCTAGTGGAAGGCTGTCTCTTATA
>BLSH010529574.1:75894-86712 GCA_018402905.1 Glandirana rugosa
GCCCGCCGTCTCCATGTTCCCTCGTCTGTTAGCCTACCAGCACCTATCGGCCCCAGCCACGTCCATCGTCTTGTCGTCCAGCCCTGTTCGGCCCAGTTGTCCTCCGTCTCGTTGTGTCCTTGTCCATAGCCTCCGACTCCGAATGTCCAGCCCTTGCGACATCTTGCTCGTCGTGAACAGAAGTCTCAGAGGTCCAAATTTATCCGGGCAAACCGCGGCAAAGGCCGCGCACGCGCTCACGCGTGCCCTCGCACGCTTACACGTGTTTACACGCGTGGTGGCGCCTTTACGGTCCTGACCCGTCCTTAACAAGGAAAAGGATTGTAACGGGGGGGGGGGGGTTCCCCGTCGGAGGCCTACGGAATGGCCCATAGCGGTGAGAACTTCCGGACCTATTCAGGCCCCCGCACCTACAAACCCCGGACTTATCCAGGCCTTCAAGAGTGGCGATACCCGGTAAGGCATCCGGAGGCTGCCCCTTGGGGGGGGGGGGGCAATGTTAGGAAAAGGAACAATTCCTGCCCAGTCCTGGCATTTCCGCGGTGGTGCGCACATTTGTGCACATTCGCACGCTCCCGTGCGCACTCGCGCACGCGCCGGAAACGGCGCCAAACGGGCCTATTTAAACCTGGAGACTCTGAAGACAAGTGCTGCTCGTTCTACAGCGTTCCCGACCTGTAAGCCTCAGCCTCCGATACCTGTTCCTGTGTTGCTCTGCCTCCTGTTGACCCGGCTTGTCCCGACCTGCTGTTCTGCTACCTGCACCGACCCCGGCTATCCACGACCATCCGATTGTCTGCTCCCTTGTACCTCTGCCGCCCGCCCATTAAACGAACCTTGCTTGGACTCTGACTACTCTTTTGCCTGATCCTTTTGTACCTTCCCGCCTGCCTGTTGCCGACCCAGCCTGAACGACCATCCTTCTACCTGCACGCCTCCTGGAGCTTCGCTACATCATCGGTGACCCTCCAGCCCTCGTGCCATCCCGCACTCTTGGGCCTCTGTCTCCACTACCAGGGGTCCTTGAATCGGGTGCGCAAGAGCGGTTGTTCCCTGCACAAGACAGACTCCACCGTCAGGTACGTGACAACTTCCTTCTAATGGCCACCCATGTAATGGGTAGTACTTCCTTCTACTGGCCACCCATGTATGGGGGGGACTACTTCCTTCTACTGGCCACCCATATATTAGGGAGTACTTCCTTCTACTGGCCACCTATGTGTGGGGGAGTACTTCCTTCTATTGGCCACCCATATACTAGGGAGGCTTCCTTCTAGTGGCCACCCATGTAATGGGGGAGGGGGGGTACTTCCTTCAACTGGCCACCCATGTATGGGGGAGTACTTCCTTCTACTGGCCACCCATGTGTGGGGGGTACTTCCTTCTACTGGCCACCCATGTATGGGGGAGTACTTCCTTTTACTGGCCACCCATCTATGGGGGAGTAGTTCCTTCTACTGGCCACCCATGTACAGGGCGTTCTTCCTTCTACTGACTACCAATGTATAGAGGGGGGTCCTTCCTTCTACTGGCCACCCATGTATGGGGCGTTCTTACCTCTACTGACTACCAATGTATAGAGGGGGGGTGTCCTTCCTTCTACTGGCCACCCATGTATGGGGGAGTACTTGCTTCTACTGGCCACCCATGTATGGGGGAGTACCTCCTTCTACTGGCCACCCATATATTAGGGAGTACTTGCTTCTACTGGCCACCCATGTATGGAGGAGTACTTCCTTCTATTGGCCACCCATATACTAGGGAGTACTTCCTTCTACTGGCCATCCATGTAATGGGGGGAGGGGGGTACTTCCTTCAACTGGCCACCCATGTATGGGGGAGTACTTCCTTCTACTGGCCACCCATGTATAGGGGAGTACTTCCTTTTACTGACCACTCATGTATGGGGGAGTACTTCCTTCTACTGACCACCCATGTATAGGGGAGTACTTCCTTTTACTGGCCACTCATGTATGAGGGAGTACTTCCTTCTACTGACCACCCATGTATTGGGGAGTACTTCCTTCTACTGGCCACCCATGTACAGTGGTGTTCTTTCTTCTACTGACTACCAATGTATGGGGGAGTTCTTCCTTCAGCTGGCCAACCACATACAGAGGTATTCTTCCTACAGATCAGATACATTTTATTTTCTACTGCCAACAAAGTATGGTGAGAATTCACCCTTCTACTGACCACTCATGTAGAGGAGCAGTCTTCTTTTTACTGACCACCCACGTATGGAGGCATTAATCCTTCTATTGACCACTCATGTACAGAGATATTCTTCCTTCTGCTGGCCACCCATGTATGGGGATATTCTTTCTTCTACTGACCTCCCATGCCCAAGGGCACTCTTTTTTCTACTGACCACCCATGTACCATGATATTCTTCTATTGCCCAAGTGCATAAAGAGGCATACCTCTTCCTGCAGATCACCAATGTAAGGGCGGGGGGGATTCTTCTTTCTACTGCCCTGCCATGTACCTGGGCATTCTTCCGGCTACTGACCACCCATGTAAAGTGGTATCCTTCTTCCTACAGATCACCAATGTAAGCAGGGAATTTACCTTCTATTGACCACTAGTGTAAGGGGGCATACTTACTCCTGCTGACCTTCCATGTAAGGGCCATTCTTTCTTCTATTGACCATCCACACAAAGGGGCATTCCACTTCCTACTAATCACCAATATAAGAGAGCATTCTTCCTTCTACTGACCACCGATGTAAAGAGCATTCTTCCTTCTTCTGACCACCAATGTAAAGGGGCTGTGTTCCTTCTACTGGCCACTTATGTAAGGGTAATTTCTTCTTTCTACTTAGCACCAAAGTAAGGGTTCATTCTGCCATCTACTGACTACCAACACAAGAGAGAATTCCTCCTCTTGTTAACCACCAATGTACAGGGATATTCCTCCATCTACTCACCACCCACTTAAAGTGGAGTTCCACCCAAAAGTGGAACTTACGCTTAAAGAGTTGGTAACCCCCTGACATGGCACAATTGCCATGTCATTTTTTTGGGGGGGTGGGGGGCGGGAACCCTGTTTTCAGAGAGTCCCAGGTCCCACTTCCTCTCCTGGCCCCGCCAGGAGATACTATAAAAAATTATTTAAAAAAATAAAATTGTAAAAAAATAATAAACTGCCGACACTGTCCACTGACACCGTCCACTGTTCTGCTGACATACACACGTGTTTGTGGTCTAGGGTGCACACCCTAATGCAATAGGCTGCACACACCAATGATGCCAAACTGTACCTTGTGGAGAGGGAACAGATGCATGGCGGCTGGTGCTCCATTTTTCAGGGGGGTGGCAAACAAACCACCTTACCCCCCCCCCCCCACTTCGGGGGTGTGCCCTGAGCTCACCCTTTTTGAAACCAGTTAGAGCCTCAGGCTCTAATCGTGTGCTTAAAAAAACAAAAAAACAATTGAAATACTTGCGGCTGGCGCCCCACATGTGGATTAGGGGCCAAGAGTATGCATAAGGGGGATGGCATCCGTGCGCCCATAATGGTGCGTCCGCCACTGAACAGATGATGTTTGACCATATGACCTTGTCTGTGAACTGCTTCTTTGGGAGCCATCACTACCTCCAGGTTCTGCAATGAGCACTACATGTGCCTCCGTCTATGCCAACCTGTACCTTGTGGACCTTTTCTGTGAACCTATACAAGTCTGTGTCATGGCACAGGTACATAGACGATATCTTGATTTTCTAGACAAGCAATGTGAAGGACCAAATGTGTGGGGTTGCTCAATGTCAACTCCTGGAATTTGAAGTTCACAGCGTGAAGGAGATCACGTTTTTCGAGATTTGACTATTGAGGTTTCAGAAAATGGATGGATTGGTGGAAGGTCGTATCAAAAACCTTCTACTTATCTCAAGTTTACATCCCATATTCCTAAGTTAGGGGATCCTTAATGGACAGTTTCCAAGGGCTCGGTATTGTACTAGTGAACAAGATCCCAAACATGAAGCACACATAAAAGGGCATATAGGAAGTAAAGTTGTAGACAGAATAAGGAACAGAGACAAGAAAAAATCTAGTGAGAGTTATGCCATCTTCACATCTTTGTGTGTGTCGGGAAAAGCGCGCAAAATTGTACGCTTTCCCGACATGCAGAGAAAAACGCTGCCCTTTAGCAGATGCGCCACAGTGCCAATTGTTAATTGTACCCCCATGCATCTGCAAACGCATGTGCACAACACCAGTTTGCAGTGTTGCCAACCTCCCGCAGCATTTTTTACTGGCAAATCATGGAAAATCTTACTGGCGGAGCACATTTTTTACTGGCAACCTGAAAAATAACTGAACTCCTATTTAAAACTAAGACAATTGATATTTAAACACAACATGGAAACACTGACACTACCCATATCAAGTAGTTTGCCTGGTTTACACTTAAAAAGTCAGCACAGCATGACAAATTATCAGACCCTGATATTTATAGACAGTTCTAAAAATCACAGATTTTTACAAACTGTCAGTAAATTTACTGGCGGTTGGCAACACTGCCAGTTTGGTGCTGTGCGGAAAGGGACGGGTCTTCCTTTCTGGGTTTCAGTTGAAACGAATGGGCTGGCCAATGCCTGGGAACACCGAAAAACACGCACAGCCACACTTGGTGGCATTAGCACATTAGTGATATTAAACTCTCTGATTTTTAAGCACTTTTATCAGCTAATTTAATCACCTACTAAGTATGCAGCTTCTTTACCTTTTAGTCCTTGCCTATGTTCCATTTGAATCTGGTGCCGTGACTGTTGCCCCAGGTTTCCTGTCTCAGGTTGGCTCCTGGTCCCTATGGAGCTACTGTTGCATGCAGGGACTAGAGTTGTGTTTCTCTACACTGTGTGCTTCAATAGAAACACACAGCCCTATAGCCTAGGATGGCAAGGCACTCCCCTGTTCCTCCCTCCCCATCCCTTCTTCCTTCTCTGAGCTGTGAACCATATGTTCAGGGAAGCAGAACTGAGAGAGCAGGAGCCAGCTGCGTTCAAAGTTGTAAACTGCAAGTGATGGGGTAAGAATTTTAACAAATAGTTTACAGGGGAATGTTTATTTTATTGTGCTCCATGTGTTAAGCTAAAAACACTGAGCTTAACGCTCAAATACATATCCAGAGGGAGATGAAAAACATTTTGGAGACCACATTTGGTAATTAATATCCTGCCGCACACACATATTTACTGTGAATTTGATCCAAACCACAATCAAAATTATGGCCGTTATTTAAGAATTCTCGGAACGATTTCAACGGCCCACGCCGCAACTGCGCAGAAATATCTGCAGCTTGTCTGAACGCCTTATCTCCGACTGCATCTTGATTATAAAATATGGAAAGGTCGTCCATATACGGTGAATGTTGAGGCAGATTATGGAGCAATTGAATTACGCTATCTATGGGTGCCAGAGGTGATGAGATGGCGGGATGCACTTTGGGTCAATCTACTGTAAGTGCAGAATGATCACTAAAAAGACCTCGGCCAGGATTTGCCAGTGCTCAACTCAATAATATGTCATAATAAGCAGTTCTAATGCAAACAGAGCGCTGGTGAAATGAAATAAGAGATGGGTGACAGAAGAGACTCAATCGGCAATATGGTGGGTGACAAATAGACCCAAGGAGCAATAGGATGGGTGACATAAAAGACCCAATGGTAACAGTGATAAATAACATAAGAGACCCTACAGGCAATATGATGGATGGCATAAGAGACCCAAACAGCAATATTATGGGTGGCTCAAGGAACCCAACCGGCAATCTGATGGCTGACAAAAGAGACCCAACCAGCAATATGATAGGTGACATAAGAGACCCAATAGGCAATATGATGGGTAACTTACGAGACTCAAGGGGCAATATAATGAATAACATAGGAGACCCAAGGGGCAATATAATGAATAACATAAGAGACCCAAGGTGTAATAGAATAAATAACATAGGAGACCCAATAGGCAATATGCTGGGTGGTATAAGAGACCCAACAGGCTATATAATAGGTGACATACGAGACCCAACGGGCAATATGATGGGCAGAGATGAGGCTCGGGCGTGTTCGGGTTCCAAGTCCCAACTCACCTGCCCGATCCCGCCAGGAAGCCGACACTGCACGCTGCTAACCACAGGCATTGAGACATTTCCCAGTCTGTGCAGCTGCGGACTGGGAAATGTCTCACTGCCTGTGATTAGCAATGTGCAGTGTCGGTTTCCTGGCTGGATCGGGCAGGTGGGTTGGGACTAGGAACCCGAACACGCCCGAGCCCATCTCTAATGATGGGTGACATAAGAGACCCAACAGGCTATATAATGAGTGACATAAGAGACCCAACAGGCTATATGATGGGTGACATACAAGACCCAACAGGCAACATGATGGGTGATATAAGAGACCCAATGGGTAGTATGATGAGTGATATAAGAGACCCAATGGGCAGTATGATGGGTGGCATAAGAGATCCAATGGGCAATATGAAGAGTTACATAAGAGACCCACCGGGCAATATGATGAGCGACATAAGAGACCCAATGGGCAATATGATGGGTGATATGAGAGACCCAATGGGTAGTATGATGGGTGGCATAAGAGATCCAATGGGCAATATGATGGATAATGTAGTGGAACTAACAAGCAATTTGATGGCTGACATAAGAGACTCAACATGCAATATGATGGGTTACATAAGAGACCCAACAGGCTATATGATGGGGGACATAAGAGACCCAACACGCTATATGATGGGTCACATAAGAGACCCAACAGGCTATATGATGGGTGACATACAAGACCCAAAGGGCAACACAATGGGTGATATAAGAGACCCAATGGGTAGTATGATGGGTGATATAAGAGACCCAATGGGCAGTATGATGGGTGACATAAGAGATCCAATGGGCAATATGAAGGGTTACATAAGAGACCCACCCGGCAATATGATGGGCGACATAAGAGACCCAATGGGCAATATGATGGGTGATATAAGAGACCCAATGGGTAGTATGATGAGTGATATAAGAGACCCAATGGGCAGTATGATGGGTGACATAAGAGATCCAATGGGAAATATGATGGATAATGTAGGGGAACTAACAAGCAATTTGGTGGCTGACATACGAGACTCAACAGGCAATATGATGGGTTACATAAGAGACCCAACAGGCTATATGATGGCTAACATAAGAGACCCAACAGGCTATATGATGGGAGACATAAGAGACCCAACAGGCTATATGATGGGGGACATAAGAAACCCAACAGGCTATATGATGGGTGACATAAGAGACCCAATGGGTAGTATGATGGGTGACATAAGAGACCCAACACACTATATGATGGGTGACATAAGAGACCCAATGGGTAGTATGATGGGTGACATAAGAGACCCAATGGGTAATATGAGGGTTACATAAGATACCCACCCGGCAATATGATGGGCGACATAAGAGACCCAATAGGCAATATGATGGGTGATATAAGAGACCCAATGGGTAATATGATGGGTGATATAAGAGACCCAATGGGCAGTATGATGGATGACATAAGAGATCCAATGGGCAATATGAAGGGTTACACAAGAGACCCATCCGGCAATATGATGGGCGTCATAAGAGACCCAATGGGCAATATGATGGATAATGTAGGGGAACTAACAAGCAATTTGATGGCTGACATAAGAGACCTAACATGCTATATGATGGGTGACATAAGAGACCCAACACGCTATATGATGGGTGATATAAGAGACCCAATGGATAGTATGATGGGTGATATAAGAAACACAATGGGCAGTATGATGGGTGACATAAGAGATCCAATGGGCAATATGAAGGGTTACATAAGAGACCCAATGGGCAAAATGATGGGTGACATAAGAGACCCAATGGGCGATATTATGTGTGATATAAGAGACCCAATGGGTAGTATGATGGGTGACATAAGAGATCCAATGGGCAATATGAAGGGTTACATAAGAGACCCACCCGGAAATATGATGGGCGACATAAGAGACTCAATGGGCAATATGATGGATAATGTAGGGGAACTAACAGGCAATTTGATGGCTAACATAAGAGACTCAACAGGCAATATGATGGGTTACATAAGGGACCCAACAGGCTATATGATAAGGGACATAAGAGAGCCAACAGGCTATATGATGGGTGACATATGAGACCCAACGGGCAACATGATGGGTGATATAAGAGACCCAATGGGTAGTATGATGGGTTACATAAGATACCCACCCGGCAATATGATGGGCGACATAAGAGACCCAATGGGCAATATGATGGGTAATGTAGGGGTACTAACAAGCAATATGATGGCTGATGTAAGAGACCCAACAGGCAATAAGATGGAAAAAACGCTAAATAACCCCCTTCCTGATCCTCTCTTTTCTCCTGGAATCGGCGCTCAGAGCGGTCAGGTGTCTTTTAGCGCTCGCGGCTCTCGTATTTTGCTTGTTGTCTTTTGGTCGGATGTTTTCGCAGAGGATTCATGTTTATTAGTAAGGACAGTGAGCTGCCTCACAGCTGTACATTGGGGAAGATTCCAGAACATACATTTTATTTATGCAGCTGTTCCCGCCTCACCGCCAACCCAACACACAAAGAGCGAAGTGACGGCTGAGGGCCCCAGTGCACAGGAACCCAAGGCTCCCAGCAACCATGTGTTCTGCTAGTGGGTTACGTGACCAGCCTGGAGATGTATGGCGGAGGTCCTCGGTGGGTCCGATCCTTCAGAGGAACAGAGATGTCAATGAAGGGAAATTTGAGTGATAGTAATGCATTGGGGTTTATTTATTAAAGGAATAAAGACTGTTCACTGAGCTTAGTAAATAAGGAGATGCTCTGTTAGGCTCGATTCACACGAATGCGTTTTTTGATGAATATTGCAGAAATTCAACAAATTTTTTAACATGGGTCCCTATGAAACATCACACATCTTCACATCAATGCATTTTTGTGCCTCTGCATTTTTTGAAAGGGTCGGGGACTTTCTTTCCCGCAAAATGCAGCATTTTGCATGCAATAAACTTCAATGGGCATGCAAGTCCTGCGTTTTTATAGTGATTTTGCCAGATTCACGTTTTGCATGTTTTAAATCTGCCTAGCAACAAACCCCCCCCCCCCAAAAAAAAAACAAAAAGAAACGCGAATCGCTGTAAAATCGTGGTACAAATGCAGTAAAAAAAATGCAGAAAAAAGCACTCCAGAAACGCTCAAAAGCAACATGCATAGATGTGAATCGAGTCTTAAAGCGTTACTAACCCCAAAGCCAAAAATGTAATATATTGCAGCTTACCAATCACAAGATGGTAAGATGGCTGCATTGGCTTTCTTTTTTAAGCTTTATTTTCCTTTTTTTTTCACCTGGTGATCCTGCCAGTAAGTTTCAACTTTTTTTTAACGGACCAAGCTGTCCAGCAAAAGTGTTCAGTTAGGGTTTGCTCACATGTGCAGCTCAACCACTTGGTTTTATCATTCCCCAGCCCCCCACCTAGGGTTGCCACATCATCCCTTTAATCCAGGACACATATTAATTACACAGGTTGTTCTGTGGCTGATTAAGGTGGTAATTAGGCCTCATACACACGGGCGTTTTGGCCGCCGGCGTTTGTAGGCGTTTTTTTCCAGCTCTCCATGTTATTCAATGGCCCTCTAAAAACGCCGGCGTTTGTGGGCAGTAGAGGGCGTCGGCGTTAGTGAGCTGTAGCTAGAACGCGGGACCAGTGCGTTCTGAAGCTGCAGCGTCATGGCGTTTCTTGACGCCGGGCCGGCAAAACGCTCAATAACGTTGCTTAACGTTATATACACAGCGTTAAGCCTCGTTAGGCTTTCTATTCAAAATCAATGGTTCCCTATGGGAGCCCATTGATTTGAATAGAAGCCGCACCAGAAGTCGGATCGCGGTGATCCGACTTGCGGCGCGACTTGTGTGCCGTGTCTTAAAGGGAAAGCCCCGCAAAAAATTTGCGTAGGGTCCCCCCCAGGGTATACCAGGCTCTTCGATCTGGGATGGATTTAAGAGGAGCACCCACGCCGAAAAAAACGGCGTAGGGTTCCCCCAAAATCCATACCAGACCCTTATCCGAGCACGCAGCCTGGCAGGCCAGGAAAGGGGGTGGGGACGAGGAAGCGCCCCCCCCCCTCCTGGACTGTACCAGGCCGCATGCCCTCAACATGGGGAGTATGGGTGCTTTGGGGCAGGGGGGGCTCTGCGCCCCCCACCCCAAAGCACCTTGTCCCCATGTTGATGGGGACAAGAGCCTCTTCCCGACAACCCTGGCCGTTGGTTGTCGGGGTCTGCGGGCGGGGGCTTATCGGAATCTGGACGCCCCCTTTAACAAGGGGGCCCCCAGATGCCGGGCCCCCCACCCTATGTAAATGAGCATGGGGTACATCGTACCCCTACCCATTTACCTGGGGGGAAAAAGTGTACAAAAAAAAACACGACACAGCTTTTTAAAATATTTTATTAAATCCGCTCCGGCATCTTCTCCCCTCTCTTCTTTCTTCGGCTCTTTTGCGGGGTCTTCTGCGGGGTTCTTCTGTGGGGTTCTTCAGCTCTTTTGCTCTTTTGCTGCTGTCTCCCCGGCTTCCTTCTCCCGCCGCTGCTTCTTCTTCTTCTTCTTCTTCTTCTTCCCTTTCTTCTGGAGCTGTTGACTCGTCGCTCTCTTCCACTCGAATACCGGGTCCGTGCTGCGCGGTTGCCTTATATTGGAATGGGGGCGGGGCCACACGATGACGTCATCATTAGCCCCACCCACATGATGTCACATCCTGGGGCGGGGCATCACATCACAGC
>BLSH010529574.1:118746-132002 GCA_018402905.1 Glandirana rugosa
CTATGACTAAAAACCCCTTTAAATAGTAGTCTTTGACTTTCACCGCAGTCGCTGTTAAGACATTGACTCGTTTAAAGTCACAAAAACTGAACTAATGTAATAACTTATTTACAATAATAATATAGTAGTAGAAACTATTAATAAAAAAAAAAAAAAGAAAGTCAATGTACCGGCGCCACCTAGGTGGGCGGGTTGACTTTTTTTTTTTTTCAGTCTTTTGCCGGCGGGGAGGCAGCGCCCCTCCCACACCAGCCGCCACTGCTCCTATTAGAACGGTTCCATTTGCACAGCATTGAGGCGAATTGTCAGGCTACTCAAGTCGCCTGACAATTCACCTAGATGTGAATGGGCCGCGAAGTCGCGCCGCGTTAGTGTGAACCGGCCCTTATAGACATCCCGGGTATGATAAAGTTTGAAACACAAAATCATAAATTATAATATATATGAAAAAAAATATATATAATAAATAACTATAAATAATTATCAAAGATGATGATATAATAATAACATTTATTCAATAATGTAATCAAGTCAAAAACACTGAAATTTGCTCAGTTACAGAATTGTCGCTGACGCCACTTTCAGTTTCTGATGATAAATTTCCCCAAAAATCAGTATCGCTCAATTCTGCAAATGATTCTTATTTACTATCGGTGTTTTCTAGCTGATCAAAAAACACAGGGACGCTTTTTTATGCCATGGACGTTCTTAAGTTTCCAGGCAGAAACAATGGAATATATAATATAAAAGTACACGCAGGGCACTGGGCAAACCACTAGGGACAATGGGGATGTGAAATGATTTCATACAGTAATGTAGTCTTACAGATTACAGTGTACTGTATGTTTACTATGTGTTTCACTATTTGAATTTCCCGCCAGGCTCTGTCCCCGTGCGACACGACGCTCGCAGGGAATGGAGCCTGGCATCACACAGGCATCGGGCGGAGGACCCAGCCCGCGGACACAGCGGGGGGACAAGGTAAGTAACACTGCCTTGGATCCAGCAATGCAATCCCGTGTGTGGCTCGGGGTTACCGCTATTTGCAGTGAAAAGTCCCCCCGAGCCACACTGGGGAATACCGGCAAGGAGGTTAATGGCATCCCAGTCTTAGTCCGTAGGGTTCAATATTGGGTTGGCCCACCCTTTGCAGCTATAACAGCTTCAATTCTTCTGGGAAAGCTGTCCACAAGGTTCAGGAGTGTCTATGGGAATGTTTGACCATTCTTCCAGAAGCCCATTTGTGGGGCCAGGCACTGATGTTGGACAAGAAGGCCTGGCTTGTAGTCTCCACTCTAATTCATCCTAAAGGCGTTCTATCGGGTTGAGGTCAGGACTCTGTGCAGGCCAATCAAGTTCCTCCACCCCAAACTCGCTCATCCATGTCTTTATGGACCTTGCTTTGTGCACTGGTCCAAATCATTTGATGGAGGAGGATTATGGTGTGGGATTGTTTTTCAGGGGTTGGGTTTGGCCCCTTAGTTCCAGTGAAGGGAACTCATAAGGTGTCAGCATACCAAGACATTTTGGACAATTTCATGCTCCCAACTTTGTGGGAAGAGTTTGGGGATGGCCCCTTCCTGTGCCAACATGACTGCGCGCCACTGCACAAAGCAAGGTCCATAAAGACATGGATGAGAGAGTTTGGGGTGGAGGAACTTGATTGGCCTGACCTCAACCCATTAGAACGAAGACTGAGACCTTCTCGTCCAACATCAGTGCCTGACCTCACAAATGTGCTTCTGGAAGAACGGTCAAACATTCCCATAGACTGTCCTAAACCTTGTGGACAGCCTTCCCAGAAGAGATGAAGCTGTTATAGCTGCAAAGGGTGGGCCAACTCAATATAGAACCCTACAGACTAAGACTGGGATGCCATTAAAGTTTTAAAGGCAAGCGTCCCAATACTTTTGGTAATACAGTGTATTCCATTATGCTTAATATTTAGAAAATGTACAGGAGCATTTTTGTGACATAATCATGTGTTTTTAACCCCAATAGGCTTCAAAGGACCTGCATGAAAAATGACCGAAGACATTGGAGCTCAAGTGTGAACAAAGCTTAACCAATTGCCACTCAAGCCAATTTTGGCATTCCCCTCCTCATCAATTTTTTGCTAGTTAATTACTCAGAACCCCAAAACATTATATAGATATTTTTTAGCAGAGACCCTAAAGAATAGAATGGCTGTCGTTGCAATTTTTTATGTCACACGGTATTTGTGCAGCAATTTTTCAAACGCAATTTTTTTGGGAAAAAAAAAACTTTCATGAATTTAAATGCAAGAAAACACAATAGATAACCCCACGACTGGAAAAATGAAGTAAATGATATAAACACCACAAAGTCCTTTAAATGGTAACAATGTAAAGTGTCAGCAGTAGTCAAACTTCAGTGAGTCCATCAAACGTGACCTTCAAAACAGTCAGTAAACAGTGGAATAAAAGTGACTTGTGCCAAATGAGACCCGCGAGTCCTCTGAGGGACTTCTAGATGAGCGTGCAGAAGCAGAAGAACCTCAGGAAACGGGTAGCTGACCCAGGTGTCCTGGACGGGGGCTCTCCGCTTGGTGGGATGTCTATGACTTCCACAGAGGCTGTTGGGATGGACCAGAACGGGTTAACCGGATTTACCACAGGAATGAATACTCAGATGATATGGAAGAGAAAAAAGCCCGCCATAGTGTAAAACCGCTTTATTTAACCACTTCCATACCCAGCCTGTTTTTTGGGTTTGGTGTTAAAAACAGGTATTTTTGCTATAAAATTACTTAGAACCCCCAAACATTATATATATATATATTTTTTTTTTTCTTCTAACACCCTAGAGAATAACATGGCAAAACTTTATGTCACACCGTATTTGCGCAGCGGTCTTCGAAGCGTGCATTTTTAAAAAATAAATTCATTTTTTTTAGTTAAAAAATAAGACAACAGTAAAGTTAGGCCAATTTTTTTCCATATTGGGAAAGATAATGTTACGCCGAGTAAAATGATACCCAACATGTCACGCTTCAAAATTGTGTCCGCTCGCGGAATGGCGACAAACTTTGCAACTTAAAAATCCCTATTGGTGACGTTTAAAATTTTTTACAGGTTAGCAGTTTCGCGTTACAGAGGAGGTCTAGAGCTAGAATTATTGCTCTCGCTCTAACGATCTCGGCGATACCTCACATGTGTGGTTTGAACACCGTTTTCATATGTGGGCAGGACTTGCGTATGAGCTCGGCGTGACGGAGCGCCTTCATTTTTTTTTTATTATTATTTATTTTGCTTTTTATTTTTACACTGTTCTTTTTTTTGGGTCACTTTTATTCCTATTACAATAAATGTAAACATTCCTTGTAATAGAAAAAAGCATGACAGGACCTCCTAAATATGAGATCTGGGGGTCAAAAAGTCCTCACATCTCACATTTACACTAAAATGCAAAAAAAATTAAAAATTTAAAAAAATGACAGCCCAAAATAAAAAAATGGGCCCTTTAAGACCGTTGGGCGGAACTGACTTCTGACGTCATTTCCGCCCTGCCGTACTATGGAGACGAGTGAGTGGCTTCAGCTCACGGACAGGGGGGGGGGGCGGATCTGATCATCTCCGCCGCTGCCGGCGGGTCCGGTAAGCGGCGGAGATGACAGGAAAGCGGTGGGAGGGGGGGCACCTCTCCTGCCGCTGATAAAAGTAATCTTGCGGCGAATCCGCCGCTTAGACCACTTTTATCATGTGCAGAATCGTCTGCTGAAAAAAATGGTATCTGAATGGTGCCTGCAGCTGACAGACATCACTTCTCAAAGGCAGGACGTCATAAGTACGTCCACCCTAAGAGAAGTGGTTAAAAGATGGTTAAAAACACTTACATAAAAGATCCAACAAATGAGCTCATCTGTATAAAATGACATGAGGGGAACAGAACTGACGCATTCCGTCTCAAACAGAAGACGTCTGTTTGAGACGAAACGCGTCGGGCCTGTTCCCCTCATGTCACTGCATGACATTTTATACAGATGAGCTTATTTGTTGGATCTTGTATGTAAGTGTTTTTAACCATCTTTTGAATAAAACGGTTTTACACTATGGCGGGCTTTTTTCTCTTCCATATCATCTGAGTATTCATTCCTGTGGTAAATCCGGTTAACCCGTTCTGGTCCATCCCAACACCCTCTGTGGAAGTCAGAGACATCCCACCAACCGGAGAGCCCCCGTCCAGGACACCTGGGTCAGCTACCCGTTTCCTGAGGTTCTTCTGCTTCTGCACGCTCATCTAGAAGTCCCTCAGAGGACTCGCGGGTCTCATTTGGCACAAGTCACTTTTATTCCACTGTTTACTGACTGTTTTGAAGGTCACAACAATGTGGTCACCTTTGATGGACTCACTGAAGTTTGACTACTGCTGACACCTTACATTGTTACGATTTAAAGGACTTTGTGGTGTTTATATTATTTACTTCATTTTTCCAGTCATGGTGGCATCCATTGCGTGAACGCGGTTTGCTTCAGTGGACCCCCCCCCTCTTTGAAGTAGGAGGGGCCTACAACTCAAATACTGTGATCACCCTTTCACGCTATACAAAAATGCGCGCTATCACTTTATACAATTTTTCTTATTAGCGCTGCATTTTACGCTTCGCTATTTTTATCACAAACCGGTCCGTTTGTTGTGCGTGCTGCTAGTGGTTTCCTAATGTTCTAAATAGTAACTTAGGTTTCACGTAATTTGATATTCACAATACATAACCCAATTGTTTTGGTTAAATATAAAAGATGATGTTACGCTGAGTAAATAGATAACAAACATGTCACGCCTTAAAATTGCGCGCACACGAGGAATGGCGCCAAACTACAGTACTTAAAAAAACTCCATAGGTGACGGTTTAAATTTTTTTACAGGTTACCTGTTTAGCGTTACAGAGGAGGTCTAATGATCTCAGCAATGGTTTGAACGCTGTTTGCATACGCGACCCACGTCTGCGATCGCTTCTGCATGCGAGCACGAGGGGATGGAGGCGCTTTCAAATTTTTTTTTTTCTTTTTTATTATTATTGTTTATTTTATTTTTATGGTTTTATTTTTACACTTTCCCTTTCATTTTTTAATCCCTTTTTATTCCTATTTCAAGGAATGTAAACACCCATTGTATTAGGAATAGGGCATCACAGGTCCTCTTCATGGAGAGATGTGGGGTCTATGAGTCCCCTCATCTCTCCTCTATGCTGGAAATCCTGGGATAAAAAAAAATATGATCTCAGGCTTTCCAGCAAAAAAAAAAAAAAATGGCAGTGTTTACATCTACCAGAGCTGGAAGTGATGTCATGAGCGTCATAGAGCTGGCCAGAGACCATCTGGTCCACAGCCAGTTCTATGGTAAACCAACGCCGCCTGGGGGATTCATTCTCATGCCCCTTCCCGCTGCCTGTAAAAGCAATCAAATGGCTAAACATCCACTAAGATTGTAGGGAATCACGGCTGAAAAAAAATTATATCTGGATGATGCCCGCAGCTACACCCATTATCCAGATATCACCACTCAAAGTCAATGACGTCCACTCAGGCGAAGTGGTTGTAAACCTTTCCATATACCCAGTGAAGTGACTGGGAAAGAGATGAAACAAATCCTCCTACATAAGCTGTACCTGTTTATCTGCAGTCTTCTCCTCTCTACAGCTGTTCAAAGTGCTGAATTTATAAAGCTTGCCTGAGAGTTTAGGGAAAAGGGGGTGCAGAGCTTAAAATACGCACAGCAGAGGTCACTGAGGCGAGCTGAGTGGAGTGAAGGAAGCCCCCCCCCCCTTCACAGGAACAGAGCTGAGGCTGTCAATCACAGGCTGTGTGCTGGAGATCCCTCCACTGTCACCTTTTTTTCTCTTGCTGTCAGGAAAACTTGTCAGAAGTGACTCGTGCTGATAGCAGAGGAAGGAGGCAGCAGACAGAAATGACACTTAGTGCTCTGGACTGAGACAAGTACACATTATAGAGGGATATGCTTTGTTCATATTTCATGTTTGAGGTTTACAACCACTTTAACCACTTTCCATTGAGGCGAGACATTAAAAAAAAATGAAATCTTTAATTTAGGGCCAGGTCACACCATCATTTCTGCGTTCTGAATGCGTGTTTGCCTGTACGTTTTTTATATGTTTTTGATGCGTTTTAGTGCATTTTCCCCCTCCTTGTTTTCCATATCTTAAGGCCTCATACACATGGGCGTATGTTAAAAAATAAGCAAAATGTCGGGCTCGACGTCAGGGAAAAAAAATCAGCGTTTTTTTCAGCGTTAGTGAGCGTCAGCGTCAATAGGCGTTTTTTAAAAAAAAAAATCCTCTATTTTTCACCCTAAAAACGTTGGCGTCAAAAATGGCGGTTAACGTCGGCACGGCGTTAGCGAGTGTTTTGCGGCGTCAAAAACTCCAAAACGTTAAAGCCTTGGAGCGCGGTGGCCGTGGGTTCTACTTTCAGCTCACTAACGTAGACGCCATCTACAGCTCAAAAACGTCAGCATTTTTACGGGGCCATTGACTAACATGGAGAGCTGCAAAAAACGCCAAAAAACGTGGCGTCAAAAAAAATCCATGTGTATGCGGCCTTAAGTGTTACTAAACCCACACCTTACCTTGACTCCCATTTGGATAAACACGCTCCAGTAATTCAGGGTAGGGGGACTAAACACACTGCCTTATGGAAACTAGGTAAGGAGGTGGGCTGGTATGACCCTCGGAGGAGTAAGCACCCGGGAGAAAGACAATTCTCCTGCTTCTCCAAGACTCATGTCTCCTTGTCCCGTATAGATCTAGGCTTATGCTCCCATATGGTTGAGAGGTATATAACTGACATAACATATGCCATTAGGGCAATATCTGACCATTCACCACTGGTTGTAACTTTGGAAGTGCGCCCCCCCCCCCCGTCTTGTCTGCCAAAGGCTCCATGGAAGATGAATGCCTTTTGGCTTCAGCTATTCCCATTCCCAGACCGGGTGACTATGGCCATCGCTGAATTCTGGTGGGCGCATGGCGGAGGATATGGAGGTGGGACTGGTTTGGGAGACATTTAAAGCCTATTTGCGAGGACTATTTATTCAAAGAGATCACTACAGTTAAGAAGGCCTCGCATGCTCATAGGGAAGGGATGGAGCAGCTGGTACATGATTTGGACGCTAAGTTTATTAATGACCCCACTGAGGACCATAGAGAGGCATGGCTATCAGCCCAGGATGCAGTGACTCGTAACACCTCGGCCGCAGAGCGGAAACGATTTTTTTAGTAAATTAGCGTTCTATGAGGAGGGTGAGCATGCTGGTCGCCTACTAGCAAAAATTGCCCACTTCCAACAAACGTCTCCCTCTATTGGTGCCCTTAGGACACCTGCTGGTGGGTCTCCAACTCTCCTGATGACATTATGATGATACTAGTAACTTATTACTCCACATTGTATTGCTCCCAACAAACGTACATGGAAGAATCACTGAGTACTTGGAGTTACCGAAATTGTCAGAGGTAGCTAAAAAAACAATTGGATGCTCCTCTCGCGGTAGAGGAGCTCCAAGAGGCGACCGGGGCGTTCTCTAACTCAAAAGCACCGGGTGAGGATGGGATTCCCATAGAGGTGGTCAAGCAATATGCTGAGAGTATGTTACCCAAACTATTACAGGTCTTTAAGGAGGCCAAGAAAAAAAAGTGTTTACCACCTTCAATGACTACGACCATTATAGTGCTGCTACAAAAGCCAGGCAAGGATCCCCTGGATCCAGGATCATACAGACCCATATCCTTGCTCCAAGCGGATGTGAAGATATTGGAAAAAGTTCTAGCCATTAGACTTAAAGAGGAAGTAAACCCGGATTGGGTTTACTTCCTCTACATTCCCCTGCAAAGTAGATGCATAATGGGCTACTATGCATAACACAGTAGCCCATTATGTGCCACCTACCTGCAAATGAAGCCTGCGATGTCCCCTGTGCTGGCGGCATCCATCTTCTGCCCCTCTTCCTTCCAGGGCCGCGATCTCCGGTGCTGTGACTGGCCGGAGTCGCGTGACGTCACTCCCGCGCATGCGTGCGGGAGCCGCCAGTCACAGTGAAGAAACGGCACGGAGGCCGAAATGACGTCAGCACATCTAGTACACTGCATATCTCCTGAACCGTGCAGGTTTAGGAGATATGCAGGGCACCTACAGGTAAGCCTTATTATAGGCTTACCTGTAGGTTAAAGTGGTTGTCACGAGTTGACAAGCACTTTAACAAAGTGATCTCCTCCATAATTAATTCGGATCAGGCTGGCTTCATGCCACAGAAATCTCCCTAAATTTACGTCTACTATTTCTGAACATCCAGTCAAGTGCAGATAATATGGGGGACCGCGCTTTACTGTCTCTTGACGCCCACAAAGTGTTTGACAGTATTGAGTGGTCCTACCTGTGGGCCATATTACGCAAATTTGGGTTTGGAGAGGGGTTCATTGACTGGGTCAAGCTGTTATACAGCTCCCCGAAGGCAACCATTAGAGGGACAGGGAAAGTATCACCCTACTTTAGTCTACATAGGGGTACAAGGCAGGGATGCCCATTATCCCCTCTTCTTTTCTCTCTTGCCATAGAGCCATTAGCGGAACGTATTCGCTCCAACAATAGGATCCAGGGGTTCAGATATGGAATGCTCCATGAAAAGCTAATGCTTTACGCAGACGATACCAAGTTATTATTAGGCGACACGGAGGCATCTTTGAAAGGGGCCATGGAGGAAGTGAAAACATTTGGTAAATACTCGGGGCCTGGTGATAAATTGGACCAAGTCATTCCTTATGTTCCTAGAGAGAAAAATAGATCCAGGCCTGGGATACCAGTGTCCACTGAATTTCGCTCTTTAGGCATACAGATCACCCCTAACCCATTGGACTTTATCACTTTGAATCTGTCGCCCTTGCTGAATCGCTGCCATGACCGGGTCAAGGTGTGATCCAGACTAAAACTTTCCCCAGTTGGAGGGATTAACTTGATTAAGATTTCTCTAAAACAATTCGGTGTTATCAATTCCATCTTCAGGTCCCTTATATGGCATAATAAGACTGCTAGAATGAGTCTGGAAGAACTACAACACTCCAAGGATGCGGGAGGCATGGCACTCCCAAATCCTTGGGTCTACTACAATTGCAACATATAGCTAGGCTTATAAACACTGCTGGCGAGAGGGAGATGAATTTAATAGATCCCATGGTGAACCCGGTGAGTCTCGTGACTGTTGGTCAAAGGGACTCGAGGCTCTCCGTCTCTCTGAATCAAGCAGGGATTTCCCCACTTACAACCTTAGGCAGAAAATATGGAATAAGGTCAGAACCATTCAACAAGTGGAGGGGTTCACTAGATTTGGCCCCATCTGGGATAACAAGCGATATTCCGAACTAGACAAATTATAGTATGGCTTGAAATGGCAAACGTATGGACTAACACACTTGAGGCAGATATTTAGAGATGGGAAACTGCGCTTCTTCAGAGATTTGCAGATAGGGTTTGGGCTTCCTCCCAATATGATGTTCTTTTATTTCCAACTACAACATGCAGTTAAGGCCCAGGGCGAAGTAGATTCTTGGTCCATGAGCCCCACACCTATATTTAACTACATGAGAGAAATAACAATCTATAAGGGATTCATTTCATGTAGTTACGCAATGCTACTTAATGAACTCCTCCTCTGTGACGCCAGGGGGATAGTGTCCAGATGGGGACAAGATGTCAGTGCATTTGAAGAGGACCAGTGGGAAGAGGCCCTAGCGTACTTTGAATGTAGCACAGAGGCTGTCACAACTATACCTTCTCCTGCGAGTACACTACACCCAGTGGCGGCTGGTGAAATTTTAGGATGGGGGGGGGGGGGCGCCAGACTCTACTCTTCCTTTTTGATCCCTCCCACTTCTCATAAGCCCCACCCCTTATAGTTTCCACCCCTTGTGTCAGGAGTATACAGCCCAGCATCACCAGATAAGGTATACAGCATCACCATGTAGGGTATACAGAGTCACCAGATAGCAGTATACAGAGCCCCAGATATCAGTATACAGAGTCACCAGATAGCAGTATACAGAGCCACCAGATAGGAGTATACAGAGCCCCAGGTAGCAGTATACAGAGTCACCAGATAGCAGTATACAGAGCCCCCATATAGCAGTATACAGAGTCACCATATAGCAGTATACAGAGTCACCATATAGCAGTATACAGAGCCCCAGATAGCAGTATACAGAGCCCCCAGATAGCAGTATACAGAGCCCCCAGATAGCAGTATACAGAGCCCCCCAGATAGCAGTATACAGAGCCCCCATACAGCAGTATACAGAGTCACCATATAGCAGTATACAGAGTCACCATATAGCAGTATACAGAGTCACCATATAGCAGTATACAGAGCCCCAGATAGCAGTATACAGAGTCCCAGATAGCAGTATACAGAGCCCCCATATAACAGTATACAGAGTCACCATATAGCAATATACAGAGTCACCATATTGCAGTATACAGAGTCATCATATTGCAGTATACAGAGTCACTATATTGCAGTATACAGAGCCCCCATATAGCAGTGTACAGAGTCACCATATTGCAGTATACAGAGCCCCAGATAGCAGTATACAGAGACCCAGATAGGGCATATAGTCACCAGATAGCAGTATACAGAGCCCCAGATAGGGTATATAGTCACCAGATAGGGTATACAGAGTCACCAAATAGCAGTATACAGAGCCCCAGGTAGCAGTATACAGAGCCCCCATATAGCAGTATACAGAACCCCAGATAGCAGTATACAGAGCCCCCATATAGCAGTGTACAGAGCCCCAGATAGCAGTATACAGAGCCCCAGATAGCTGTATACAGTCACCATATAGCAGTATACAGGTCACCATATAGCAGTATACAGAGCCCCAGATAGAAGTATACAGAGCCCCAGATAGCAGTATACAGAGTCCCAGATAGCAGTATACAGAGCCCCCATATACCAGAGAACAGAGTCACCATATTGCAGCATACAGAGTCATCATATAGCAGTATACAGAGTCACCATATCGCAGTATACAGAGTCCCCCTTACAGCAGTATACAGAGTCACCATATTGCAGTATACAGAGCCCCAGATAGGGTATATAGTCACCAGATAAGGTATACAGAGTCACCATATAGCAGTATACAGAGCCCCAGATAGGGTATATAGTCACCAGATAAGGTATACAGAGTCACCATATAGCAGTATACAGGGCCCCAGATAGGGGCTCATGGCACTGACAGACCCCCCCCCCAAGTCGGGACAAGTCCCGCACTTACCCCATCTAATAGCAGTGTACAGAGCTTTGCTTGCGGACAGCATGCTGGAGTGGATGGTCTGTGGTGCGGTAGTCAGGACTGAAACCCGGCGGAGTACTGCGCCTGCCTGAGTAATCACGCAGCCAGCACGTCCGCCACAGTCCCACCCCCGCCCACAGCATCCAATGCCAGTCAGTAACTGGCTCAGGGAAGCCAATCAGACTATGTGTGTGCACCTGTTCAGCGCACACACATAGTCTTTTATGACTGACCAATCGGCTCACTACTCGCTGTCAGCAGACAGCAAGGAGCCGAGAAAAAAAAAAAGTCAGCGGCGGGGAGGCAGCACCCATGCGCCCCTTATTGACTACACCCAGCTAGACTTGTGAGGATAGGAGTCTTGGAGGATCCAGCTTGCACTAGATGCCTGAGGTATCACGGGGACCCGATCCATCTAATGTGGCGGTCCCCCAAACTACACATTTATTGCAAGGAAGTGATAGGAACCCTAAACCGGGTATTCCAAGTCAGATTACAAGAAGACCCAAAAGGTATACCTTTCAGGGATTATGGATGTGGATTTCGGAGAGGAGGCGGGGTGTGGCGAGAGCCCTCTTTCAGGCCCGAAAACTAATTTTGAAATATTGGAAGTATGTGGACCTCCCCTCCACCACAGTGACAGAGTGGGTGACTCAGATGGGCCATACCATCAGATATGAAAAAGTAATTTTCCAACTCAGAGGCAGCAATGCTAAATTTGAGAAGGTCTGGGCTCCGTGGTTGGCTGTGCCGGTGTTAGCCCCGGCGGCTCTCATCATGGATCGCCTGCTACCCTAATGATGTAGGGCTACTGGATTTCATGATATTATTTCTAGCTATGTTGTGTTAGAACGGAGGGTATTTGATTATGTTTTGTGTAGTGTGATATATAAGGTTGGAAGGTGACAGTGTAATGTGAATTAACAATGGGTTGTTGGTGAATGAGAAGTGTTATGGATAACAAATGCAATGCTCGCAATGCTCAGTGTCTTTCTAATATTTTTTTATTGTTTTTCAATAAAGCTCATTTTTGAGATAAAAAAAAAAATCAGTCTGTATATGCGGTAAAGCATGCTCGTTATACTCACTGGGGAGCTTAATCCTCTGCATTGTGTAAAAAGGCTGTTTGATTCTTTCTTCTCTGATCATCCCCTTCTTCCACTGTCCCCAATACATCTCCTGATAGAACAGAGTCTTCGGCGCACTCTGCACATGCTCAGTTTGGTGTGTATTGCTAGAGAGTTTTTTTTCTTGGGAGGGTGCATGTGATCAGCAGCGGGCCAATCAGCACTGTCCAGAGGGTCAGAGGTCCTGCAGCCTCATAGGACAGTCAGAGGAGAATGAAAATTCCTCCTACAAGCTTTAACCAGACACTGATAGAAGTCACAAGACTGCTATATACTGCTGATGAGAAAAGGTATTTAGCAGTCTATATTTACTAAAATAATTGCATTTCCATGTTCTGTGTACTGTGGGAGAGCAGATATAGTGGCTGCAGGCTCCTGGGAAGAGCAGATATAGTGACTGCAGACTCCTGGGGAGAGCAGATATAGTGAATGCAGGTTCCTGGGGAGAGCAGATATAGCGACTGCAGGCTCCTGGGGAGAGCAGATATAGTGAATGCAGGTTCCTGGGGAGAGCAGATATAGTGAATGCAGGTTCCTGGGGAGAGCAGATATAGTGACTGCAGGCTCCTGGGAAGAGCAGATATAGTGAATGCAGGGTCCTGGGGAGAGCAGATATAGTGAATACAGGCTCCTGGGGAGAGCAGATATAGTGACTGCAGGGTCCTGGGGAGAGCAGATATAGTGAATGCAGGTTCCTGGGGAGAGCAGATATAGTGACTGCAGGCTCCTGGGGAGAGCAGATATAGTGACTGCAGGCTCCTGGGAAGAGCAGATATAGTGACTGCAGGCTCCTGGGGCTGTCTCTTATACAC
>BLSH010529574.1:135652-147106 GCA_018402905.1 Glandirana rugosa
TATGTTACGGTTATGTATTGTGTGTTATGTATTGTGTGTTATGTATTGTGTGTTATGTATTGTGTGTTATGCATTGTATGTTATGTATTGTGTGTTATGTATTGTATGTTATGTACTGTATGTTATGTATTGTATGTTATGCAGTGTATGTTCAGTATTGTGTGTTATGTATTGTATGTTATGTACTGTATGTTATGTATTGTATGTTATGCAGTGTATGTTCAGTATTGTATGTTATGTATTGTATGTTATGTACTGTATGTTATGTATTGTATGTTATGTCTTGTGTGTTATGTATTGTATGTTATGTATTGTGTGTTATGTATTGTGTGTTATGTATTGTGTGTTATGTATTGTATGTTATGTATTGTATGTTATGTATTGTATGTTATGTACTGTATGTTATGTCTTGTGTGTTATGTATTGTATGTTATGCAGTGTATGTTCAGTATTGTATGTTATGTATTGTATGTTATGTCTTGTGTGTTATGTATTGTATGTTATGTATTGTGTGTTATGTATTGTGTGTTATGTATTGTATGTTATGTATTGTATGTTATGTATTGTATGTTATGTACTGTATGTTATGTCTTGTGTGTTATGTATTGTATGTTATGTACTGTATGTTATGTCTTGTGTGTTATGTATTGTATGTTATGCAGTGTATGTTCAGTATTGTATGTTATGTATTGTATGTTATGTAGTGTGTGTTATGCAGTGTATGTTATGTCTTGTGTGTTATGTATTGTATGTTATGTATTGTGTGTTATGTATTGTGTGTTATGTATTGTATGTTATGTATTGTATGTTATGTATTGTATGTTATGTACTGTATGTTATGTCTTGTGTGTTATGTATTGTATGTTATGTATTGTGTGTTATGCAGTGTATGTTATGTATTGTATGTTATGTATTGTATGTTATGTATTGTGTGTTATGTATTGTATGTTATGTACTGTATGTTATGTATTGTATGTTATGTAGTGTATGTTATGTATTGTATGTTATGTACTGTATGTTATGTATTGTATGTTATGTATTGTATGTTATGTATTGTATGTTATGCAGTGTATGTTATGTATTGTATGTTATGTATTGTATGTTATGTACTGTATGTTATGTATTGTATGTTATGTATTGTATGTTATGTATTGTATGTTATGCAGTGTATGTTATGTATTGTATGTTATGTATTGTATGTTATGTATTGTATGTTATGTACTGTATGTTATGTATTGTATGTTATGTATTGTATGTTATGTATTGTGTGTTATGTATTGTGTGTTATGTATTGTGTGTTATGTACTGTATGTTCAGTATTGTATGTTATGTATTGTATGTTATGTATTGTATGTTATGTATTTTATGTTATGCAGTGTATGTTCAGTATTGTATGTTATGTACTGTATGTTATGTATTGTATGTTATGTATTGTATGTTATGTACTGTATGTTATGTACTGTATGTTATGTATTGTATGTTATGTCTTGTGTGTTATGCATTGTATGTTATGTATTGTGTGTTATGTATTGTGTGTTATGTATTGTATGTTATGTATTGTATGTTATGTATTGTATGTTATGTACTGTATGTTATGTACTGTATGTTATGTATTGTATGTTATGTCTTGTGTGTTATGCATTGTATGTTATGTATTGTGTGTTATGTATTGTGTGTTATGTATTGTATGTTATGTACTGTATGTTATGTATTGTATGTTATGCAGTGTATGTTCAGTATTGTATGTTATGTATTGTATGTTATGTACTGTATGTTATGTATTGTATGTTATGTCTTGTGTGTTATGTATTGTATGTTATGTATTGTGTGTTATGTATTGTGTGTTATGTATTGTATGTTATGTATTGTATGTTATGTATTGTATGTTATGTATTGTATGTTATGTACTGTATGTTATGTCTTGTGTGTTATGTATTGTATGTTATGTATTGTATGTTATGCAGTGTATGTTATGTATTGTATGTTATGTATTGTATGTTATGTATTGTGTGTTATGTATTGTATGTTATGCAGTGTATGTTATGCAGTGTATGTTATGTATTGTATGTTATGTATTGTATGTTATGTACTGTATGTTATGTCTTGTATGGTATGTATTGTATGTTATGCAGTGTATGTTATGTATTGTATGTTATGTATTGTATGTTATGTATTGTATGTTATGCATTGTATGTTATGTATTGTAAGTTATGTATTGTATGTTCAGTATTGTATGTTATGTATTGTAAGTTATGTATTGTATGTTATGTATTGTATGTTATGCATTGTATGTTATGCATTGTATGTTATGTATTGTAAGTTATGTATTGTATGTTCAGTATTGTATGTTATGTATTGTATGTTATGTATTGTATGTTATGCATTGTATGTTATGCATTGTATGTTATGTATTGTATGTTATGTATTGTAAGTTATGTATTGTATGTTCAGTATTGTATGTTATGTATTGTATGTTATGTACTGTATGTTATGTACTGTATGTTATGTATTGTATGTTATGTATTGTATGTTATGTATTGTAAGTTATGTACTGTATGTTATGTATTGTATGTTCAGTAGTGTTGTATGTTATGTAGTGTATGTTCAGTCTTGTATGTTCAGTCTTGTATGTTACGTCTTGTATGTTACGTCTTGTATGTTACGTCTTGTATGTTACGTCTTGTATGTTACGTCTTGTATGTTATGCATTTGTATGTTATGTATTGTAAGTTATGTATTGTATGTTATGTCTTGTGTGTTATGTGCTGTATGTTGTGTGTCGTATGTTGTGTGTTGTATGTTGTGTGTTGTATGTTATGCATTTGTATGTTATGTATTGTAAATTATGTATTGTAAGTTATGTATTGTATGTTATGTCTTGTGTGTTATGTATTGTATGTTGTGTGTTGTATGTTGTGTGTTGTATGTTGTGTGTTGTATGTTCAGTCTTGTAGCAGATTTTGTGGGTTTTCAGTTGTAGGCAGTGACAGGTGTGTCTGGTGTGTGAGCGGTGACACAATACATATGAATGTATGGAATGTATAGAAGGCAAATTATAGGAAACGCGGGTTTCCTCTCCGCCCAGCAGACAATGACTGTCATAATCCTCTCTGGAGAGACTACAATGAGGCACAGACAGTCTGTAATTTGGGGCAGATACTGACCAGAGTCCCATCCACTGACCAGCAGAAAACCCTGTGCATGCGCATACTGGACCCCCTCTCTAGTCATATGGGGAGGTAGAGACATAAACTTTGACTCCTGAGAGTGAGCGCCTATGCTGAAGATCACTGACCTCTGTAGCTGCATGTACTGAGGAGGAAAGAGTCCTGAGAGTTCACAACAGAAGCCCTACAAAATCCACCCCCCCTCTGCCAGCCCCTCCACTGGAAACACAGGGCAAGTGCTGCCCTCTAATGGAAACTCATAGCAGGTGCTGCCCTCTAATGAAACTCATAGCAGGTGCTGCCCTTTAATGGAAACTCATAGCAGGTGCTGCCCTCTAATGGAAACTCATAGCAGGTGCTGCCCTCTAAAGGAAACTCATAGCAGGTGCCGCCCTCTAAAGGAAACTCATAGCAGGTGCTGCCCTCTAAAGGAAACTCATAGCAGGTGCTGCCCTCTAAAGGAAACTCATAGCAGGTGCTGCCCTCTAATGGGAACTCATAGCAGGTGCTGCCCTCTAAAGGAAACTCATAGCAGGTGCTGCCCTCTAAAGGAAACTCATAGCAGGTGCTGCCCTCTAATGGGAACTCATAGCAGGTGCTGCCCTCTAAAGGAAACTCATAGCAGGTGCTGCCCTCAAAAGGAAACTCCTAGCATGTGCTGCCCTCTAATGAAACTCATAGCAGGTGCCGCCCTCTAATGGAAACTCATAGCAGGTGCTGCCCTCTAATGGGAACACACAGCAGGTGCTGACCTCTAATGGAAACTCATAGCAGGTGCTGCCCTCTAATGGAAAATCATAGCAGATTCTGCCCTCTAAAGGAAACTCATAGCAGGTGCTGCCCTCAAAAGGAAACTCATAGCAGGTGCTGCCCTCTAATGGAAACTCATAGCAGGTGCTGCCCTCTAATGGAAACTCATAGCAGGTGCTGCCCTCTAATGGAAACTCATAGCAGGTGCTGCCCTCTAATGGGAACACACAGCACGTGCTAGAAGCTGTCTTCATAGTCTGTGTTGTGACCTTTGAAGATAAATGATGTCATAGTACATAGAGCTACAGAGGTCATGGTGACTTTTTGTAAAGCTATTTATTGCTTGTTTGTGCGCTTTATTGAAGCCATTCACTTTAACCATTTGTGAGCCTGCTGTGTGATCTGTACATTTTGCATGCTTTTAGATGTAGCTGATCTCCAGGCAAACAGCTAAATACACAGAATTGGAAGTTGTTATCCCTGCCAAAGGATTTTTATTTTTGTCCATCCAATCCTAGCATTTACACAGCTCTGCCACATCATGTGACTCTTTCTGTCAGGGCAGGATACTTGATTTTTTTCTGCTGCAGTGCTGCAGTTCAGTAACTACAAGAGATCCTCCCCTCCCCCAACCTGTGATTGGATGTAAAAGGAGAAGCAGAAGACTGATAAGGTCATCTCCATGTCACTCTGCCCTCTCCTCCTACCTGTATGTTCCTTTTTAGCACATGAGCCCTGCACTACAACTGGTTGGCTGCTTCTCCCAGTCTAAGCTGTGCATGGATTGAGGCTGACACCGGGTGATATTCACATACTGCCTGCATTTAAAAAAATAAATGATGTTGTAATGAATACAGAGCAGAATTCATTTGTCTTTTCTATCTGCCTGGAGCTCAGCTGTAAGCCTCTGAGATATAAATATAAGTGATGTCAAATCTTCCTCCAGCTGTGGAGCTCCCGCTGAGCCCGACTGTCACTCCTAAATCCCAATCTATAAACATTCCGCTCACAGCACTTCCCATTCCATGGTGATAGAACAGATTGTTCCACTGATCACATATCGATCCACTCCGATCACAATCCAATCACTGATTATCCATCAATCACATATCAATGTTGGACAAGAAGGCCTGGCTCGCAGTCTCCTCTCTAATTCACCTGAAAGGTGTTCTATTGGGTTTTGGTCAGGATTCTGTGCAGGCCAGTCAAGTTCCTCCACCCCAAACTCACTCATCCATGTCTTTATGGACCTTGCTTTGTGCATCGGTCCAAATCATTTGGTGGAAGGGGGATTATGGTGTGGGGGGTGTTTTTCAGGGGTTGGGCTTAGCCCCTTAGTTCCAGTGAAGGGAACTCTTAAAGAGGAAGTAAACCCAGATTGGGTTTACTTCCTCAATATAACCCTGTAAAGTAGAAGCATAATGGGCTACTATGCATCGCATAGTAGCCCATTATGTGCTACTTACCTGCAAACGAAGCCTGCGGCGTCCAGCGATGTCCCCACTCCAGGCCGCGTCCATCCTCTGCCCCTCTTCCTTCCGGGGCCGCGACTCTGACTCTGTGACTGGCCGGAGTCGCGTGACGTCACTCCCGCGCATGCGCGCGGGAGCCGCCAGTCAGGGCACGGGGTCAGTGGAGAAATGGCACGGAGGCCGTTCCTTCACTGCGAATGTTCCGACATGACGTTGGCAATGCTAGTACACTGCATATCTCCTGAACCGTGCAGGTTTAGGAGATATGCAGGGCACCTACAGGTAAGCCTTATTATAGGCCTTATTATAGGCTTACCAGTAGGTTAAAGTGGTTGTCATGAGTTGACAACCACTTTAAGGCGTCGGCATACCAAGACATTTTGGACAATTTCATGCTCCCAACTTTGTGGGAAGAGTTTGAGGATGGCCCCTTCCTGTTCCAACATGACTGCCCACCATTGCACAAAGCAAGGTCCATAAAGACATGGATGAGCGAGTTTGGGGTGGAGGAATTTGACTGGCCTGCACAGAGTCCTGACCTCAACCCGATAGAACACCTTTGAGATGAATTAGAGTGGAGACTGCGAGCCAGGCCTTCTCATCCAACATCAGTGCCCGACCTCACAAATGCTCTTCTGGAAGAATGGTCAAACATTCCCATAGACACTCCTGAACCTTGTGGACGGCCTTCCCAGAAGAGTTGAAGCTGTTATATCTGCAAAGGGTGGGCCAACTCAATATTGAACCCTACAGACTAAGACTGGGATGCCATTAAAGTTTATGTGCGTGTAAAGAAAGGTGTCCCAATACTTTTGACAATATAATATATGTTGGAAGCTCTGCCCGCTCATTCGGTGTGCTCTGGGGGTTATTGTAGAGTTCCCGATGGCTGGTGGCTGAACAGATCTATCCCTGAGCTTTGGCTGCTGTTCAGCCGAGGGGCACCAGGGACGGCTTGTTACACCAACGTGGCGTGTAAATTGGCTGCATTGGGCGCAGCTCTGGAACGCTTTCATCCATCCCTGACCCCAGAGCTAATAATCTGCAGATGGTCCTTTGTTATGGGATAATGAGAGTAATCTGCATTTCCGCATTACTGAGCATCGGCCATTTATTTCTGCCTCATCAGAGCGCATACCGCGGGCACAGAGAGGGACCGAAATAGCCGAGTACCAGTACTTGTAGTGTTCAACTTTACAGAACTCCAACGTGTTGTGTGGCGCTGTATAGAGAGCCTTGAGCTAGCCGCATTGGTGCACCAGAGGAGCTGACACTTTAATGTCCCACCATAGGTGTGCGCAAGGGGTGTGCTGGGTATGCCTGGGCACACCCTAATCACCTTGTAGCATTAGAATTAGTAACCCCTCCCCGCAGAGGCGTAACTAGAACCTTCAGGGCCCCGGTGCAAGAAATTATGAAGGGCCCCCTGACCCCTGGCCAGGGCCCTTCCCTCTTCCCACTGATCCTGGGGCCCTTTACGCCTATTGTGGGTCCCTTTATTACGGTACTGCAGTGGGGCCCTTTCACAAGTTCTGCAGCAGGCCCCAGGGGGACCAGGGAAGCACACAGGGGCCCTGGGAACAGCAGAAGACAAGTAAACTGGATAGAGGAAAATGGAGGAGATTGGGTCCTCTAAATGCCACCCCCGCCATCCCTCCTATTCAGGTGTACAAGGGAGGCACATGGGCCCCCTGGACCATGGGGCCCGGTTGCAATTGCAACCCCTGCAACCCCTATCGTTACGCCCCTGCCTCCCCGTGAAAAAAAGAAAAATAATAAAAATAAACTGCAACAAATAATAACAAAAATGTTCAAATAATTAAAAAGGTAAAACAAAAATATAACAAAAATAAGGCTCCGTGCACTCTGGACGCTTTTTCAACCTCCCCTGAATGATTTTTTTTGACAGCTAGAAACCGGCGCTTAAAATGGCCATTTAGCCACGTTTTACATGCCGCGTTCAGCGGCGTTGTGCCGCGTTTGCGTCTAGGAGCATTTTTTGTTTTGTTCAATGGATCCAAAATGACCAAAAACGCTGGCGAAAAACACTTTTGAGTCGTTTATTAGTGTTTTTAAGCTTCCAGCATTTTTTTATGGTCAGAAAAACGACTCTTGAATGCAATTTTAGGGCGTTCAGATAACAGCCCATGAACGACACTGCTGATAAACGTCATTAAACGTCCACGCGTGCATGGACACATAGGGTAACATAGAGGGCCGTGTATGGGCTGTTAAAAAAAACGCCCAATAAATGGTCGTTTATCAGCTACAGTGTGCATGGAGCATTAGAGCCTTAGGGTCATTCAGGTCACACCGGTTCTCTGTGTAAGTATATATGTGTGTGTGTGTATATATAAATATACAATATATATATATACAGTATCTCACATAAGTAAGTACACCCCTCACATTTTTGTAAATATTTTATTCTATCTTTTCATGTGACAGCACTGAAGAAATGACACTTTGCTACAATGTAAAGTAGTGAGTGTACAGCTTGTATAACAGTGCAAATTTGCTGTCCCCTCAAAATAACTCAGCACACAGCCATTAATGTCTAAACCGCTGCCAACAAAAGTAAGTACACCCCTAAGTGAAAATGTCCAAATTGGGCCCAAAGTGTCAATATTTTGTGTGGCCACCATTATTTTCCAGCACTGCCTTAACCCTCTTGGGCACGGAGTTCACCAGAGCTTCACAAGTTGGCACTGGAGTCCTCTTCCCCTCCTCCATGACGACATCACAGAGCTGGTGGATGTTAGAGAACTTGCGCTCCTCCACCTTCCATTTGAGGAGGCCCCACAGATGCTCAGTAGGGTTTAGGTCTGGAGACGCTTGGCCAGTCCATCACCTTTACCCTCAGCTTCTTTAGCAAGGCAGTGGTCATCTTAGAGGTGTGTTTGGGGTCGTTATCATGTTGGAATACTGCCCTGCGGCCCAGTCTCTGAAGGGAGGGGCTCATGCTCTGCTTCAGTATGTCACAGTACCAGTTGGCATTCATGGTTCCCTCAATGAACTGTAGCTCCCCAGTGCCGGCAGCACTCATGCAGCCCCAGACCATGGCACTCCCACCACCATGCTTGACTGTAGGCAAGACACACTTGTCTTTGTACTCCTCACCTGGTTGCCGCCACACACGCTTGGCACCATCTGAACCAAATAAGTTTATCTTGGTCTCATCAGATCACAGGACATGGTTCCAGTAATCCATGTCCTTAGTCTGCTTGTCTTCAGCAAACTGCAGGCTTTCTTGTGCATCATCTTTAGAAGAGGCTTCCTTCTGGGACGACAGCCATGCAGACCAATTTGATGCAGTGTGCGGCGTATGGTCTGAGCACTGACAGGCTGACCCCCCACCCCTTCAACCTCTGCAGCAATGCTATACAAGCTGTACACTCACTACTTTACATTGTATCAAAGTGTAATTTCTTCAGTGTTGTCACATGAAAAGATAGAATAAAATATTTACAAAAATGTGAGGGGTGTACCAACTTTTGTGAGATACTGTAACTCTGCCATTTGCCATAGTGGGGATGGTAGGTGGACATTCTATTGGGAATATTCTTGATTTTGAAATCTGCGCCGCATCATGTGTATGAGGTCTAGACATGTGCATGACAAAAAAATTTGCTTCGCTTCGATTCGTTAATCATCTAATTATTTTGTTTTGTTAAATTTGGTTGATTCGTGCAATTCATATTTGGGATTCGTATTCAGAATTAGTTTGATATCTATTTCGAATTTTCTTCGAATTTACCGACTTTTTTTATTCGAAATGTTTGCATCGATAAATTTTGAATCGGTCGAATCAAACACTTTAGATTTTTTTTTTTTCGATTTGAATGCGGCAAAGTGAACAAACAAAAGAAAAATCGTCATCAAATGATTACAATGACCCTATAAATCCCTTTTGGCTTAACTAAAACAGCATTATTTCGAAATGGCCCTCTAATAAAACACAAAGTCTTTGATTTCAGCAATATGTGCACAGTTAGAATTCGAATCGAGTTCGATGTAAAACTCAATTCGAATTTCAGTCCAAATTTCTGAAATTCAGACAAATTTATTTTTGTTATTCGGAGCATTCGGTAAAATTTGTTTATATTGTAATTCGGGTATTCGGATATATTCGAATCTCAGAATGAAAAATGTGTCTGAATATTTGGAACGAAACACACCCCACGTGTCTAATGAGGTCACATCAGAGCCCACCTCAGACTATGTCAGTGCTATACAGAATATTGTAGGCTTGTGCAATTCGTTTTGTTCCAAATTTCGTTGTTACCGAATTTTGCAAAATTTGGCAATGTGGACAAATTCTGAATCTTTCAGAATTTTTGTTTTCCTGAATCGCAGTAATTTGGCAATTGCGGTAATTCGGAAATTCGCGGTAATTCGGCAATTGCGGTGATTCGGAAATTTGTGGTAATTCGGAAATTCGTGGTAATTCGGCAATTGCGGTGATTTGGAAATTCGCGGTAATTCAGCAATTGCGGTGATTCGGAAATTCGCGGTGATTCGGCAATTGCGGTGATTCGGAAATTCGCCGTAATTCCACAATTGCGGAGATTCGGAAGTTCGGCAATTGGAACAGCCGAAAATCCAAAATTCGAACATCTGAAAATTCGAAAATAAAGAAATAATAACTAACTAATAAATAACTCTTAACCACTTCAGGCCTGGAAGCATTTTCCAGTTTAGGATCAGAGCACTTTTTGCGATTCGGCGCTGCGTCGCTTTAACTGACAATTGCGCGGTCGTGCGACGTTGTACCCAAACAAAATTTGCGTCCTTTTTTTCCCACAAATAGAGCTTTCTTTTGGTGGTATTTGATCCCCTCTGCGTCATTTCTGATCACCGCTATAAACAAAAAAAGTGACAATTTTGCAAAAAAAATCTATATTTCTTACTTTTTGCTAAAATACAAATCCAAAAAAAATATAAAAAAACGAATTTATTCATCAGTTTTGGCCGATTTATATTCTTCCTCATATTTTTGGTAAAAAAAAATTGCAATAGGCGTTTATTGATTGGTTTGCACTAAAGTTGCCGCGTCTACGAATGATGAGAATTCATTTCTGGGGTTTTTATTATTTTTTTTTTATTTTTTACTAGTAATGGCGACGATCTGCGATTTTTAGCGGTACTGCGATATTGCGGCGGGCATGTCGGACCATTTTGACACTTTTTTGGGACCATTGGCATTTATACAGCGATCAGTGCTATGAAAATGCACTGATTACTGTATAAATGCTATTGGCAGTGAAGGGGTTAACCTGGAGGGGGCGCTCTAAGGGTTAACTGTGTTCCCTCAGTGTGTTCTAACTGTATGGGGGCTGGGCTGGCAGGGGGAGGGGAGTTATCCCGGCTCCCATATACATATATACCTCCGTTATCTCACTGCAGGGGAGCCATCATGGGTAGCCGGCGGAGATCGAGTCCGTCATACCCGCTCCCTGGCTCCCCCGGAAAACACAGTGAGCGTGCGAGCGAGCCTCTGGCGGCGCACGCTCACAATACTCATTTTCGCGGCCGCCGTCAGGTGACGGCGTTTCGCTATAACAAACCAAGTCGCCGCCGTCAAACCACAGTCGAGTGGTCGGCAACTGTTTCCTTGTCTCCTTGTTCAGGTGGATCGTGAACAGGTTCCTGCACCGCTGACCCCCGCCTTCTATGTCCCGGTCCTCGTCTCCCCTCCCAGCCTCAAGCCTCCTACGTGTCACTCTCTCCCTCCCTCCTCTGCCGCTGGGATCAGTGAGCAGCAGAGACCGGGAGAAAGCACAGATCAGGATGGAGGGCGGGAGGAGGAGCCGGCCAAACAAACTTTTATTGTAAAACCGCTGGTGATTGGTCGCTAGCACATAGGGTGGTCCTAAGCAACCAATCACCAGCTTACTAATATGAAAAGTCACTGCCAGCTCCCGCCCCTTTGTCCAGAACTGCGCTGCCTCCCGGTCTCCGCTGTGAAACAAGTACTGTGCTATGGGAGAGAAGGGGAGGGGTTACTGCCAATGGGAGGCAGGAGACTCCACTGTGTGTGTGTGTGTGTGGGGGGGGGGGGTGGT
>BLSH010529574.1:155824-167235 GCA_018402905.1 Glandirana rugosa
CGTCTCTCTCGGTGTGTCCCCTAACCAAAGTCATTAACGGGGGTCACCGCCGACCACTTCAAAATCCTACCCGCCCGCGGTCCGGTACGGGAAGGAAGAACTGAGGAGGTGGCCTCCAGCCAGTGACTGATTGGTCATGTCGCGGGGGCGGGACTGGCGGACGTGCTTGTGCTTAGACTGTGAGAGTGTCCAGCACTATACATCTGTTATTCCCGCCGCCGCGTGAGAGAGAGAGCAGCCTGACTCCCCTGACTTTGGTACCGTACTGCTGTGCTGTGTACTGGCTACCTATGTATTGACTACCTGTGTACTGGCTACCTGTGTATTGGCTGCAATACCTGTGTACTGGCTGCAATACCTGTGTGCTGGCTGCATACTGTGATACTGGCTGCAATATACCCCACCTGTGATGCTGAGCTGTATACTCCTGACACAATATGTGGAATACAGGGGACGGAGTGGATGGATTCTATAAGGGATGGGGCTTATGAGAAGTAGGAGGAGTCAAGAAGGAAGGGCATGGCCTGGCGCCCGCCCATCCTAAAACTTCACCAGCCGCCACTGGGGGCAATTACTGAAACCAATCCCCTGTGTGGCTCTCTCTGCAGCAGCTGAAAGCTGGCTTCTTCTCCTCTCCCTCCTGTTGGCTTTCAGCTGCTGCATAGAGAGCCACACCAATCGTGCTCCGTGTGCACCATACACTTCCCCCTGCTGCCCAGGCTCCCCTGTGTGCCCCCCTACCCCTGCAATGCTTCTTGCTTCCCCCTGCTCCTTTCTGCCGGCGCTGCAAGCACACAATACGATCCTTCAAGACTGGGAATGGGGGAAGGGTCCAGAAAATATGTCATATTTACCAGCCACTTTCTTTCGTGAATAAACGCAAAGAGTGATCGGTAGTGATCACTCACTGTGTTTATTCATAACTGAAGCATTGGCTGAATGGGTCTCCCTGTCAGGTTGCCTGTATGTGGCCCCATGTCAGGTTTTCTGTATGGGGCCCGTGGTTTTTAATAGCAGCCCTGACCATACTGGTATATGCTTTGTTCTACACGGCCGTTAGTAGAGCCAAAGGAGATTATACAATCAGATTGTAAGGTGTGTGCCCAGATTTGGTGCTCCACTTTAGGTTACCTGATAATGCGATTCACTTATTGCTGATGGTGGAGCCCTGTACAGTAACTAGATTGTTATCTCCTGAGGTCAGCGCTCTCCCTCCAGGCATATCGGGGGTTGTTTACTAAAACTGTAGGGTGCATATTCTGGTGCAACTCTGCATAGAAACCAATCAGATTCCAGGTTCTAGGTTGTAATGCCAAAGGTTAATTGTACAAGCGAAAGTTAGAAGCTGATTGGCTACCATGCACAGCTGCTCCAGATTCTGAGTGCTCCAGTTTAGTAAATCTCCCCCATTGCGTTGTTGCTATGTGCGCTCCTACATGTGTTACTGGAATGCGGTACATATTCAGGTTATCTGCATCACTTTGTACAGCACCACGGGCAATGTTGGAGCCATGTAAATCATTAATAGTGTGTCTGCCAGTGATTCTTCTCCTGCTGCTGATGAAAGATGGCCATACACATAGCAATTTGTGATCAACCTGGTTATGAGTGATAAGCAGGAAAGTGAGTCATTATCAATTTAAATATCAAATGACGCACACGGTATTGTTTTCCAATTGATTGAAAACAATGGCCAAAAATACGATAAGTCATAAAGGTTAATGATCTATAACCTGAATCTAAGCCAATCGTATAATTGTTTCCCATATAGTTGTACCACATCGTATGGTTGTATTTCTTCTCGGACAGGGCAGAGACGGCGTGCTACATCCAGGGGGCTCCAGCCGGACCCCCCGAGAGGTGAGAGGTGACTTTTCTTATACTGATTGTATATATGGGGGCTCCAATCCCCTCTCCAGTCTTATACAGTATCCCTTCAAATACATTGTATCCCTTTACATACAGTGTATCCCTTTACATACAGTGTATCCCTTTACATACAGTGTATCCTTTTAAATATATTGTACCCTTTACATACAGTGTATCCCTTTAAATACAGTGTATCCCTTTAAATATATTGTACCCTTTACATACAGTGTATCCCTTTAAATACAGTGTATCCCTTTAAATATATTGTACCCTTTACATACAGTGTATCCCTTTACATACATTGTATCCCTTTAAATATATTGTACCCTTTACATACAGTGTATCCCTTTAAATGCAGTGTATCCCTTTAAATATATTGTACCCTTTACATACAGTGTATCCCTTTAAATACAGTGTATCCCTTTAAATATATTGTACCCTTTACATACAGTGTATGCCTTTAAATACAGTGTATCCCTTTAAATATATTGTACCCTTTTACATACATTGTATCCCTTTAAATATATTGTACCCTTTTACATACATTGTATCCCTTTAAATATATTGTACCCTTTTACATACATTGTATCCCTTTAAATATATTGTACCCTTTACATACAGTATATCCCTTTACATACAGTGTATCCCTTTAAATATATTGTACCTTTTTACATACATTGTATCCCTTTAAATATATTGTACCCTTTACATACAGTGTATCCTTTTAAATACATTGTATCCCTTTACATACAGTGTATCCCTTTAAATATATTGTACCCTTTACATACAGTGTATCCCTTTAAATATATTGTACCCTTTACATACAGTGTATCCCTTTAAATACAGTGTATCCCTTTAAATATATTGTACCCTTTACATACAGTGTATCCCTTTAAATACAGTATATCCCTTTAAATATATTGTACCCTTTACATACAGTGTGTCCCTTTAAATATATTGTACCCTTTTACATACATTGTATCCCTTTAAATATATTGTACCCTTTACATACAGTGTATCCCTTTAAATATATTGTACCCTTTACACAGTGGTGTAGTGGATGGCACTTTCGCCTGGCAGCAAAAGGGTCGCTGGTTTGAATCCCAACCACGACACTACCTGCCTGGAATTTGCATGTTCTCCCTGTGCCTGTCTGGGTTTCCTCCAGATACTCCGGCTTCCTCCCACACTCCAAAGACATGCTGGTAGGTAAATTAGATCCTGTCTAAATTGGCCCTAGTATATGTATGAAGAGTTAAGGACCTTAGATTGTAAGCTCCTTGAGGGTAGGGACTGATGTACAATATATATGTAAAGCGCTGTGTAAATTGACAGCGCTTTATAAGTACCTGAAATAAATAAATGCAGTGTATCCCTTTAAATATATTGTACCCTTTACATACACTGTATCACTTTAAATACACTGGGGGTTATTTACTAAAACTGGAGAGTGCAAAATCTGGTGCAGCTGTGCACAGAAACCAATCAGCTTTCAGGTTTTATTGCCAAAGCTTAATTGAGCAAGCTGAAGGTAGAAGCTGATTGGCTGCCATGCACAGCTGCACCAGATTCTGCATGTACCATTTTTAGTAAATAAGGGGCGTAGGGGCGCCACCACCCAAAAGTTCCCAAAGTTAGTTTTCCAAAAAAGAAAGCTACTTTAACATGTTAAAGTGATTGTAAATACTTGTTTTTTTGTTTTCTTTTGTAATAACAAACCTGTTATGCTTACCTCCTCTGTACTTTTGGATCTGCACAGAGCAGCCCAGATCCTCCTCTTCTCAGGTCCCTCTTCTGATCTCCTGGCCCCTCCCTCAGGTGAGTGCCCCCTCAGCCAGCAGCTTGCTACAGGGGGGCACCCGAGCCAAGCCAGAGCTCCGTCTATCCATTCAGATACGGAGCCCCTATCTGACCATGCCCCCTCTCTCCCCTGATTGGCTGACAGTCTTTGAGTGACAGCCGTGGGAGCCAATGGCGCCGCTGCTGTGTCTCAGCAAATTAGGAGGAGTGTACTGGATGGCTGAGGGGATCATGGACATCGCTGGAGAGAGATGGGGCTCAGGTAAGTAATTAGGGGTGTGCTGGGGAGGCTGCTGCACACAGAAGGTTTTTTTTTTATCTTAATGCATAGAATACACCTTCTGCCTTTACAACTCCTTTAAAAACTGTTAGTCATATCATTTATTAAAAAATAAATCATTCATATGTGTGTACACTGTGCGGGGCACCGGACTAATGGGTGTCTACAGTGGCGGCCGCTCCATTAGGGGTGCAGGGGTGCCGTCCCCCTAATCCATGTGCCCGACCCCTAATGTACACACAGGACGCCGGACACATGGATTTCAATGCATTTTTTTTTTAAAGCACATAATTAGAGCCTGAGGCTCTAATTGGCTTCCAAATAGGGTGGGCTCGGGCCGCAGAGCATTGCACACTAAACCCACCCAGTTGTGTGACAGTAGAACATTAATATTCGCTAATGTAACACTGATTCTCCTTCCAGCCAATCAGGAAGCTTGTCCTGAGAACCGATTGGCTGAGAGGAGAAGCGACTGTATTGGCCGGGAGCAGGGGGGGGGGGGGCGACCGCTGCCAAAGCTGCCCGTGACCTGGATGGGGTAAGTGTAGGGCTAATGATCGACTGAGCAACGGGGGGAAAGTTTGAATCAACGAAGAGGGGAGGGTCGGGTGGTTTGTTTGCCACCCCCACAAAAAATAGAGCACCAGCTGCCATTGGGTGTCTAATAGGTCTGTCAACTTTTGAAAATCATGTGACTTTAGGCTGAGGCTCTAATTGGCTTGTTTCAGGTTGTCCTCAGGGCGTGGAGCACTGAGCCCTGAACCCTCCCACTTTTGATTTTAGTGAATCAATATTTGTCATCGCGCCACTTCCCGTTTCCAGCTTCTCGTCCTGTGGAACGCACGGCGTCCTCTGGTGAGTGCGGACCTGGAGGGGTTTCTTTGCACCCCCCAAAAATTTTTTAGCACCAGCCCATTGTGTTATCGGCTCTCCAGCACAGTTATTTTGGTGGTCATATACGCTCCAATAACTGTTCAATTTATTTTCCGATCAATCTCACCCAATAGGAATATTCATCCTATAGTCAACAACCTATTTGATTGATATGACACACACTGGGAAGTGGGTTTGATCGATAGTTGAAAGATACGACCAAAAGTTATTGTTCTTTGTCTCCTAATATTATTGATCAAAATGCGATCAAATTCATGAACAAAGCATCTCAGTGCTGCTGATCATTGCAACAGGATCAATAATTTTTTCATCCTGGCCGATGGTCTCAGTTTGATCAAATCTGATCCAAATCGAATCGAAATTGAAAAAGGAAGTTACGGCTAAGAGCCGGTTCACACTGAGGCGATCCGACTTCATGCACGACTTTGCAGGCGACTTTGGGCAATTTATAGTGCGACTTACAACACGACTTCATGCCAGGCGACTTTGCTGTGGCCAATCAGAGAAGGGAGGGAGGGGGCTGCCCTAAAATAAATTCTATTCTTTTCACTGTGAAGTCGCTTCTTTTTAGATGGGGGATCCGACTTGGAGGCGACTTCCATTGATTTCTATGGGCACAAGTCGGATAGAAGTCGCCTCAAAGTAGTACAGGAACCTTTTCTGAAGTCGGAGCGACTTCAGTAGTGTACATTTAGACCGCTTCCATTCACTTCTATGGGATTTCACTTTGCAAGCGACTTGGGGCGACTTGGAGCGGCACAAGTCGCCTCCCAAGTCGCTGTAGTGTGAACCGGCTCTTAGGCCCCTTTTACATGAGGGGCGGATCAGTCTGAGCGGAATCCGCCTGATCCCCGCTGAGCAGGCGGATGACAGGTCCATGCCTGCTCCGCTATGCAGAGCGGACAAGGACTGAGCCCTCTCTCCTCTATGGGGCAGTCGGGTGAAAACGGCATGTCCATCCGATTCCATCTGATCCCGCTGGACGGATGGCGCACGTATCGCCATACTTCTGTTTTCAGCGGATTTTGGTGTATCGGATGCCCGACGGGTGTCCACTAACATCTGCCGCCCCACAGAGGTCAATGGGCGGCCCATTTCATCAAAATGTTCGAATCTGCAACTCAACGATTGGACCCCTTTCACACCAGCGGGCCGATCGGATCCGCCTGTCTGTTTTTTCAGGTGGACTCAATCGGCCCGATAGTGTGAAAGGGGTGTAATCGTTCAGTTGCAGATTCAAACATTTTGATTAAATCGCACATCACAATAAAAAAAAAAATCAAAACGTGTATGGCCGCCATCTGAGCGCTGAGCAGCAATCGCCAAAATTCCGCCACGGCTGATTGACGCAACAAATCCAAAACCGATCGAGGGCTCTCTAGATGGTTGGAGCACATGGTCTCTGCTTTGCAGTTTCATTCCCTTTGGTTTAGTTGCATCAAAAGATTGATCGATCATATAGATATTTGTATTTGGGAGGAGCGCAGTCCGAAAACACAGGTGGCTGTGGTGCGTAAAGCGTATAACAATCGTTGTGGCGGTTAATGTTTTGGCGCCCTGAGAGTAAAGTTTCTCCAAGACTGAAAGCACGCTTTTCATGGAGGGGGATGTGGGGGGGGGGGGAGGGGAGGGGTGGATTGGCAACCTATCCCGACCATTCAGCACTCAGTGGGGAGGAGAAAAGCATAGACATTCATTGAAGGATAGGATGAGCCAGTCACACACAGACAGAGAAGGGACAGCGTGCTGCATCTAGGGGACTGCGACTGGACACCCCGAGAGGTGAGAGGCGACTTTCCTTATACTGATTGTATAGATGAGCGCTCCAATCCCCCCTCCAGCCTTATACATTGTATCCCTTTAAAAATCAAAGTATTTATTTACATACATTGTATCACTTTAAATACATTGGGGTTGATTTATTAAAGCTGTAGCAGAGCGGAGTCTGCGTAATTGCGGGAAAAATGCGATGGTATCACTTTAAATTTATTGTATAACTTTATATACATTTATTACTTTAAATACATTGTAACCTTTCATATACATTGTATTACTTTATATACATTGTATTCTTTTTAGTATATTGTATCCCTTTACGTACAATGTTTCATTTTATATATACACGATTGTATTACTTTATATACATTGTATGCTTTTAAATATATTGTATAACTCTTAATACATTGTATTACTTTAAATACATTTGATCCCTTTATATATATTTTACTACTTGATATACTATGTATCCTTTTTTATATACATTGTATTACTTTATATACATTGTATCCTTTTAAATACGTAGTATTACTTTAAATATATTGCACCCCTTTATATACTTTTATTACTTTATATACATTGTATCCTTTTAAATACTTAGTATTACTTTAAATACATTGCACCCCCTGTATATACATTGTATTACTTTATAAACATTATATCCTTTTAAATACATGGTAGTACTTTAAATACATTGCACCCCTTTATATACATTGTATCCTATTAAATACGTGTAGTAAATACATTGCACCCCTTTATATACATTTATTACTTTATACATTGTATCCTTTTATATGCATTGTGTTCTTTTAAATATATTGTATCCCTTTTACATACAATGTATGACTTCATATACACACACATTGTATTACTTTATACGCATTGGGGGTTATTTACTAAAACTGCATGGTGCAAAAAGCAAACGCTGGTCCAGCAATGCATAGAAACCAATCAGCTTCCAGGTTTTATTATCAAAGCTTAACTGAACAAGCTGAAGTTAGAAGCTGGTTGGCTACCTTGCACAGCTGCACCAAATTCTGAGTGCTCCAGTTTTAGTAACCCCCCCCCCCCCATTGCATCAGTTTATATACACTGTAGCCATGTGCCGTGACTCTTTTGGGGGCCATCTTGCTATGGCATGGAAGGCAGGCACTCTATGTGGGCATGTGCCAAAAGATCCCTTTCCTCGTCTTTACAGCAGCTTCTACTTTTCATCCACAAAACCGCTCATGTGCCGCCGCACGATGCCGGATACTGTGTGACGGTTGGCAATGGCCACTCAAGGGGCACCTCATGGCTTCACACCACGAGAAAGAAAAGTTGATGACTGACCTTCATTGGTTCCACCATATTTATGTATTTATTTATTTCAGGTACTTATATAGCGCTGTCAATTTACACAGTGCTTTACATATATATTGTACATTCACATCAGTCCCTACCCTCAAGGAGCTTACAATCTAAGGTCCCCTAACTCACATTCATACATATTATACTAGGGCCAATTTAGACAGGAGCCAATTAACCTACAGCATGTCTTTGGAGTGTGAAAGGAAACCGGAGTACCCAGAGGAAACCCACGCAGGCACAGGGAGAACATGCTAACTCCAGGCAGGTAGTGTTGTAGTTGGGATTCGAACCAGGGACCCTTTTGCTGCCAGACTAAAGTGCTATCCACTACACCACTGTGTTGCCCAATGCCCAGTGTGGAGGGGGACCTTGGATGCACCTTCCTGGGCTCTCTGATATGGCATCAATGGCTTTCTGAACCTGGTTTTATACTGGCATGGCACCAACATTCATGTAATATGGCAACAGTCATAACTTTGCCAGCAAAGAGCTTGTTTTGTTTCTGAAGAATGGCACCGCCATGGCATTTGAGCAAAAAAGGGCAATCGGACGACCGCATTCCATTAAAACACCTTTATTGTATCATGAAGAGTTCAATATTCCATAAACAGCAGAAAATGGATAAAAAGCAGCCATGGCCATGGTATTGATATAACACAAAGCCGAAGGACTGAGAACCAAAGTTGGGGTGTCATAAGGCAGTTTTCTCTGGTGTGTCTTTCAGCAAAAGATGGGCATAAAAAAAAAAAAAAAAAATATGGGGAATGAACGTTGTAGGGCTGGACAGGACCTGGCTTTGGGGAATTCTGGGAAGATTTGGTTCCGCCACTTCTTTATGGTGGTTCTGTGAACATAATTCAGGTTGGGTCACAATCGGTAGAGTGTAGCAGCGCAGTAACCCTTAGCAACCAGAGCAGTCAGTTTGCTGAAAGATGATTGGCTGCTGTGATTGCCGCACTCTGTTAGGTTGGGTGGTAGGAAAGATTTATGTTTGATGGTTTGCATGTGCCGTCCTCGTGTCACTCTGACTTTGTACTTGTGTGCTGGAGACATCTGTAGAATGTCATTAATATTTCCAGGGGACGTGTTTGCAGTGGTGTGATAGCAGAGCTGGGGGTGAAAGGGTTAACTGTGCCCCAGAAAGGGTGTGCAATGCCATGTGAATGAAGGGGCGCGGGGCACACAGATTGGTATTGTGAGATATGGGGGGGGGGTACACTGATTAATACTATGATGTATGGTTGGAGGGAACACTGGTTAGTATTCTGATATATGGAGGGGGTACACTGGTTGGTAATATGATTTATGATATTGTACACTGGTTGGCGCTGGGTCACTGGCTCTGTGCTATGTGGAGGGGAGGGGGTTGCACACTGATCTGTAATGCATTGTGCTGTGTGAGGGAGTAGGAAATGCCGGTTTGTAATGGACTGTGCCATGTGGAGTGCCGGGGGCACACTAGTTTGTAATACACTGCGCCATGTGGAGGGGGGCATACTAGTCTGCAATGAGCCATGTCAAGTGGAGGGGGGGCAACCTGGCTTGTAATGCACTATGTCAGGTGGAGGGAGGCACATTGGTTTGTCATGAGCCATGCTGTGTGTGTGGGGGGGGGGGGGGGCGGGCACACTGGTTTGTAATGAGCTGTGCCATGTGGAGGGGGGACATGCTGGTTTGTAATGAGCTGTACCACAAGGAAGGGAACACACTGGCTTCTAATGTGCTATTTTATGTGGAAGGGGTACACTGGTTTGTCATGAGCTGTGCCGTGTGGAGGGGGGCACACTGGTTTGTAATGCACTGTGCCGTGTGGAGGGGAGAACACTGGTTTGTAATGCACTGTGCCTTGTGGAGGGGGGCACACTGGTTTGTGATGCACTGTGCCGTGTGAAGGAGATGGGCGCACCGGTTTGTAATGCACTGTGCCATGTGAAGGAGATGGGCACACTGGTTTGTAATGCACTGTGCCGTGTGGAGGGGGGCACACTGGTTTGTAATGCACTGTGCCATGTGAAAGAGATGGGCACACTGGTTTGTAATGCACTGTGCCGTGTGGAGGGGGGCACACTGGTTTGTAATGCACTGTGCCATGTGAAAGAGATGGGCACACTGGTTTGTAATGCACTGTGCCATGTGGAAGGGAGCACACTGGTTTGTAAGGCACTGCACCATGTTAAGGAGATGGGTGCACTGGTTTGTAATGCACTGTGCCATGTGAAGGAGATGGGCGCACTGGTTTGTAATGCCATGTGAAGGAGATGGGCGCACTGGTTTGTAATGCACTGTGCCATGTAAAGGAGATGGGCGCACTGGTTTGTAATGCACTGTGCCATGAGAAGGAGATGGGCACACTGGTTTGTAATTCACTGTGCCGTGTGGAGGGGGTTACATTGGTTTGTAATCACTGTGCCATGGGAAGTAAATGGGCATACTGGTGTATACTGCGCTGTGCTGTAGGCTTCCAGTGTCTTCCTGTGATCTCTGACCTAAAACTTCAGTGCTATCTTCCGCTGTGTAAGCACAAAGATCAGAATTTCCTTCACACCCTCCACAGAGTACAAAGCTGATAAAGAACTGTGGAACCATCTGTAAATGATTCCATTGCTGCACTCCATTTATAATGTTTTCTGCTGGTGCCACTGAAAGACCTGACATCACCAGCTCCACCATGTTCACATCTCTTCCATTATGTCCACATACATCACCCCTACCCACATCATTATCATCATTGTGGCAACATCTCCTCCATCATCCCTGTCCACATCATTATCAGCATGTCCACGTCTCTTCCATCACCCCTACCCACATCATTATCATCATCGTGGCAACATCTCCTCCATCATACCTGTCCACATCATTATCAGCATGTCCACGTCTCTTCCATCACCCCTACCCACATCATTATCAACATGTCCACGTCTCTTCCATCACCCCTACCCACATCATTATCATCATCATGGTCAAATCTCCTCCATCATTCTTGTCCACATCTCCTCCATCATCCCTATAGACACCATTATCATCATGTCCACACATCCATCATCATTCCTATCCACACCATTATCATCATGTCCACATCTCCTCCATCATCCCTATCCACACCATTATCATCATGTCCACACATCCATCATCATTCCTATCCACACCATTATCATCATGTCCACGTCTCCTCCATCATCCCTATCAACACCATTAACATGATGTCCACATCTCCTAGATCATCCCTATCCACACCATTATCATCATGTCCACACCTCCACCATCATCCCTATCCACACCATTATCATCATGTCCACATCTCTTCTATCATCCCTATCCACACCATTATCATCATGTCCACATCTCCTCCATCATCCCTATCCAAAACACTATCACCATGTCCACATCTCCTCCATCATCCCTATCCACACCATTATCATCATGTCCACATCTCTCCATCATC
>BLSH010529574.1:176290-187380 GCA_018402905.1 Glandirana rugosa
CACCCGCTCCCTGGCCCTCCCCGAACACCGTGAGCGCGCGGGCGCTCACAGTGCGCGATCTCGCAGCCGCCGTCAGATGACGGCGATTTGCGATATCACACCACTTTGTCGCCGTCAACCTGCGGTTGGCGGTCGGCAAGTGGTTAAACGCAAATCATGCGAGAAAATTTTTTGTGTTTGTCTGATCAAATAATATCAGATGAACTGTCATGATCGGCTCTCGAAAGCTCTGTACTGACCATCCGATTATCGTACGATCGATTTGAAAAGCGGGATTTTTCGTCCGATTTTCGGATCGTGTATACTGCCCATAAGCTGCGTTTTTAGCGCCCCCTCCCCCAAGCGGCGACGGCAGCGGATAGGGGTGTTCACGTGACGCTTTGCTGCGCGTTCACGGCATAAATTATCCGACATGCCGCACCCATTCAAGCCAACGAGGAAGCGCCGCAAAGCCCAGCATGCCGTTGCGGTGCGTTTGTGCGACAATTATCTAGGCAGCGAGGAGGCGTCACGTCGCATGTCACGCGGCTCTGAAAAGGGATCCGAGAATGGATCGCTTTTAGGAGGAGCGGTGGTTTAGATTCAGGTCTAACTCTAGCCTTAGGCTGCATTCCGACTATAGCGCCTTCGTGCGTAGAATCGCGGCAGATGCGGAAACCGCAGTAAATCATGTGTTTAAAAAAACTGGCGAAGCTAAAAAAATAAGGCGTATGAGCTGATTTGCCACGTTTGTCGTGCATAGAGAAGCCCATTGATATGAATGGGCTGCCCTATGCATGCAGCGTGACAGTGCGCATATGTGCAACGCATGGCGCCATGCGTCCTAGTATGAATGGGGCCTTAGTGAAGGATGGGGAGTGCGGGGTTTTGATTTCCTGTTGCTGTTTACATTTTATATTCATTGTAACTTTTTTTTTTTTCTGTGACTGCATCTCAGACAGGAAACATTTCCCGAATATCACCGGAAAGTGCGTCCGACGCTCAAACCCTCCAATGTGATACAATATGGCTCCCTAACATGCACACACAAGGAGTAAACGCACACTCGAAACCCCCCAGCGAATGTGCGGCGCCATGCGTCAAGGTGGCACAGAAAAGAGGCTGGTGTGGTCTTTTTTTTTTTTTTGTTGCCCGCTCTGCCCTTAATATAGCCCAGGTGGCACTAAAGGGGAAGCCACTTGAGAGATTTAAAACGTATCTAAACCCAAGATTAGAAATTGATAGTAGAGCAGCTTACTGGCCCTTAGATGTGGCGGCTGCATTCGTTTTCTTTTTTCACACTCATTTTTCCTTTATTTTAGCCCGTTGATCCTACCATTAACTTCCCGTCTCAAGCCTCGTACAGACACGGGACAACGATCGTATACAACAGGTCGTACTAACGACCGTTGTATGCGATATCGATCGTTCGTATGCGCGATTAGAACAGTCGAACAGGGAGCTGTATGAGCAGACTAGAAAACTTGGTCGTACCAACAAGCGCTCATACGACCGTTGTATCGTGTGTACAGAGCAGTTGGTACAACAAAGTTGTATTGTGCAAAACACGCATGCTCAGAAGTCAGGAACGGCCGGATGCTAATTACATGCACCTGAACGTTCTTTCTTTGGTCGTACGATCGTGTAGTGCAGTCAGTATGCAAGTTACATTATCCAACATATGATTTGAGACGATCGTACGTACGATCGCCGTCCCGTGTGTACGAGGTATTAGGTTACCAACCGTCCTGAGCAACGTTGTCACTCTAGGGCAGTGGTTCTCAACTCCTGTCCTAGGGACCCACTAAAGCCTAGTACACACGGGACGGCGATCGTACGTACGATCGTCTCAAATCGTATGTTGGATAATGTAACTTGCATACTGACTGTACTACACGATCGTACGACCACAGAAGAGCGTTCAGGTGCATGCAATTAGCATCCGGCCGTTCCTGACTTCTGAGCATGCGTGTTTTGCACAATACAACTTGTTGTACCAACTGCTCTGTACACACGATACAACGGTCGTATGAGCGCTTGTTGGTACGACCAAGTTTTCTAGTCTGCTCATACAACTCCCCTTGTACGACTGTCGTATGTTCGACTGTTCTAATCGCGCATACGAACGATCGATTTCGCATACAACGGTCGTTAGTACGACCTGTTGTATGCGATCGTCGTCCCGTGTGTATGAGGCTTTACAGGCCAGGTTTGCAGGATAACTGAAATACATCACAGGTGATATCATTTGCTGCTCAGTGATTGCAGTGTTCTAGTCTGCATCTCCCCAAGGTAATACTTAAAATCTGGCCTGTTAGTGGGTCCCGAGGACCGGAGTTGAGAACCACTGCCATAGGGAATGTGCAGACCTTCCAACGTTCTGAGATGGGAACGAGGGACACCTATTGGCAAAAGTATATAGGCATAGGACACACCCCCTGCCACACCCCCTTAAAGGAGAATTGTTAAAAAAAAAATAATCATTGGTTTAACCACTTCAGCCCCGGAAGGATTTCCCCCTTTAGGACCGGAGCACTTTTTGCGATTCGGCGCTGCGTCGCTTTAACTGACAATTGCGCGGTCGTACAACGAAATTTGCGTCCTTTTTTCCCCCACAAATAGAGCTTTCTTCTGGTGGTATTTGATCACCTCTGCGTCATTTCTGATTACCGCTATAAACAAAAAAAGAGCGACAATTTTGAAAAAAAAAAAATTTTTTTACTTTTTGCTAAAATACAAATCCAAGAAAATCTATAAAAAAACTAATTTATTCATCCGTTTTGGCGGATTTATATTCTTCTACAAATCTGTGGTAAAAAAAAAAAATTGATTGGTTTGCACAAAAGTTGCCGCGTTTGCAAACCATGAGAATTCATTTATGGCGTTTTTTATTTTTTTACATTTTTTTTACTAGTAAAGCCGTCGATCTGCGATTTTTATCGGGACTGTGATATTGTGGCGGACATGTCGGACATTTTTGACACTTTTTTGGGACCATTGACATTTATACAGCGATCATCTCTAAAAAGAAAACCACTGATTACTGTATAAATGCCATTGGCAGTGAAGGGGTTAACTGTGTTCCCTAGGCGTGTTCTAACTGTGAGGGGGCTGGGCTGGCGGGGGCACCAGAGATCTAACTGATCCCGAGTACAGGGATCAGTTGATCACTGCCATGCCACCTGATAGAGTGCCGTGATTACATTGGCAGTTCCCCACTTTTCTGCTGTACCAGGTGATCGCGGGTCGCCGGCGGGCATTGAGTCCGCCCCACTCAGGGAGCGTGCGGCGGGTATGAGAGCGCGCCACTGTCCTGTCAGTGGGGGATGTGCTGGATTTTGTTTCCCTGCAAAGCACATCCCTTAGTGAAAGCAGCACACAGTACACACATAAACACTGGTTAGGCACACATTTGATCATCCCTGATGTTTATTAACATGGATAATCATTTTATAATAGGAATGTTTTAACCCCTTCCCAGCCAGTGTCATTAGTACAGTGACAGTGCATATTTTTTAGCAAAAGTCCCCAAAAAGTGCCAAAAGTGACAGACTGCCCCCCACAATGTCGCAGCCCCGCTATAAGTCGCTGATTGCCACCATTACTAGTAGAAAAAATTTATGAAAATGACAGTATATATCCCATAGTTTGTGGACGCTATAACGTTCGCACAAACCAATATATATATATGCATATTGGGATTTTTTTTACCAAAAATACGTAGCAAAATACATATTGGCCTAAATTTTTAAAGTGGTTGTACGCCCACGGAACAAAAAAAAAAAAACCGCCTGTAAGGCAAAGGCATAATGAGCTAGTATGCATCGCATACTAGCTCATTATGAAATACTTACTTCAGAGCGAAGATCCGACCGGGCCACGCGGTTCTCTCTGAGGGAGCTGCCATCTTCCCTCGGGGGTTCCTTCTGGGTTCGTGGCTCCGGCCACTCACAGCGCCGGAGCCACGAACCCGGAAGGAACCCCCGAGGGAACATGGGAACTCCATTGCAGGATACGCCGGGCCTTCGCCAGAACTTCGCTGCGCATGCACCACTGACGTCAAGCGGCCGCAAGCAAGGTGATTATCTCCTAAACCGCGCAGGTATAGGAGATATTCATTCTACCTACAGGTTAAGCCTTATTATTGGCTTACCTGTAGGTAACAATCACAATTGAGGGGATACAGCCGCTTTAAATTGTTTATTGGCAATCTTTTATAGCAGAAAGTAAAAAAATATGGTGTTTTTTTTCCCTAGGGGATCAAATAGCACCAAAAGAAAGCTCTATTTGTGGGAAAAAAAGGACGCCAATTTCGTTTGGGTACAACGTCGCACGACCGCGCAATTGTCAGTCAGACCCCTTTCACACTGGGGGAGGTGTGGCGTTAGCGGTAAATAATCCCCGCTAATTTCAGAGGGGAATTACCACTGTTGTAGCGGCGGGCGCGGTGCACTTTTAACCCCCCACAAGGGGTTAAAACGGGGTTAAAAGTGCCAGCGCGCCGCGCTTCCGAGGGGGTGTGCAGCTACTTCGGAAGCGCTGCCCAATTGTTTTCAATGGGCAGGGGTGGTGGAGGAGCGGTATATCACCGCTCACTGCACCGCTCCAACGATACGGCTTGCAGGACTTTTTTTTCCCGTCCTGCAAGCACACCGCCCCAGTATGAAAGCACTCCGGTTTTTATATTGGGGTGGATGGGGAGGGATTTTTGAGAAGCTTTACAGGCGCTATTTTTTAGCTCAATAGCGCCTGTAAAGCACCTTAGGCTCCTTTCACACCAAGGCGTTGGAAAAAAAGCCTGTAAAATCCTGTAAAACGCCATGATTTTAGTGCGTGTTTTTGCCGCGCTTTTGAAGCACTAGTGCTATAAATAGCGCCCCTCTAATGGCGTTTTTTAAGCGCTTGTGTTTCAATCATGTGACCTTTCCCCAGCCTCAGTACACATTTCATGCGCTTTTCAAGCGCTTAACCATTATTTTCATTGGATATGGGCGTTTTTGAAGAGCTATTTTGAGCGCACAAAACAAGCTGAAAAGATGCTGCTTGCAGGACTTTTAGCAACGCCTAGCAAGCGCGACGCCTCGGTGTGAAAGCATCCATTGAGATGCACGGGGAGCGTTTTTGGTGCGCTTTTTATGTGCTAATTCTAGAGCAAAAACGCCTTGGTGTGAAAGGGGTCTGAGCCTCTTCTAAAAACTGCCAGTAAAACACTGAGCGCTTTTGAAGAGCTTTTCATGTGCTTTTGAAGAACTTTCCATTCATTTCAATGAAGAGGGGCATTTTTTTTTCCCACTACCCTGTCAGTGCTCTGCCCCGGTGTGAAAGCATTCATTGATTTGAATGGAAATAGGTTTTCATGAGCTTTTCAGACACTTTATCTTTAGCGCAAAAGCGCCTGAAAAGCGCCTCAGTGTGAAAGGGGTCTTAAAGTAATGCAGTTCCATAGTCAGGTTGAAAAAGAACACAAGGCCATCTAGTTCAACCGAGGGGAAAAAAAAAAAAAAGTGCCATATCGCAAAAAATGGCCTGGTCATGAAGGGGGTCCTGTGGTTAAGGATCGTTTAACAATGACACCCCAAACGCCAAACGGTCCTGGGATCCGCAGCTGCGGCGTACAGCTCTCTATAGACAGCAATTAATTGATGCAGCTGTATAGAGGAATGCATGTGCCCGGGCGTATGCCTTGTACGCCAATGATGTGCGTTTGGCGCATGCGCCTTTGCGCGTGCTTTACGCAACCCCTGGCACATGCCTACGTACAGCCACATCTTCTATGGGCAGATGTATATCCCGTATTTACAAACCCTATGAGTCTTGCACGATTGCCATGTCAGAAGATTTTTCGCCTTCGCAGTGACTGGGGGGGGGGAGTTCCTCTTGAACATTGGAAGTGATGAGTCGGCAGAGTGTGGAGAGAGGAGATAACCACAACTCCCGAGTCATGTGACTTAAAAGCGTATCTAAACCCAAGGACAGAAATGTAATATATTGCAGATCAGCAGTCCTTCCCGACCACTCGCTGTTCTGTGTCTACGGAGGAGCAGCGTTGTCACCCCGGGCCGCTGTCCCAATTTGGACTACAAATACCCCCCCCCCGACCTCGCCATCCACCTCATTGCCATCACATAGGAAAGTGATGCTTAGCAATTCGCAGGAGATCGCTGAGATGACCGATCACGTACTTTAGTTTGAGATATCAATTCAGTCAACAGGAAGTGACGAGGACGCCGGATTTCTGGCAGGATCAACAGGTATTTTTTTTTTTTTTCTTGTACTTGCTGTAAATTTTCTTAGCCGGAAAAAAAAGAAAACTATTGCAGCCGCCACATCTAAGGACTGGTCACATTTCGTAAATATTTAATTGGTTTTTTTTTTCTTGGGTTTAGATACACTTCGAAGTATGTTTAACCACTTCAGCCCCGGGAGGATTTCCCACGTTAGGACCAGAGCACTGTTTGCGTTTCGGCGCTGCGTTGCTTTAACTGACAATTGCGCGGTCGTGCGACGTTGTACCCGAGCGAAATAGGCGTCCTTTTTTTCCCACAAATAGAGCTTTCTTTTGGTGGTATTTGATCACCGCTGCGTCATTTCTAACCACCACTATAAACAAAAAAAGAGCGACAATTTTGCAAAAAAAAACCAATATTTCTTACTTTTTGCTAAAATACAAACCCCAAAAAAATATATAAAAAAAACAAATTTATTCATCAGTTTTGGCTGATTTTATATTCTTCTACATATTTTTGGTAAAAAAAAAAAATCGCAATCGGCGTATATTGATTGGTTTGCACAAAAGTGGCCGCGTTTACGAACGATGAGATTTCATTTATGGGGTTTTTATTTATTTATTTTACTAGTAATGTCAGCGATCTGCGTTTTTTTTTTTTCAAATTCTTTATTGATATAGACAAGTTGGTTTATCCATCAGAACAATACAGATAGTATATTGTTTTCTTATATATAACGAGGATACTCTGAATAACGGGACTGCGACACTGCGGCGGACATGTCGGACACTTTTTTTTTGGGACAATTGGCATTTATACAGCGATCAGTGCTATGAAAATGCACTGATTACTGTGTAAATGTCATTGGCAGGGAAGGGGTTAACACTAAGGGGGCGATCAAAGTGTTAACTGTGTCCCCTGTCAGTGTGTTCGAACTGTGTGGGGGCTGGGCTGGCTGGGGGAGGAGAGAGATCGCTGCTCCCATATACAGGGAACATACGATCCTCTCCCCTGTCAGAACGGAGATCGGTGTGTTTACTCAGGCAGATCCCCGTTCTGTCACTGTGGGGGGAGCCAGGGGAGAGCTGGCAACCTTAGGCCTGGGGGGGCAAGTCCAGTCAAGTTGCCCATTGAGCCACCAAATCAGCTCACCATCCATGCCCACCGGGTTTTATAATGGATATTGATGTTATGAAGCAAGACAAATATGATACAATGCTGTAACATAATTTAATGTTAATAGCAACAAAGGAGGTTTAACAAAAATAATGCATAAATACAGCCTCATCGATGCCCATCAATGCAGCCTGATCAGTGCCCATCAATGAAGTCTCATCAGTGTCCATCAATGCAGCCTCATCAGTGCCCATCAATGCAGCCTCACCAGTGCCCATCAATGCAGCCTGCTATGCAGAGAGAGGAGAGCCGCCGGATTACAAAGAGCAGGGATCTCCTGCTTACCGGGCGTGGACGCTGTCATACGAAGTCCTGCCTCCTGGACCGGCTCCTATAATAGACATCATCCATGGTAGGGCCAGCCCTGGGTGCCCCCCTATGCTTGCAGTTAGCTGGCGGCCGCGCCCCTGGCCCCTACTTCCTCCACAAAAAGAAATATTGTCAGCGGGCAAGCCGCCAACCATTTCGAATGTAAGTTGGGGTGGCCTGGGGGGCAATTGCCACCCTGGCCCAGCCCTCCCCTGGGGGGAGCGATCGCGGGTGGCCGGCGGACATCGAGTACGCCCTACCCGCTCCCTGGCTCCCTGTGAGCAACGATCCTCGATTGCTAAGAGGTTAAAGCCAAAACACATTGGGGGGGGGGGGATTTACTAAGACTGAGGGATGCAAAACCTGGTGCAGCTGTGCACGGGAGCCAATCAGCTTCTAAATTAAGCTTTGGCAATGAGCCCCCTGTCACAAGTTGCATCCCATTGCCAGCAATGGCGGTGTTCGAATTGATGCAACGCCGGCTTTGTGGAGCCGCATCGATTTGAAAACGCCGGTACCTGCACTACCTTTTGGCGACTTCAATAGACGTCTGCGCATGAAGCCACGCAGATGCCTTCAAGGTCTCACTTGAAGTCACACTGCTTTTAACCTCCAGCCGACCACCCTACCAATGTCATTAGTACAGTGACAGTGTATATTTTTAACACTGATCGCAGTATAAATGTCAATGGTTCCCAAAAAAGTGTAAAAAAAAAAGTGTCAGTTAGGTGTCCGATCTGTCGCAGCCCCGCAAAAAATCGCAGATCGCCTCCATTACTAGTAAAAAAAAAAAAAAAAACAGCAGCTGAATCCCCGCTGGGGAGATTTCCCCTCTCTGGTGTTACCGAGAACATTGGGGGAATTCAAACATCAACAGGAATTGAGGGATAATCTTTCATCGGGGACACCTGTTCTGGTGACAGGATTTCCTCTACCTGTGGGAAGATATCGTCTGGCTTTCTATTGCATCTCTGGGACAGGAAGTGAAGGGAAATCTCCCCGACGAGACGCAGAGGATCCCAAATGCTGCAGACCATTGCACCCACTAATTATATAGTGCGGCTTCCAGATCATTTTAGCTGATTTCCTTATTGCTACGGTTGGCTTTGGGTGGAGAATCTGCAGATGACCCCCCCCCCCCCCAAAAAAAAAAATCCAGTTCTAGGTGGAGTTGCAGACTTAAAACCCAAAAAGGGAAGCTGTGCTTGTCTGCCTCCTCCACTGCCTCATTTGGCACCTTTTGGGGGGGAGCGGGTACCTGGTTTTGATGGGCCCCCCTTTGCCCCGCAGACGGCTCATTCACAAGGCACAGCACGCTTTGTGCATGCACAGCAGAAGCCATCCGTGCCAGGCTTCACTGCTGGTTTCCCTTAGTCAAGATGGTGGTGCCAGCACCTGAGAGCTGAAAAATTGGCTCGTGTGAGGGCATCGTGGGCTCCCTGGACACATGAGTGTCCTAATATTAAAAGTCAGCATCTACTGGATTTGTAGCTGCTGACTTTTAAATTTATTGTGGGGGGGGGGCTGGAGCTCCTCTTTAACTCCTTCAATACCGGGCACTTTCACCCCCTTTCTGCCCAGGCCAATTTCCAGCTTTCAGCGCTGTCACACTTTGAATGACAATTGCGCAGTCATGCAACACTGTACCAGTGACGGCTGGTGCTCAATATTTTTTTTGGGGTGGGCAAACAAACCTGACCCCCCCCCCGATGGGAAGAAGGCGGCGATCCATGGCCTTACCTTAGGAGGATGATGACAAAGTAGTGCTGGATCCAGAGTAGGGCTCCTGGAAGCTGGAAGAGGCTGTTGCTACTCCTCCACCTGCTTCAGTTTGCCGAGGGAAAAGCCGGCCCCGTTGCTTCTCCTCCTGGCCAAACAGGAAGCGTGTCCTGAGACCCGATTGGTCGGGAGTCCTAAGGTCTCAGGACCCGCTTCCTGATTGGCCAGGAGGAGAAGCAGGAAGACAATAGCAAATATTAATTCGCTATTGTCACACAACTGGGTGGTCTCAGGGCGCAGTGCTTTGCGCCCCAAGCTCATCCTTTTTTTAAGCCAATTAGAGCCTCAGGCTCTGACCATGTGCTTCAAAAAAAGAAAGCCCCATTGAAATCCATGCGCCCGGCGCCCTGCATTGAGATTAGGGGCCGGGCGCATGGATTAGGGGAGGGCGGCGCCCCTGAACCCCTAAAGGAGCGGCTGCCACTGCACTGTACCCATATGAGATTTTTTTCACACAAATAGAGATTTCTTTTGGTGGTATTTAATCACCACTGGTATTTTATTTTTTGTTAAAAAAACAAAAAAAAGACCGAAAACTTTGAAAAAAAAAACCAAAGCGTTTTCATATTTTGTTATAAAATTTTGCAAACAGGTAATTTTTCTCCTTCACTGGTGGGCACTGATAGGCAACACTGATAGGTGGCACTGATGAAGTGGCACTGATGGGCACTGATAGGTGGTACGGATAGGTGGCACTGATAGGCGGCACTGGTGGGCACTGATAGGCTGCACTGATGTGCACTGATAGGCGGCACTGATGGGCACTGACAGGCAACACTGATGGGCACGGATAGGTGGCACTGATGGGCACTGAACGGGCGGCACGAGAACGGAAGGACGTACATGGATGCCCTCCCGACATTTGATGTCCGCACTGTAGCTGTCTTTTCATAGCGCAGACGTCAAGTGGTTAATGCGATATTAAACCCAAAACCAAAAATGTAATATATTGCAGCCCACCAATCATTAGACATGGTAGCTGCATTTATTTTCTTTCTTTCTTTTTTCCCCTCTGTTTTCACCTGGTGAGCTGGCTGGTAACACACCTCCTGTATTGAAGCGCCCCCACTCTGGATAAAGGAGCAAAGGAGGCATATTTGGACAGCATCATTGCCAGAAGGTGTGGGGGGGGGACTGTTATATGTACTTGCAGAATTAGATACACTAATCTCACACTTTATAAGCCGTTACAGCAAACTGTTTTTTTCCGTTTTGGGATAAAGGGGGGGGGGGGTTGGGTGGTCGTCCTGCGAACTGGCCTGCAGGGTACCGCAAGTCCCAGCATGCTTTTAGGAAAATGCAGCCATTGGTGAACCATGACTCCCAGCATCACCTGTCTGCTACAGCTGATGGGGAACGCTGCTTTTTTGTGGCTGTCGGGGCATGCTGGGACTTGTAGTATCGCCCATCCCCCAGGAGAGGGGGGCGGGGGCAGGGCATCTAAAATCAGTTTCATTATCAGGTTGTCACATCATTCTCAAAGCGTTTGTACACACGCTGCTGTTTACACGTGGCGCCCTCAGGTGACCTTCGCTGCCGCACACCTGTTGGACATTGGACCCAATGCCCGGCCTACAAGTTTTGGGAGGGAGGGGCAGTGATTATTCTGTGCAGAATTTT
>BLSH010529574.1:251860-263307 GCA_018402905.1 Glandirana rugosa
CCCCCCCCCCCCCATGTCAGAGCCCCTCATCACCCTACATGTCAGAGCCCCTCATCGTTTCCCATGTAGGAGCCACTTGTTGCCTCCCTATGTCAGAGCCCCTCATCAACCACAATGGCGAGTAATTTCACTGCATACATATTAGAGACCCTCCTCTCCCCCCATGTAGGAGCCCCTTATCTCCCCAATTCTGAGTCCATCATCATCCCCCTATGTCAGAGCCACTCATCACCCTACATGTCAGAGCCCCTCATCACCCTACATGTCAGAGCCACTCATCACCCTACATGTCAGAGCCACTCATCACCCTACATGTCAGAGCCACTCATCACCCTACATGTCAGAGCCCCTAATCACCCTACATGTCAGAGCCACTCGTCACCCTTCATGTCAGAGCCACTCGTCACCCTACATGTCAGAGCCACTCGTCACCCTACATGTCAGAGCCCCTCGTTACCCTACATGTCAGAGCCCCTCATCACCCTACATGTCAGAGCCCCTCATCACCCTACATGTCAGAGCCCCTCATCACCCTTCATGTCAGAGCCCCTCATCACCCTTCATGTCAGAGCCCTTCATCACCCTACATGTCAGAGACCCTCATCAACCTTCATGTCAGAGCCCCTCATCACCCTTCATGTCAGAGCCCCTCATCACCCTACATGTCAGAGCCCCTCATCACCCTACATGTCAAAACCCCTCATCACCCTACATGTCAGAGACCCTCATCACCCTACATGTCAGAGCCCCTCATCACCCTACATGTCAGAGCCCCTCATCAACCTTCATGTCAGAGACCCTCATCACCCTACATGTCAGAGCCCCTCATCACCCTACATGTCAGAGCCCCTCATCACCCTACATGTCGGAGCCCCTCATCACCCCCAATGCCAAAGAATTTCCTGGTATCCATGTGTGGGAGCCCCTTATCTCCTCCTATGTCAGAGCCCCTCATTGCCCCTCATGTCAGAGCCCCTCTTTGCCCCCCACCCATGTTGGAGCCCCTCATCACCCCCTAGGTAAGAAGCCCTCATTACCCTACATGTCAGAGCCCCTCATTGCCCCCATGTCAGAGCCCCTCAGCACCCCGGATGTCAGAACCCCTCCTTACCCTACATGTCAGAGCCACTCATTGCCCCCCATGTTGGAGCCCCTCATCACTCCCTAGGTCAGAAGCCCTCATTGCTCCCTGTGTCAGAGCCCCTCATCACCTGAGAACACAGAATATATATAAAAGTCATAAAACACAGTTCAGTGGAAGACACTGGGGAGATTTAGAGGATGAATTGTATTCAGGGTATTCTCTGGGTGAACTTCTGTACAGACACTGTGTGCGTCCACCTTACATAGTACATCTGTCAGTATGATGTCATTAGTGGAGGCAGGAAGGTAGGTGTGTGCTGTGCAGGCAGTACTCTGTATCATCATATCATTCTTTATGTCCCATGTATAGGAATGTACTTCATCCCGGTCTCCTGTTTTCTGCTGTTTAATGTGTTTGATTGGGCCGGACGAAGCTTCACAGCGAGGTTCATGTGGGTGAGTACAACGCCAACCTACAGCCAAATCCATAATGCAGCTTGTAGGTCAGGCAATGGCAGCCAACAGCTCAAGTGCTGATTGAGCGGTCAGTCCCCCTAAAATCAATGAAGGCAGAAATAGGAGACAGCTGAGTGATTTTTTAACAAAACCTTTTCCCATTTTCATTACATATCTTATTTTAGAGCCAGTGCCATCACCACTGGGTCTCTTTGCTTCTCTATGCATTGCGGGCAGATCATGGCTGGTGGGAGAGGCTGGCAGAATACTGTACATAGCTTCCTTTAAATAAATTTATATCTATTACCCTAATTAGCCAGCAAACTCATATAGTGTGCCCCTCTGATTTAGTGCTGCTTTATATTGGGGCATCACTTCTAGGCTAAGCCCCACCCAGCTGTCGTCCTACCCAATGAGAGTACTTCACTGTCTTAATTAGAGTGCTCTAATTGGATAGGCATTGGCGCCAAAACCAAATTAGAGGGGCACAAGAAAATAGCAGCTTAAAACAGTTGATAGGTTCTCTTTAGCTGATCACAGCTACAGCACACATGGCGTGTCTATGATATCCAGTGATAATGGTGTCTTCTCTCTCTGCAGCCCGGGAAGGACAGTAAATTGCTCCCCATCATGGTGGTGGCCCGCTTTATCTTCTGGCCTCTCTTCATGCTGTGTAACGTCATGCCTCGCCATTACCTGCCCGTTCTACTGGCACACGACGCCTGGTACATCTGCATTATGATAGTCTTCGCCCTGTCCAACGGATACCTGGCCAGTCTCTGCATGTGCTTCGGACCCAAGTGAGTACCTGTCTCCACCACACCTGAACTTGTTACCCACCCTGTATCCCTTATCAGTTCTGCCCCCTAGTGCCCAGTCATATCCCTGCTTTAGGGGCAGGTGACAATACAAAGGAGCCTCACTATCAGACTCAGGCAGCCATTCAACCAATCACCCTCCCATTTCAGAGCCCCTCATCGCCCTCCCTTCATCACCAGGTTACTGTAGTTGGGCTGCTCAGAGATGAATTGCCCAAGGCATTGGTATAGATTTCTGCCAGGACTGGTATAACGGGCTCATGTCTCCTCCATGTTTGATGGAGGGAATGTCCATGTGGCTAACTCTACCACCACCTTTTCTATTTACATCTGTATTGCCATGCCCTCTTCTCCTGGACCTCATGCCGAAAGGACACCTGCTATCAACCCCGGTCCGGGCACACAGAACGCCCATTTAAAACACTGACCATAAACAATTTCTATTATTGCTATTGATTATATCCCTCATTAGTGCTGCCCCCTAGTGCCCAGTCATATTTCTGTTCTAGAGGCAAATGGCAATACAAAGAAACCTCACTATTAGGCTCAGGCAGCAGTTCAACCAACCCCCCCCCCCCCCTCCCAATTTCAGAGCCCCTCATTGCCCTCCCTATCAGGGCCCTTCATCACCAGGTTACTGTATTTCGGCTGCTAAGAGAGCAATCCCCCAAGGCATTGGTATAAATTGCTGCCAGGACTGAGATAACGGCTCACGTCTCCTCCATGGTTGATGAAGGGAATGTCAATGTTTTTAGGTGTCACTAATCATCTTCTGAATAATCTAAGACCCTCCGATTTCTGATCCGGCTGGCTACTAAAGGCAATTAACTTTTTTCGCAGAAATATTAAATGTAACTTTCATTCTTACTGGGTAAGTTGGGGGTGTTGTATGGAAAGTAATGCAAAAGTGGACATAACTTATATATTCACATAGGTCGTCCAAATTTCATGTGTTGGTAGAGTAACTCTTCCGCTATCGTAACTCTTCTTCTTTTTTTTTATTGCAGGTAAATAATGGATTCCAAGCAGAAGCAATTTGCCTTCATGGAGTTTTTGATGAAAAAGGGGTTCAGGCTGTCTGACATCCACAGAAGGCTACAGAATGTTTACAAAGATGACACCATTGAGAAGAGCAATGGGTGACTTGTCAGTGGTGTCATTCGCCGTAAACATTCTGCAGCCTTCTCTGGTTGTCGGACAGCCTGCACCCCTCCTTCATCAAGAACTCGTTAAATGATGGCACATTGCTTCTGCTTGGAATCCATTATTTATGCTGATCAGTGCTGCCCCCTAGTGCCCAGTCATATCCTTGCTCTAGGGGCGGGTGGCAATACAAAGGAGCCTCAGTATCAGGCTCAGGAAGCCATTCAACCAATCACCCTCCCATTTCAGAGCCCCTCATCGCCCCCTCCCCCCTTCATCACCAGGTTACTGTAGAGATGAATTGCCCAAGGCACTGGTATGAATAACAATATACAATTGTATTATTTACCACAACACAGAATGGCCACATCCTCCCCAGTGGTGGATCCATTAACTCTACCATCACCTTTTCTATTTACATCAATACCGCCACGCCCTCTTCTCCTGGACCTCATCCTGCTAGGACAATGAAAAGGACACATGCTATCAGCCCCAATCCTGGCACACAAAATGGGCATTTAAAACACTGACCGTGAGATGACACCATTGAGTAGAGCAGTGTTTTTCAACTCCAGTCCTCAAGGCACACCAACAGGTCATGTTTTCAGGATTTCCCTCAGATGAAACAGCTGTGGTAATTACTAAGGCAGTGAAACTGATCAAATCACCTGTGCAAACTCATGGAAATCCTGAAAACATGACCTGTTGGTGTGCCTTGAGGACTGGAGTTGAAAAACACTGGAGTAGAGCAATGTCTTGTCATGGGTGACTCTTGTCAGTGGTGTCGTCTCCATAAACATTCTGCACCCCTCCTTCGCCAAGAACTCGTCCAATGATGACACGTTCCTTCTGCTTGGAATCCATTATTTACCCGCAAAGAAAAAGAAGAGTTAAAGTGGTTGTCAACCCGTGACAACCACTTTAACCTACAGGTAACCCTATAATAAGGTCTATAATAAGGCTTACCTGTAGGGGCCCTGAATATCTCCCAAACCTGCAGGGTTCAGGAGATATACAGTGTACTAACTGTGCCGACGTCATTTCAGCACATGTGCAGTGAAGAAATGGCCTCCGTGTCGTTCCTTCACTGAGATCGTGCCGTGACTGGCGGCTCCCACGCGCATGCGCGGGAGTGACGTCACGCGACTCCTCCGGCCAGTCACAGAGCTGGAGATCGCGGCCCCCGAAGGAAGAGGGGCAGAAGATGGATGCTGCCTACACAGGGGACAGCACTGGACATCGCAGGCTTAGTTTGCAGGTAAGTGACACATAATGGGCTACTATGCGATGCACAGTAGCCCATTATACTTCTACTTTTTAGGGGAATATAGAGGAAGTAAACCCCATCTGGGTTTACTTCCTCTTTAATATAGAGGAAGAGTTAAGGCCCATACACATGGTACAATGGTTGCACAACAACGGTCGTACAACAGCTTGTTGTACGATCATCCGACCTTTAGTATGCGTGATTAGAACAGCCGACGTGCGACGGTCGTACAACAGAAGCTGGATGAGCAGACTAGAAAACTTTTGTTGTACAACTAGGCGGCATACGACCGTTGTATCGTGTGTACAGAGAAGTTGGCCCAACAATGCTGTACGTGCAAAACACGCATTCTCAGAAGTCAGGAACGTCCGGAAGTGTCCGTTCGTGTAAACCTATATTCCTAATTCACAAATCACATTCACCTGAACTTCCTCTTTATACGCTCGTAGCACGTTACCACGTTCGGTTTGGTTGTACGATCGCTTAGTGCGTGTCAGTATGCCAGACACAACAGCCAACATACGATTTTGGACGTCCGGTCGTACGACCATCGCACCCGTGTGTACGAGGCATTAGGCTGGCCATACATTATACACTTTAAGACTGGGCCTCTTTTTGGAGTTCGGTGTTTACAAGTTAAAATCAGGGTTTTTTGCTATAAAATTACTTAGAACCCCCAAACATTATATATTTTTTTCTAACACCCTAGAGAATAAAATGGCAGTCGTTTCAAAACTTTACGTCACACCGTATTTGTGCAGCGGTCTTACAAGCGCAATTTTTTTTTTTTTTAAAAAAGATTACGTTTTTTGAGTTAAAAAATAAGACACCAGTAAAGTTAGTCAAATTTTTTCCATATTGTGAAAGATAAAGTTACGCCGAGTAAAATTATACCCAACATGCCATGCCTCAAAATTGCGTCCGCTTGTGGAATGGCGACAAACTTTGCAACTCAAAAATCTGCATTGGCGACGTTTAAAAAATTCTACAGGTTAGCAGTTTTGAGTTACAGAGGAGATCTGGTGCTAAAATGATTGCTCTCGCTCTAACGATCGTGGCGATACCTCACATGGTTTGAACGCCGTTTTCATATGTGGGCGGGACTTACGTTTGCATTCGCTTCTGTGCACAAGCTCGTGGGGACGGGGCACTTTACTTTTTTTTTTTTTTTTATTATTTATTTTACTTTTTATTTTTACACTGCTCTTTTTAAAAAAAAATATTTTGATCACTTTTATGCCTATTACAAGAAATGAAAACATTCCTTGTAATAGAAAAAAGCATTCCAGGAAAACTTAAATATGAGATCTGGGGTCAAAAAGACCTCACATCTCATTTACAGTAAAATGCAAAAAAAAATAATAATAATAATAATTTTTAAAAGATGACAGTTCAAAAAAAAAAAAAGGCCCTTTAAGAGCATTGGGCGGAAGTGACTTGTGACGTCGCTTCTGCCCTGCCATGTTATGGAGCTGAGTGAGCGGCTTAACTTGGCTCACAGACACTGGGGGGGAGAGGAACCGATCCATCTCCGCTGCTGCCAGCGGAGATGACCGGAAACCAGCAGGGGCACCTCTCCCACCACTGATAAAAGTGATCTCGCAGCGAATCCGCCGCTGAGACCACTTTTATCTTGTGCAGAATCACCTGCTGAAAAAAAAGATACCGGGGTTAGGTAGCTGTCTGCTATGGCAGTAAAATGACGGCGGGCGGTCTTGAAGTGGTTATACAATTTTTTCTTTTAGATTTACCAAAACCATACAATATGAGGTCAAACCTAAACACTTTCAATATGTATGCAATCAGGCAGGCCTTTGCACTACATAGTTGAAGGTAAATCTAAGGAAAATCGAATAAGAAAATTGTATGGTGTATTACCCTACCAACATGTAAAATTTAAATGACCTATGTAAGTTAATAAAAATGTTACACCGACTTTTGTAATACTTTTAGTACAGCCCCTTGTGTTTTCAAACACACAACGGGCTTTCTGCCTGGTAAATATACCCTCTGCTGATGTGGCGCCTCCATCTACAACTCATGATACATTAGTGTGATGGTCAATGGGAAGAATGCTCCTCACACTTGTGGTCATTGGGAAGAATTACCCCTTACAGATAGCTAAAAACATCAATGGTGTCATTGGGAATTTAGAGGTAAAAATTGACCATTGCTCAAGGAACCCCTAGCAACCTCTGGAGGAACCCTAGGGTTCCATGGAACCCTGGTTGAGAAACCCTGGTATATTGCATAACCTTGCTTTCAACACCGAGGAAACCTTGAAATAATTCTCCGGTCTCGGGGATCCCCTGCTAAAAATTAAAAATCTACAACTCCTGATACATTTGTGTGATGGTCAATGGGAAGAATTCTCCTTACACTTGTGGTCATTGGGAAGAATTCCCCCCTTACAGATAGCTAAAAAGATCAATGGGGTCATTGGGAATTTATCTGAGAGGTAGAAATTGACCATTGCTCAAGGAACCCCTAGCAACCTCTGGAGGAACCCTGGTTGAGAAACTCTGGTACATTGCATAACCTTGCTTTCAACACCGAGGAACCCTTGAAATTATTCTCCGGTCTCGGGGATCCCCTGCTAAAAATTAAAATTCTACAACTCATGATACATTAGTGTGATGGTCAATGGGAAGAATGCTCCTTACACTTGGGTTCATTGGGAAGAATTACCCCTTACAGATAGCTAAAAAGATCAATGGTGTCATTGGGAATTTATCTGAGAGGTAGAAATTGACCATTGCTCAAGGAACCTCTAGCAACCTCTGGAGGAACCCTAGGGTGCCACGGAACCCTGGTTGAGGAACTCTGGTATATTGCATAACCTTGCTATCCATTATCAAATATAGGGCTCAATTTGATAAGCCGTTACTCAAGTATCAGAGCCTGTTGTATACTGCTTTCCCCCCCTGACACCTCTACCTTATCTTTGCAGGAAGGTGGATGTATACGAAGCAGAGACAGCCGGGGCCATCATGGCATTCTTCCTGTCGCTGGGCTTGGCGCTCGGAGCCGGCTTCTCCTTCCCTCTGAGGATTTTGGTCTGAAGTGCCCCCCCACTGATGCCTCTCTGACACCCAGCGGAGTCCATTGCTACCTCGTGTGTTTTTAATGCACTTACTAAGCAAAGTTACCCTATCGCATTACCTAGCACAGCGCGGAGTGGCCCCACTCTCCACAGTGGTGGAGCCGCTAAACTCTACCACCACCTTTTCTATTCACCTCTATACTTCCCCCGCCCTCTTCTCCTGGGCCTCATCCCGCTGGGACAATGGAACGGACGCGCGCTATCAGCCCCGGTCCGAGTAACACGCTGACCGTAGACTTGATTCCGTTATTTCTGGAAGGCCGCGTGATTTCCTGGAGAGCCTTTGGGCAGTAAACCGAAGAAGAGTGCCACTCTGGTGCCATAAGAACTTCCTCCACCAATGTTGTGTGATCTTTTTATGTATCTTTGTAGAATAATTTCACTAACGACTCTCCTTAGCGAGCAGCTTGACTGGGAATTTGTGTGTAGATTCCTCACTAGGACAATTTGCTGCATTTTATATTATTTGGTATATCATTTTTTTTTTAATGCCGTTCACAGAGGAAAAGGAAGGAGATTTTTTTTTTTTTCTTTTTTTATTACAGAATTATTGTCATTTGCAGAATGTGAAATGATTTACATTTATTGGCTTTTGTGTGGAATGAATTTATTTGTAAAGCTGCTGGTCCTGAAATTTTACCTTTTGTACATATAAGATACCCTGTGCTGTATTACATTTGGTTTACATTATATAAAAGCCAAAAAAAAATGAGGGGAAGTTGGGGGGGGGGGAGGGGGGAATTAAAGGGTTAATCCAGTTGTGTTTATCTTTTTATCTTCAGAGGTCATTGATGTCATTTGCCCGGAAACAAGTTTAACAGTGTCAACAATTTGCTATTAACGTAACAATAACTCTAACTCATTTGCATACCTAAATAACATTTAAATATTTCTTTACAAAAACATATACGGCTTTACTTGATACACTGTTTTAATAAAAAAAAAAATGCTGTTTATTTATTATTATAGGGTGACAAATTTGCAAACTTGTAATTTTTTTTTACAATTTCTGTTATGTTTTAATTCTAATACTGTAATTGCATCTGAAAATTACAGTATTAAACAGATGAACACTGCAACCTTTAGGCTGCTATGTTACCAGTAGGATGACCGCCTTTTCTTGTCAATGAAGCCTCCAATCTGCATGATTACTATGTCATCGGACATACAGTGGCGAAAATAATTATTTGATCTCCTGCAGATTGTGTAAGTTTGCCCACTTACAAAGAAATGAAGGTTCTATCATTTTTATCATAGGTGTGTTTTATATGATAGAGACAGAATATCAACCAAAAATCCAGAAAAAAACATAATTCAAATTATATAAATAAAGTTGCAGTTCAGTGAGTAAAATAAGCATTTGATCCCCTACCAACCAACAATAATTCCGGCTCCCACAGACTGGCTCCAGTAGGTGCCCATGTGGTACACAGATTAGTCAATGTAAGAAGGAGGTCCTAACGACAACCCGTTGTGTATAAAAGGCCTGCCCATAGGATCTCTTTTTTCCATTCAAACCTCACCATCATGAGTCATAGGCATGTGCACTGACGAAAAATGTGCTCGTTTTCGTTTCATTCGTTTTGTTTTGTTTTTTTTTATCGAAAATTTCGAAATTCTAAAATTTGGAATTCAAAATTCGAAAATTTGAAATTCGGAAGTAGATCATTCAAAAAACCAAAAATTCGGAAATTCGAAAATAAGAAAGAAAATCCAAAAATTCAAAATATTAACTAACTAATAATAACTATTAAATTATAGCTATTGGAATTTCCTTTGAAATTTGGCTGTTAATAAATGTAACGCATACGAATTTAATTGAAATAACGAATGCCGCATCTAAACAAATGGAACGGAAAAAAATCAATAATAAATAATAATAAAACGTTTTTATTATTATTATTATTTATTATTATTAATTTGTTACGTTCCATTCATTTAGATACGGCATTCGTTATCTTGGATAATTTGTAACTTCAGGTCATTTGTATTCGTTACGTTCACTAACAGCTAAATTTGAAAGGAAATTCCAATAACTATTAGAGTTGAGCGAACCCGAACTGTAAATTTCGGGTTCGTACCGGACTTTAGGGTGTCCGTGTCCCGAACCCAAACCCGGACATTTGAGAAAAAGTCTGGGTTCAGTGTTGGGGTATTTTTTCGCGCCTTTTGAATAGCTGCAGGGCAGCCAATCAACAAGCGTTTCACTCGTTTGCCCTTAGAAGTCATCACAGCCATGCCTACTAATGGCATGGCTGTGATTGGCCAGTGCATCATGTGACCCAGCCTCGATATGAGCTGGAGTCACGTAGCGTTGCATGTCACATGCTCTTAGACTAGTGTAGGGAGAGGATGCTGCCGCCGCTTTGAGAAGCAGATTACCGTTATAAAATCATCTCATACTGCTATAGGGAGAGGTTCCTGCTGCTGGTGTGAGGGATAGATTAGCGTTATAAAACCATTTCAGGAATACCTGTATATCATATACCAAGCTGTACATTATACACCAGGCTCTGTACATCATATACCAGGCTGTACATTATACACCGCGCTCTGTATATGATATACCAGGCTGTACATTATACACCGGGCTCTGTATATCATATACCAGGCAGTACATTATACACCGGGCTCTGTATATCATATACCAGGCTGTACATTATACACCGGGCTCTGTATATCATATTACAGGCTGTACATTATACACCAGGCTCTGTATATCATATACCAGGCAGTACATTATACACCGGGCTCTGTATATCATATACCAGACTGTACATTATACACCGGGCTCTGTACATCATATACCAGGCTGTACATTATACACCGGGCTCTGTACATCATATACCATGCTGTACATTATACACCGGGCTCTGTACATCATATACCAGACTGTACATTATACACCGGGCTCTGTACATCATATACCAGGCTGTACATTATACACCGGGCTCTGTACATCATATACCAGGCTGTACATTATACACCGGGCTCTGTATATCATATACCAGACTGTACATTATACACCGGGCTCTGTACATCATATACCAGGCTGTACATTATACACCGGGCTCTGTACATCATATACCATGCTGTACATTATACACCGCGCTCTGTATATCATATACCAGGCAGTACATTATACACCGGGCTCTGTATATCATATACCATGCTGCACATTATACACCGGGCTCTGTATATCATATACCAGACTGTACATTATACACCGGGCTCTGTACATCATATACCAGGCTGTACATTATACACCGGGCTCTGTATATCATATACCAGACTGTACATTATACCCCGCGCTCTGTATATCATATACCAGGCTGTACATTATACACCGGGCTCTGTATATCATATACCAGGCTGTACATTATACACCGGGCTCTGTACATCATATACCAGACTGTACATTATACACCGGGCTCTGTATATCATATACCAGACTGTACATTATACACCGCGCTCTGTATATCATATACCAGGCTGTACATTATACACCGGGCTCTGTATATCATATACCAGGCTGTACATTATACACCGGGCTCTGTACATCATATACCAGGCTGTA
>BLSH010529578.1:97836-120885 GCA_018402905.1 Glandirana rugosa
AGAGGGGGAGAGAGAGAGGGAGGGGGAGAGAGAGGGGGAAGAGAGATGGGGAGAGATAGAGATGGAGAGAGGGGGGAGAGAGAGAGAGGGCGGAGAGAGAGAGAGATGGAGAGAGGGGGGAGAGAGAGAGGGGGGAGAGGGAGAGAGAGGGGGGAGAGAGAGAGAGAGGGGGGGAGAGGGAGAGAGAGGGGGAGAGAGAGAGAGAGGAGAGAAAGAGGGGGGAGAGAGAGAAGGGGAGCGAGAGAGAGGGGGGAGAGAGGCACCCCCACATCAGAGTACTCACTGAAAGGCAGGAGGGATTGAATGGATGGATGGATGAGACTCCACGTTTCTTCCCATGTGCTGGGCTGGGCTGTTCTCTTGAATCTTCCCGCCCACATCCCCTTCTCTTACCGAAGTCTGCATGTCGGGGAGTGTGGACGGGGCAGACACAGGAGAGAAGTGGATGGGGGGAGGAGAAAGCAGCTGCAGCTGTCCCCTGACTGGCTGTGCGGGCTGTAGAGGGAGGGGTCAGCACTCACTGCTCGCTCTGATGAGCTGAGCGTCTCTCTCTCTCTGTGATCCGGAGCGCTCAGTGAGCTTCGCTCCGATCACACTGTTCCCTTCCCACTCGCTGCCTGCTTCCCTGATATCAATGTGCTAAGCTGACGGCAGGGGATCTGTGATGATTATCAGAGGCGGATCTTTAATAAGACAAATTAGGCGGCCGCGAGGCCCTTGTGAGTGCGAGGCCTAAGGTGACCGCCTAATTTGCCTAATTAAAGAGCCGCCTCTGGTTCTGGCCTCTCACCAGCAGAAACTGTGGTGTGATACTGGAACTCAGGGTCAGCCTATCTACTCTGCTTCTTAGTCCCTATTAGACTTGTGCACAACGGAAAATTTTGTTTCGGTTCGTTTCATTTCGATCTGTAAAATACATAATCTCGTTCTGTTATATTTGTTATGTCACGTTAGCTCGTTTTTGAATAATTCGTTATTTACGTAGAGTGTCGATATTAGTTACCAAATTGATTTGTTTTGTTTGTATATCAAATCGATTTGTTATTTATGTATGTATATATATTCGTGATAACGATTCGTACTTTGGAAAGTCGTTTGTTTATTGAATCTATTAACACACACAATGACAATATCTCTTCTCCTATGCTCAAATACAATACAACACCCTTCTCAGTTCTCAGTAATGCACTTTGCCAGTAATCCAACCTCCAGCACAAAATAAATCAGCTGACTGGACTGTAAGATTTATTCTGAGTTGACCTTTTGTTTCATTCGACCTTTAACACATGATCGAATCATATCGAATTCATTTGTTATTTTCGCTCTAATTTCTTTCATATTCGTTGAAATTCTTTTTTTTTTTATTCTTCGTATGTTTAGATGCATCCGAATGTCCGAAAGACGCAAAATTTGTCCGAATTTCGATTTGTTACGAAACAAATTGCACATGTCTAGTCCCTAATAACTGCCATGCAACCAGGCCTCTTGCTATCTACTGGACTATCAGATGCCTAAGCTGGCTCTAGCCTATACTGTTTTTTGAGCCCTGAGCTAAAACTAGCTATAGAATCTCAGACCAGAAGGGACAGGGTTACCTAAAATAACAGGAGCTGCATATAAACTCTATTGCAATAAACAGGTTCACCTGCTAATATACTGAAAGGTGACCACTACATACATAAAGTAACAGACCTAGCATCTGGCACTGTGCATGTGATATAAAAACAATAGGACAGAAACATGTCTGTCACTAGGATTCAGAGGAAGAAGTTATGGGCAGCTACAGTTAACGAGCCAGAACACAGGGAACTTACCTAATTGTCTCTGCTTCTGGCCTGGATGCAATACAGCAGCAGCTCTTGTACAGTTTGTGGACATGTGATCTCCAAAAACATCTCTATTTTTTTCCTCTAGGTTCCTAACTCAGCCTCCCAGAGATATGAAGTGCATACATATTTAACTGTGTAATATTAAGAGCACAGGTATTCACACACAGACATTAGGGGGCAGCAGATCCCTATACATGTAAAATTCAGACTAAACATAGTTCTGGTCCAAACTTTAAACTCATCCCTACTAATCGTGAAAACATATTCCCTTGTTTTACTTGCCCTTTGACATAGTGGCAAGCCTGTATCTCTAGATTCCGTAGCTCATACATGTCATGGGCTACAGCAGATCTGGACATTTTTTTCTAATTCAAGCGGTAGTATACTTTCTAGTGATACAACATTTAAACAATATTTAAACCTAACTAGTTATTTGCAATGAACATGCCGCTAACAGTATGCTCAAAAATCTTCCTTACTTTCATAAATCATTAGTTTGTAATCGCTCACGCTTGCTGTTCACCGCTGCCAAAGCAACTCTGGTCTTCCGTGTCTGTCTGGTGATTTATTTCCACCCTCAGTAGATTTCCTTGGCCACAATTCCACGCATGTGCATCAATAGCTATATCCTAGTGTCACGATCCTGGTGGTGGAGTCTGTCTTGTGCAGGGAACAACCGCTCTTGCGCACCCGATTCACGGACCCCTGGTAGAACAGACAGGGAGCCCGAGAGTGCGGGTTGGCACGAGGGCTGGATGGTCACTGGTGGTAATGTGATGCTCCAGATGGTCATGTGGATCAGAGGGTAGTCGTGCAGGCTGGGTCGGCAATGGGCAGGCTGAGAAGTACAGATGGGTCAGGCAATGGGTAGTCAAAGTCCAAGCAAGGTTCGTCGTTATCAGACGGGCAGCAGAGGTACAAAAGGATCAGGCAATCGGATGGTCGTGGGGAGTCGGGATCGGTGCAGGCAGAGTTCAGCAGGTCAGGTCAGGCCGGGTCAACAGGAAAACAGGTAGCAGCAAGGAACAGGAACAGAGCTGAGGCTCACAGGTAAACAACATGCTGTATAACGGACAGCACTAGCTGCTGGGCGTTGCTCGCTCAAATAGGCTTGTTTGGCACCGCCAGCGCACAGGGGCACACGCAGAAGCGCGCGGACCCGGAAATCCAGCAGGTATCCTAACACCTAGCCTCTTTGTTTCCAGTCACTACGGAAACGAAGTGCAGCGAATCAGAGCCGATCCTGTTGCTGCCTGTATCACGGGATCTTGGGGCTGACGCCGACACTAGGAAATGACGCAGCCCCGGCATAGACCTTGCATTTTTCCGTCAGCATAAGCTTGCCTGAACATTAGGATGAATGGCGCATGCGTGAATGAAGTGATTATAGAGAAAATTAAAGATTACTCGCAAAGAAAGCAGGTAAGAAGATATTCATCATGCGAAAACAATAGTGTAAGCTGCAATTGTCCATGTAATGGAAACTGCTCAGAATGGGGATACAACTGCTTTCAGTACTTTTTATGTTCTATTAGTAATAGGGAACATAGACAAACAGTCAAGCACTCACCTGGAAATGTTTTAACATTATGTGAAACAAAGGTAGAGTAGAATTGCTGGATCTGCAGAGGAGTTCCTGAGCTTGAAGATGGAGATGACATACTGCTGCTGCTCCTCTCAATGCTCTTCAATGGATGTCATACATTTAAAATAATATAAATCGCAGAATTAAGTTTGTGTAGGGAAGCTTGACTAAAGAGACAGCAAATTAGTAGCAGCATGCCTTCAGTAACCCTTTGACTGAAAACTTGAATACAGTCATCAGTTCGGAAATTAGTCTTTCCTTTGACGCATTCAAAGATGTGGTTACATTTTGGTTTGTGCTGTTGAGCACTCTAAGGCCTCATACACACGGACGTTTTTTGACGCCCGCGTTTTCTGGCATTTTTTGCAGCTCTCCATGTTAGTCAATGGCCCCATAAAAACGTCGGCGTTTCTGAGCTGTAGGTGGCGTCGGCGTTAGTGAGCAGAAAGTAGAACCCATGGCCATCGCGTTCTGAGGCTGTAACGTTTTGACGTTTTTTGACGCCGACGCCACAATATGCCAACAAACGCCACCTAATATTGTACCGGCGTTTTCCGGCGTTTTTTGACGCCGACGTTTTTAGGTTGAAAAATAGCAGAGGGATGATTTTTTTTTAAAAACGCCTATTGACGCCGACGCTCACTAACGCTCAAAAACGCCGATGCATAACGCCGACAAACGTCGACTTTTTTTCCTTGACGTCGGACCCGACGTTTTGTTTATTTTTTTAGATACGCCCGTGTGTATGAGGCCTTAACAACAGACTTTTTACAACAGAAGAGCTAACAGTCTCTAAAAAAAAGCACATGAAAAGGAAATCAAAGACCCACCTGTTGACTTAAAAAGAGAACTAGAAGTGCAATTTTATATACAGCATGTATACATCTGTCAATAAAATGTAAAAAATGCAGACCATAATAAATAAAAAATATAATATAATGAAGTCTATACTTTCTCTTTACAGTTGCATGAATAGTTTAAATAAAGTAATATTTTTTTTTTTGCAAATTTTTAATTTAGGAGCTACAGTTTATCTTCTAGTCTTAGCAATCATGTCATTTGAAAGATTTTCAATTTCCACTTTTAATCAGCCTAATTTGACAACTATATTTCACATGTTCAACTTCTAAAAATGGATTAAATATCAAGATGTTAAAGTTTGTCATGTGCCTTTATTACTTTCAATGATTTTAATGTATATTAGTGTACAGAATGATAAACTTTATACTTTGACTCAAATATAACTTTATATCTATATCTGATGTACTTATATCAAAGTGTCAAGAAAATGCTCTGTATTTTTTTCCGTTCTTCTATATCGGTTACAGCTTATAGTTAGGGTAACAGCTCGATAAGATCTAAGATTCTTCAAAGAAGTTTTGGAAGTAACTATTTCTGGAGCAGCTCTAGAGCCATCTGCTGGGGGTTGTGGGTGGGCTGGGAGTAGAGGCTATTGGTTTGTGAAGCTCTGGAGCTGAAGCCACTCCAGAATCTGAGCTAGCACGCAATACTTCAGACCATACTGTGAATTCTTGCAAGACTTCAGACAGAGGTCTATAATGCAACTTGACAAGTATAGAAACATCAAATCAGGATATTTGCTGCAACAGTTCAGCCATCTCTGGATGCCAAAAGGAATCTTTGAGTGGATATGAGATGAGAGTTTCCTGATCTGTTTTTAATCAGCCATTTGGGCAGGTATATCATGCCTATAGTTCCCAATTCCAGCTATTGTACTTCTACACTTAAGTGGAATAATATATTGGGAACATCAGAAAGTTTGTCACAATCTCTACTGTTTGTGACAATTGGTGCCCACAGTGTCTTTCAGTGCTGCTTATCACCTTCTTAATTCATCTCCAGAAAAACAAATCTAAGATGACTGAAGCGCCACTACCTCAAAAGCTGCTGTATTTGTTTTGGTCTGTCTGTCCTGCCCAGTTATGGGCCACCCTGTACCTTGACCTGAAACTATGGAATGGGCTATATTAAATAGGCAAACACTGAAAGGGAGGGTTGGTTAAAGCAATACAAGATATGATGGTTTGGACAGTTTTACAACAGCAGGGCAAATATAGAATAGCACGTGGCACAATTACCAAGGTAGCACTGATTGTTCCCCATGGCTGCCTGTGAAATAAGCAGTCCAGAACACACTAGGCTGGCATAAGACAATGATGTTAACACATATGTTGCAATAGTAACTACCCTATTGTGGTAAAGCAATGCAAAGAAAACATTAAAAAGGGCAGTGCAAATAACTGTGCCAAGAGCAATATAGCCTACCTACCGCAAAAATGCCCTACTTACCACCGGCGAGTGGCCTAACAAGTCTGCCAGTGTTGGGGTCCTTGAATAACTCGTAGGAGTGCTCACTTTCTTGGGTAGAGTTCCTGTAATCTCAAGGTAAATAAAAGCAGGACAATCCCTTTTAGGCAGAACTCCACAGCAACCAGTGATAGTGGCAACAACAGCAAAATAAATACAACAGGGTGCCCTATAGGCCTCTCACAACTCCAGTGTTCTGATACTGTTCTCTCAGGCACAGTCCACTCCTGGACAACCACTTCTATGGGCAGGATGGAAGTGGATGGAGAGTAGGCCACAGCTTCTGAATAAAATCAAGTGAAAGGCAGCTCTCAGCTCTGAGCCTCCCTCTCAATTGGTGATCTTATAGCTCTGCCCTACATTGCCCTGTCACTGAAATTCCCTGCATCCTGGTTCTCAGCACAGCAGTCCTGTCCATCTGTCTACTTTAGCTGACTCAGGGCACAGCATCTTTCTCCCTTGCAGGAGCCTGTTCCCTGCACACAGCACATTAGACACGTGGGGTTGATTTACTAAAGCTGGAGAGTATAAAAACGTGTGCAGTTGTGCATGGTAGCCATCAGCTTCTAACCTCAGCTTGTTCAATCAAGCTTTGACAATAAAACCTTGAAGTTTGGTTTCTGTGTGGAGCTGCACCAAATTTTGCACTTTCAAGCTTTAGTAAATTAACCCCATGGTCTCCTCACCTCCTCACCTTATTCTGCAGCCAAGAACAAGGAGTCATGGAAGTAATGGTTTGGCTCCCACAAAACCCTGATCTCAATCATCGAGTCTGTCTGGAATTACATGAAAAGACAGAAAGATTTGGGGCAGCCTACATCCACAGAAGATCTGTGGTTAGTTCTCCAAGATGTTTTGAGCAACCTACCTGCAGAGTTCCTTCATAAACTGTGTGCAAGTGTACCTAGACTAATTGAAGAATTGATGCTGTTTTTAAGGCAAAGGGTGGTCACCTCAAATATTGATTTGATTTGCATTCATGAGCTCTGGACTCATGTCAAAATGTGAAATATTTGGACGTAGCAAGAGGCAGTTTGTTTGCCGAAGGCTGGAGAGCGGTACAATCATGAGTGTCTGCAGACAACAGTGAAACAAGTTCCTTGCAAGTTTGGGGCTGCATTTCTGCAAATGGAGTTGGGAATTTGGTCAAGATCAATGGTGTCCTCAATGCTGAGAAATACAGGCAGATACATATCCATCATGCCATGCCATACCATCAGGAAGGCATATGATTGGCCCTAAATGTATTCTGCAGCAGGACAACAACCCCAAACATACAGCCAATGTCATTAAGAACTATCTTCAGTGTAAAGAAGAACAACGAGTCCTAGAAGTAATGGTTTGGCTCCCACGGAACCCTGATCTCAACAAAAACTGTGTGCAAGTGTACTGAGACCAACAGAAGAATTTATGCTGTTTTGAAGGCAAAGGGTGGTCACGCCAAATATTGATTTGATTTGGATTTCTCTTCTGTTAAAGTGTTACTAAACCCACAACAGTAAAATCTGTCTGTATATGCAAAATAGCACATTTATTATACTCACTGTGGAATTTAAGGGGTTAATCCTCTCTATTGTGTAAATAGGCTCTTTGATCCTATATGCATAGATCCTCCACTCCTGCAGGGTTTCTCTTGGCAAAGCCAGAAAATACACAGTCAGGGTAGTAAAGATGAACATGCTCAGTTTGGTCTTTATTGCTGGAGAAAACTTTTCCTTGTCCTCAGAGCTAGCCAGGTCACATGATATTGACATGACACATGTGGGCGTGTATACAGGCTATAGTGGAAATCTCCTTCTACCTGAACACTCAGCACTGGGCAGACCTAGCAGTTTATCATGTGACCGTGGTATACAGAGCAGCCAAAAAGGTATATAGTTGCAGTATTTTAACCACTTCAGCCCCGGAAGGATTTCCAGCTTTAGGACCGGAGCCCTTTTTGCGATTCGGCACTGCGTCGCTTTAACTGAAAATTGCGCGGTCGTGCGACGTTGTACCCAAATTAAATTTGCGTCCTTTTTTTCCCACAAATAGAGCTTTCTTTTGGTGGTATTTGATCCCCTCTGCGTCATTTCTGATTGCCGCTATAAACAAAAGAAGAGCGACAATTTTGCAAAAAAACCCAAATTTCTTACTTTTTGCTAGAATACAAATCAAAAAAAAAAATATAAAAAAACATTTTTTTTCACTGTTTTTGGCCGATTTATATTCTTCCTCATATTTGCGATAAAAAAAATTGCAATCGGCGTCTATTGATTGGTTTGCGCAAAAGTGGTCGCGTTTACGGATGATGAGAATTCATTTTTGGGGTTTTTTTTTTTTTACTAATAATGGCGGTGATCTGCGATTTTTAGCGGTACTGCGATATTTCAGCGGACATGTCGGACCATTTTGACACTTTTTTGGGACCATTGCCATTTATACAGCGATCAGTGCTATAAAAATGCACTGATTACTGTGTAAATGTCATTGGCAGTGAAGGGGTTAACCTGCAGGGGGTGCTCTAAGGGTTAAATATGTTCCCTGGGCGTGTTCTAACTGTAGGGGGACTGCACTATCTGGGGAAGGGAAGTGGTCACAGCCTTCGTATACAGGAAGGCTCTGATCACAGCCCTTCCCCCTTTCCACAGAGCGGAGGTCCGTGTTTACATACACGGACCTCCGTTCCTCCGCTCGGGGGGGGCCATCGCGGGTAGCCAGCGGCAATTGAAGCCGCCGCACCCGCTCCCTGGCCCTCCCCGAACACAGTGAGCGCGCGGGCGCGCCTCCGGCGGCACACGCGCGCTCACTAAGCTCGATCCCGCAGCCGCCGTCGTATGACGGCGTTTTGCGGGAACGAGCCACTTTGTCGCCTTCAATTGCCGACCAGCGGTCGGCAAGCAGTTAATGTAAAAAGAAGATTTATTAATTGTGGTCACTGTGGTGGGCAGATTAACTATTTTCATATTACTGGGTTTAGTAACACTTTAATTTACTTTCCATTTTGTTTCTGAAAGCATTCCTAATTTACAGAATTTTTTCACACCTGCTTAAGACTTTTGCATGCATTTCTTTTCAAAGTTTGTGCAATCATTAAAAAAATATTAAGGAACAAAGAGATCTTGCCTGAGATTCCTTGGGTAATCCCATAAAATACAACAAAGTACGGTATTTCTTAATTAACCTTTATTGATTCATTCAGTTTTTGTATTTATCTTTAATTAACAGTTTACATTAGCTATCAACAAATTTACCAGCATTTGAGAATTTTTAAATAGCAATCTATTGAAACCACAGTAGTACCAATCAAATCCCATTGTGTATAAAGTGGTCACCCAAAACTGGGTAGAAATCAAAAATAGTAGGAAGGGCCAAAACTAGCAACAAAATTGTCAAGTGTAAATGTATTTATATTTTATATCAATTATATTTGTAAAAAGTTTTTAATGGTAGGCATGTACTGTACTTAATAGTGAATTTATAACCAAAATAATTTTTTCCATTTTTAGTTAGAGTGACCCAGCTGAGTAGATTCATCCTCTCTACTTGTCCAGGTGCCCCTTGTCATTGGAACAGAGAGATTTGACATTTTTCACTGAAGTGGGGACGCCTGTTCTGGTGACAACTATCTAAGGATGGAATATCCACTCACATTTCCTTTCACTTCTTTCTGCATATTTGTAAGGAAGGGAATTTCCCCAATGGGACACAAACAACAAAAAAAGAAACTGAAGAGGGTTTTAATCAATCCCTACTTTATCCAATTTATTTTTAAAGTTTTGATTACAATTATACCTTAAAAAATGTAGTCCTTAGTTAGAAGGGAGGTGAATGTGATCACAACTGCGCTAAAACAGTAAGGTTTGGATAGCCTAAAATGTATTTATTATTTCAGGTACTTATACAGCGCAGTCAATTTACGCAGCGCTTTACATATACATTGTACATTCACATCAGTCCCTACCCTCAAGGAGCTCACAATCTAAGGTCCCTAACTCACATTCATATATACACATAAAATAACCCAAGTAACAAAATTATCTCAAAATTAATTGAAAGAAAAGTGGTATGGTTTAAAAAAATGTCACTACTGTATTAGCACATTTTCTGGGTTATCTTTATTATCCACTTCAGCTCCAGAAGGTTTAGCCCCCCCCTTCATGACCAGGCCATTTTTTGGCGATACGGCACTGCGTTACTCTAAAGTTTGCGCTGTCGTACAATGCTGTACCCAAAAAAATAATTTGATGTCCCTCCTTTTCCCATAAACAGAGCTTTATTTTGGTGGTATTAGATTTTACTTTCTGCTATAAATCATACACAATAAAAACAATTAAAAATCTAATGTGTTCCCTGGGAGTTCTTTCTAACAGTGTGGGAGAGTGCTTTGACCAGGGGAAGACAGAGATCCATGTTCCTGCGTAGCAGAAACACAATCTCCATCTTCCCCTCTGACAGAACAGCGATCTGCCTTATTTACATAGGCAGTAAACCATCAACCGTATCAAAAAGGGGGTCTGCCAACATCCCAGTACTCAGGTTGAAAGAAGTGTACTCCCCTGGTACAAAAACTGGACTTTTAACGGCAGTACATAATTGAAAGTATTGTTTTGAGAAAAACAAATTTATTGCTTGACAAAGTATATAAAAGCATTACATGCATACATTATCAATAAAAACACAATGTGGCATCAGAGTAACAGATCATAATCACAGTTCAGCTTGGCACCCTGTAGATATAGCGTAGAGCTGATGTCTTCTTGAGCATGCGCCCAACATATTTCGGGACAGTCGCCCTTCTTCAGGGGTGATCAAAGATGCCCAGAGTACGTGCTCATACACTGCAGAGTTGAGCACATGTGCCACACCAGAAAAGCCACTGTCCAATCAGAAAACAAGGAAAGGGAGGCCCCGGGGGGACACCAAAAGAGGCGCCGTCTCCGTCTGTGAAGGTTATAACTTTGAACCTCTTCTCCACGATATACATATTGTTTCTCTTTACTTGGGATCGTCACCCTTGGTTTGGGGCTCCCTCCCTTTTTGCGGTCTCGGCCGTATGCATGGGGGGGTCCTTGTAGTGATTCTGCTGACCTCCCCATCCATTAGGGGTTGACTTTGGGGGAGGATCCCCTCTTCCTTTCTTTGTTTTCTGATTGGACGGTGGCTTTTCTGGTGTGGCAGAAAATGTCTCATCCTATACTGACTTTATCTATCCTAAACACTAGAGGCTTGCACTACATTTCTCAAAGAATGTGGAGCTGCCATTATATACTTAGGCTCCATGCACATGGGATGCTTTTCAACCTCCCCTGAACGTTTTATCTTGACAGCTAGAAGCCGGCATCTAAAACGTCAGTTTTGCCGCATTTAGCTGCGTGTAGCAGCAGTTTGCTGCGTTCGCGTCTAGAAGTGCTTTTGAAAAAAAATGTTGTTTTTCTTTTTAAAAGGAAACGCCTGTAAACAAAATGCTCCTAGACGCGAATTACCGCGTTTAGGTGTATTTACAAGCTGTTACAGGCATTTGGTGTTTCAATTGCCTCTGAACAAGCGCCTGAACCCATTTTTTGCCTTCAGAAAAAAAGCCTATAAACGTATCTGACCAGTGACGGTTGGTATTTTTTTTTTTGTTTTTTTTTTAGAGGGGGGCGGCAAACAACCACCCCCCCCCCGGTCAGTCAGTCGGCTGGTGGCATCAGCCCCCCTCCACACTGTCGCTTGGTGCTCCCAGAGCCCTCCCTTTTTTGAAGCTTATTAGAGCCTCTGGCTCTAATCACGTGCTTAAAAAAAAAGAAAAAAACTGATTGGAATGCATGCATCCCACGCCCTGCATGTAGATTATGGGGGCGGACGCTTGAATGGGGGGGCAGCACCCTGCTCCCCTAATGGACGGGCTGCCTCTGTTTCTGACACTAATGATAAGAATTATATATTTACTGACACTAAAGACTAGAGTTATACAGCACAATAAAAGTATTCCATATTCCTCCTTGGCCCCACAATGTGTTTAGATTGCCAAAGTAAAGTAATAAAATTAGTTTTTCTCCCTTAATTAGCCTTTAGCTTAAAGTACAGGTATAAATCTATGGCCAACATAGAATATATGTAGAAATCGGGGATCACATTTATTAGCTCTGTTTGAGGTTGAGCTCCCCCACTCCTACCAGCTGGCTGGCAGCTGACTATTTTGGGATATATACAATTGGGTTTGCCAAACTGCCCATAAAAAGCTGTAAATTAATATCCCATATTTATTAGGCTGTGAGATAGCATAAAGCACTTTATAATCCATTGAACACATGTCATACAGCTGTACCTATCACAAAACAAATAGTTTTCTTTAGTTTTGCTAGAAGGATGGGCTTTTGGCTGAGTTTTAAAAAGGAGCAAAGGGTTCCCTAGACTGACTGTGTATTCAGCAAATGGAAATGATGCCATAAAGCTGAAAGGAGACATGTAATAACATATAATGAGAGATTTATGCTGCTGGGTTATTGCATAAATCAAATGTTGCTAGGTGTCAATTAAAAAAAAGAGCTAGATCATTGTCTCTGTATTTCATTTGATCTCCCTACTTCAGATTGCACTAAGTAACCCATTCTCGAATTGCTTTTATTTATCTTGGTGCCATCTTGCCATGGCCTGGAGCATCTTCAAGTGCCAATATTGATAGGGCTTGACATTTTTCCACACTCCCTAAGACTCCTTAGTCTTTTAGTCCAAACATACTCACTCCTGCCAGGGAGAAGGCTTTTTTTTGGCTCAGTGTGTGAGTGCTGTAAATCAACCAGCAGCAAAGATTTGACATCTGGATGGGATCCAGATAAATAGCTCTACAAGAAAAGCAAGGCACGAAAGAGTACAGCTACCTAGAGGGAGGCAGGAAAAGGGAAGCCAAAGAAACAAGAAGGGAAAAGGGGGGGAACAAAGAAAAGATACAATAGACGCTATTCAGACTTGAAAAGCCAGCAAAGAGACAGAGAAACTGCAACTGGTTCTCATAGACAGACAATTTTATAACAACACAGAAAAAAAATTGTGGTTATTTCTATCATTTTCTGTTTTGGATTATAGGAAATCACACACTTTCCATTAAAATGTCTGACTGTTTTATGTATAGGTAAGCTTACTTAAAAAAACAAAGCTGTTGTGAAGAGTCTAGTATCCCTTAGCAATTAACCTTATTTTCCCTTTCAATTTGGTGATTGATTTCTGTGTTGCAGGTCAGTTGTGTAACGTGATGATTATTACATATATTGTCCTTCCGACAAAACAACTGGCATTAAAGGAGCCTGCATTCACTATATCTGGTCTCCAACAGTGTACAGAACATGGAAATGCATTTTTTTAGATAAATATAAACTGCTAAATACCTTTTTCTCATCAGCAGTATATAGTAGTCTTGTGACTTATATCTGTGTCTGGTTAAAACTTGTAGGAGGAGTTTTCATTTTCCCCTGATTGTCCTATGAGGCTGCAAGACCCCTGGTCCTCTTTCTGGACAGTGCTGATTGACCTGTGTTGATCACATGCAACCTCCCAAGAGCAAAAAAAACTCTCTAGCAATACACACCAATCTGAGCATGTGCAGCTTGCCCCCAAGGCTCTGTTCTATCAGCAGATAGATTGGGGACAGTGGAAGAAGGAGAGGATAATAAAAGACAGGATTAAACAGCCTTTTTACACAATGCAGAAGATTAACCTCTTAGATTCCACAGTGAGCATAACAAGCATGCTTTACTTCATATATAGACTGAATTTACTGTTGTGGGTTTTGCAACACTTTAGGTGGTAAATAAATGATGCCCTTTCTTCTCCACATATTTGCTCTACTGTGTCTCTTATATACTGTATATACACTGATAGGACATTCAAGCCACTTCAAGAAAACCGGTAGTTATAGATATGGGTGGTTTCCTGGCTATCTCTGGTTTCAGTACTTCTCTGACCTGGAGCAAGCAGCAAATCAGTGCCCAGGCTCGAGATTATTTAAGCTATTGGATCAGCATTAAAGTGAATCAATGAGCATTTTTAGGAAGAAATCAGTAACGTCAGTCACTATATTCAGTAGAGGCTTCTCTTGCAGTATCCAAACGCACTAGCTGGATGAAAATTGTTGGGTTGGCCAGCAATCATATGCCTGTGGACAACACCAGAAAGACCAAGGTCCTGTCACTATTCTTACTCCTGATTAGCTTGTGTTGGCAGTGCTTTCTCTCTTGCTACAGCCCCCCTACTTCAGTCAACGGAAAGATATAATCCAGGATCCCAGCTTTTGAAGCATTTTTTCCACTAGGAGCTGTAAAATCATGCAGGCACATGTGAACACCTTCCTAAATGTATGGGTAGGATCATGGTCTAGCCAAGAGTTAGTTGGCCTGGATCATATTTTCATTGCTCTTCAAATCTTTATCATAGTCATAGTTCAGCCAGGGAAAAGTTAATTCAGAATACATATAGCATTCTAACAAATGCTGAGAAAATTTGTGTGCTTGTACAGTGGGGGATGGAGGAGGGGGGCGTTTGGCTGGTCATTTAGATCCTTTATGCGCTGACTAGACACTCAAGGTCTTGGGCAATCCCTGCCAAACCCAATTAATTGAAGGTCATTGGGAAAAATAACTGTTACGTTGATGGCCAAAGAAAGAATCCCCCCATACAGACAGCTGAAAAGTTCATTAGTGTCTATGATGACCACATAACAATGCATACATTTAAAAAGAAATATCATCAAGTGGGACTTTATAGGAGACAATGACTGCTGAGGTTCATATGTCTCCATCCCTAATACATTTGAGGAAAAAAAGGGGTGGGGGGATTTAATTTGGGACTTTACATGAAGTGCAACACCAGAATAGCCCCAAATCACTCTGTGTACACTAACATATTTATTGATATAAATGGGCATACATATAAAACAGTAACATTTATCTAATAAATAGCATCCAAGTAATACAGTATATACATAGATATTCACACATGATACATATTGTATAAAAATTGTATGTAAAACTCCAATCTTCATATCAACATAATAAATTGTAGGCATAATAGTAAACAGTTGATTAATCAAAGTAATCTCGTAATAAACACACGATTACTGTGACGTGGCATCAATAAAAAAATCTCTACGCGTTTCGTGGAGAAAACCTCCACTCATCAGGAGCAGATGCAAAAGCAGTATGATTGTAATAAAAATATACAAATGCCAAAATAGTATAAAGATGATAATATAACAGGAAAGAGGGGGAAGACATATTAATACCAGCACTCTTACCTATGAGTAAACTAAAGGTCACAGCGTAGGTTTTGTAGGTGGCTGGAGCTACTATGGGAACATCATCCCCGGGAGCTGAGGTTAAGGCAACTGCGGCAACACAACGGCAACCGACACCAGTGAATGGACATCTAGTGGGGATGATGGGAAGGTGGGGAGGCACTATGGGATGATGTTCCCATAGTGCCTACAGCCACCTACAAATCCTAAGCTGTGACCTTTAGTTTATTCATAAGTAAGAGTGCTGGGGTTAATATGTCTTCCCCCTCTTTCCTGTTATATTATCATCTTTATACTATTTTGGTTTTATATATTTTTATTACGGACATATTGGTTTTGCATCTACTCCTGATGAGTGGAAGTTTTCTCCACGAAACACATAGAGATTTTTTATTGATGCTACGTTACAGTAATCATGTGTTTATTATGAGATTACCTTTTAAAAATGATAAATCAACTTTTTACTACTATGCCTACAATTTATCATGTTGAAATGAAGATCAGGGTTTTACATACAATTTTTATACAATGTGTATCATGTGTGAATATCTATGTATATACTGTATTACTTGGATGCTATTTATTAGATGAATTTTACTGTTTTATATGTATGCCCATTTATATCAATAAATATGTTAGTGTACACAAAGTGATTTGGTTATTCTGGTGTTGTACGTCATATAAAGTCCCAAATGAAATTCACCCCCTTTTCCCTCGCATAACAATGCAGGCACCATCATATGGCGGGTCAATCAGCCACAACTCAAAGAACCTCTACCAACCACTGGAGGAATCCCAGGGTTCCATGAAACTCCATGTAGCTGCCTATAGTATTCCACTGCAGCCAATTATCACAGTTTGGAGGTGCGACAAATGTATTTTAGTCTTCAAAATCCTTAAAAAAGATTACTCATAACCCTCATCCTGTGCAGCAGATAATCATAAAACCTTCTGTAAAAACCAGCTGTATTATCCCTCTTACCTATGTATATATTTGATGCACATGAGATTATTTGCAGTTATATTGCATACAATTTTAATGAGATCTTGCCCTGTTCCCACGCAGCTCCCGACTGACTTGGGGCTCCCCCAGTGGCCGCCTAAATGAACAGGTTACATTTCATGGACTTTGTTGCTTTTTACTTTATTCAGGTCCGTTTTTCACTTCCTGTTGTGTGGTTGCACGCACAGCACCCGCCCCTGTGATGATGCAGGAGCATGTAACCTATCCTGAGCCTCAATCCCATCTTATGTCACTTTCGGGTCAGGGACTCTTACCCTGACACACGTCAATTCCGGGTCACGGATGTGGCCAATGGGGATGGGGAAGCTGCCATTTAAAGCCAGTATTGTGGAAGATGGGGACAGATCGATCAACCAGATAGGGGTATACAGGGTCCTAGATAGGGTATACAGGGTCCCAGATAGGGGTATACAGGGTCCCAGATAGTGTATACAGTCACCAGATAGGGGTATATACAGTCCCAGATAGTGTATACAGTCACCAGGTAGGGGTATATTCGGTCCCAGATAGTGTATACAGTCACCAGATAGGGGTTTGCGGCAGTTCATGCTCCATGCAGATTATTGCAAATAATACATGTCATAGGAAGCTCAATGCAGAATATTGCACATAGTATATGTTTTTAAGGAAGCTCCATGCAGAATATTGCACATAGTACATGTCATAGGAAGCTCCAAGCAAAATATTGCACATAGTAAATCCCATAGGAAGCGCCATGCAGAATATTGCACATAGCACATGTCTTAGGAAGCTCCATGCAGAATATTGCACATAGTACATGTCATAGGAAGCTCCATGCAGAGTATTGCACACAGGACATGTCTTAGGAAGCTCCATGCAGAATATTGCACATAGCACATGTCTTAGGAAGCTCCATGCAGAATATTGCAAATAGTACATGTCACAGGAAGCTCCATGCAGAATATTGCACATAGTACATATCGTAGGAAGCTCCATGCAGAGTATTGCACATAGGACATGTCTTAGGAAGCTCCATGCAGAATATTGCACATAGTAAATGACATAGGAAGCTTCATGCAGAATATTGCACATAGGACATGTCATAGGAAGCTCCATGCAGAATATTGCACATATTACATGTCTTAGGAAGCTCTGTGCAGAATATTGCACATAGTAAATGACATAGGAAGCCCCATGCAGAATATTGCACACAGAACATGTCGTAGGAAGCTCCATGCAGAACATTGCACATAAGACATGTCATAGGAAGCTCCATGCAGAGTATTGCACATAGGATATGTCATAGGAAGCTTTATGTAGAATATTGCACATATTACATGTCATAGGAAGCTTCATGCAGAGTATTGCACATAGGAAATGTCATAGGAAGCTCCATGCAGAATATTGCACATATTACATGTCATATGAAAATCCATGCAGAATATTGCACATAGGACATGTTTTAGGAAGCTAAATGCAAAGTATTGCACATAGGACATGTCATAGGAAGCTCCATGCAGAATATTGCACATAGCACATGTCTTAGGAAGCTCCATGCAGAATATTGCACATAGTACATGTCACAGGAAGCTCCATGCAGAATATTGCACATAGTACATATCATAGGAAGCTCCATGCAGAGTATTGCACATAGGGCATGTCTTAGGAAGCTCCATGCAGAATATTGCACATAGTAAATGACATAGGAAGCTCCATGCAGAATATTGCACATAGGACATGTCATAGGAAGCTCCATGCAGAATATTGCACATATTACATATTCTGACTCCTAACTGTTGTAATGGCAACTTATCCCTTGTTGAGACCTCTATGCCTGGCCTGTATAAGCAGATATGATCACCGCAGACAGTTCTCATCAGATAGTGACTCACCAATTACCGATTTCTTCCATGAGCGTTTATTCATTGGAATAGCAGGTACAGCATACAACAAATGTGACAGATGGTCGAAAGATGGTAACTGCAGGTCAAAACATAGTAATGTGTCCTAGGATGCGAGTAGATTGAGAGAGGCCTTCTAGCATGTAGCCATATTCTTTACCTCATGAGAGAGAGGACACAGGAAGAGGAACTAGAATAGCAGAGTGCACCAGGAACAGGAAGTTACAGAGTAGAGTGAACTAGGAAGAGGAAATTAGCTCACAGAGGATGGGAGGTACACACTTAGAAAATACAATAGAAAGGTGTAATATCCAAAAGAACCACAAGATGGCATTATAATAACCAACTATAAAAACATTACTATAGCTGCATATTTATGTTACATGCAAATCATGTAACAGAACATTACATGTCTTAGGAAGCTCCATGCAGAATATTGCACATAGTAAATGACATAGGAAGCTCCATGCAGAATATTGCACATAGGACATGTCATAGGAAGCTCCATGCAGAATATTGCACATATTACATGTCTTAGGAAGCTCCATGCAGAATATTGCACATAGTAAATGACATAGGAAGCCCCATGCAGAATATTGCACATAGAACATGTCGTAGGAAGCTCCATGCAGAATATTGCACATAGGACATGTCATAGGAAGCTCCATGCAGAGTATTGCACATAGGACATGTCTTAGTAAGCTCCATGCAGAGTATTGCACATAGGATATGTCATAGAAAGCTTTATGTAGAATAATGCACATATTACATGTCATAGGAAGCTTCATGCAGAGTATTGCACATAGGACATGTCATAGGAAGCTCCATGCAGAATATTGCACATATTACATGTCATATGAAAATCCATGCAGAATATTGCACATAGGACATGTTTTAGGAAGCTACATGCAAAGTATTGCACATAGGACATGTCATAGGAAGCTCCATGCAGAATATTGCACATATTACATGTCATAGGAAGCTCCATGCAGAATATTGCACATAGGACATGTCATAGGAAGCTCTATGCAGAGTATTGCACATAGTACATGTCATAGGAAGCTCCATGCAGAGTATTGCAATTATTACATGTCATAGGAAGCTCCATGCAGAGTATTGCACATACTGGATAGGGGTATACAGGGTCCCAGATAGTATATACAGTCACCAGATAGGGGTATATACAGTCCCAGAAAGTGTATACAGCCACCAGATAGGGTATATATGGTCCCAGATAGTGTATACAGTCAACAGGTTTAGGTTTGCGGCGTCCCTCCCCCCCCCCCGAGATATTTGGACAAGTCCCACACTTACCCCATCTAATAGGCAGGCAGGCATTGCAGAGATCGGCATGCGGCCAGCGGCTGTTGTATGCAGAGGCAGCGCTTGCGGTGAGCATGCTGAAGCCTGGAGTCTGGCTTCTCTCTCCAGTCTCCATGGCCGGAAGTGACACAAAGGCTCCTCCGAGATCAATCACTGCTGTCTATTGGACGGCGGTGATTGATTGACACTACCAGGAACCAATAGGCGACTTGAGGCGCAGAGCAAAGCGCTCAAAGCAGGATTAAACCCTGCCATTGAAGTGTGATGCCCGCAATCATGTGATTGCAAGGACGTCACGCTTCCCATAGTGCACTGTGTTTGGCGCCCGAACACAGTGCGCTATGTTAATTTAAACAAACTTTTTTTTTTTTAAGGGGACTTTTTTGGGGGGGGGGCGGGCGCCCCCTATGGGCGGGCCGCCACTGGTCTGGACTGGAGATTTTTGGGGGTCTCATCAGTGGCAGCCGCTCTAGGGCTATCCATGCGTCTGGTGCCTAATCTACATGCAGGGTGCCGGACACATGGATTTCAATGAGTTTTTTTTTTTCTATTTGAAGCACGTGATTAGAACCAGAGGCTCTGATTGGCTTTAAAAAAGGTTGGGCTTGGGGCGCAGAGCACTGCCCTGAGCCCACTTAGTTGTGTGACAAAAGTGAATTCATATTCACTATTGTCTTCCTGCTTCTCCTCCCGGCCAATCAGGAAGCTGAGCAAAGCCGATTGGCCAACAGGTTAAGCGATCATATTGGCCGGTACCGGGAAGTAGAAGGATGTATGGAGAATCCTGGGAGATGGCTGTCCTGATCGGAGCGATCTCTCTGCTCTGCATCGCTGCGTGAGTACTGCCCATGGGGGGGGGCTTGGGTGGATTGGTTGCCACTCCCCCCACCCCGGCTGGAGCACCAGCCGCCACTGGGTCTTATTATAAGTGGCTAGCGCGCTGGTCGATTTTCTGCACAACAGAAGGCAATAGCTGGCACATCATCCAGCCTCCCTCATCCCTGTACTTCTCAGGACTCCTGTCCATGACAGACATCCTTAGGCCTTCAATTCAAAATGGACCAGACAAAGTGTAATCTTGGGTTTACCACCTATTTATTAGCTATCTGTTTGCATGTTAGACTTCAGACAGATATCAAAGACACAAATTACTGCAACTCTGTAATCATTACTAAATGATTAGGCCTCATGCACACAGGACATTTAAAAAACGTTATAAAAACGCCAGTAGCGTTTTTGAGTGTGTTTTGCGTTCGCTTTTTTTTGCGTTTTGTCTTTCAATGGGTGAGCCGCATTTTTGAGCGTTTATCTGCATTTTTGAACATTTTGGGCGTTTGAGCGTTTTTACAGCTGAAAAACTCCTCTCAGAGCCCACTGGTCTTGGGTTTTTTTACAGCCAGAATACGCCCCAGCCAAAAACAGTTGATAACAGCCAATATGTGCATGGACACATAGGATAACATGATGGGAAGTTTATTGACTGTAGGAAAAAATGTCAAAAACAGCTGCTGTAAAAACATCCACAAACGTCCTGTGCGCATGAGGCCTTAAATGTATTTTTAAATACAAGCTCTATCCTCAGTGTTCACAAACATCAGACATAAGTAATGCCCCAGGCACAGTGTCTGACAATAATATGCTTTTGCGCACGCGCACTGGCTAATGATGCGGATAGCGGCATTTTGTATATTGCAAGTATAATTTTAACCACTTGAAGACCAGGTTTTTTCTGGCACTGTTTGTTTACAAGTTTAATTTAGTATTTTTTGCTAGAAAATTACTTATAATCCCCAAACATTGTAATTTTTTTTTTTAGCAGAGATCCTAGGGAATAAATTGGCAATTGTTGCAATTTTTTATGTTATATGGTATTTGCACAGCAGTTTTGAAAACGCAATTTTTTTGGAAAAAATACACTTTAATGAATTTAAAAAGAAACACAATGTTTACCCCAATTTGTTTGTAAAATGTGAAAGATGATTGTACGCTGAGTAAATAGATACCTAACATGTTACGCTTTAAAATTGCGCAAGCTCGTGTAATGGCGACAAACTACGGTACTTAAAAATCTCCATACACTGCACTTTAAACACCTTTACATGTTACATATTTAGAGTTACAGAGGAGGTCTAGCACTACAATTATTATTATACCTCACATTTGTGGTGTGAATACCGTTTCCATATACGTGCATGACTTACATATGCGTTGGCCTCTGCGCCCAAGCATGAAGGGATGAGGTCACTTTCATTTTTTTTTCTTATTTTCATTGTCATTTTTTATTTTTACCCTGTCCCTTTCATTTTTTTATCACTTTTATTCCTATACAAGGAAAGTAAAAATCTCTTGTAATAGAAATAAGGATGGCAGGTCCTCTTTATGGAGAGATCTGGGGTCAAAAAGACCCCAAATCTCTTCTTTACCTTTTAAAAGCAAAAGATCTTTTGAGCCACTAAGGAGTCGCTCCAACCATTTTCATTAGAAAGCCAGCCACCAGCTGTAAAAAAACAATACTAGGAGTTATGGCTGATATCTTCAGCCATAATCCCATTAAACCACTTGCAAACCGCAACGTATATACACATATTGCATTCGGCAAGTGGTTAAAGTTTGCTGATTTTACACACAAACCTTTTTATCATACTCTAAGATTAAATAGCAGTTTTTAAACAGTATCACGCTATGTGCAGTAAAAAACCCCCTGAGGAAGCCATGTGACCCTGTGACATAATGCTTAGGGGAGGGGCAAGAAGGACGGTACAGTGAGTGTACCCAGCAGGAGGATCTTCAGACAAGGTGTCACGGAGGCAGTACACTGCACTCAATACTGAGCAAGCTTAGAATGGTGCACTCTAAGCACCCTAAACATGTGCGTGGCCATTTTTTTGGGCATTTTAATAAAGTCTTTCATTTTAAATGATATAGGCACTATTGGAGATAATTGTTTCTTGCATACATACATTGATTCCATGGTGGAAAACATGGCCACTAGCAAGGAGGTTAACAAGGAGAAAGAGCATGTTTACCTAATAGTCCTTTGGTGACTACAAAGGGATCACTGACCAAACTTAAATGTGAGGTCGCTGGCATAGAGGTGAGAACATACCCTGGAGGGGAGCACGAGTGGGGAGTTATCACCTGTTGTAGTAAATCAAGCACTTTAAAGGAATACACAGGAGGAGTGGAGATCACTTGCACTAAGGTTTTTTTTTTTCAATTTTGTTATTTAATCCAGAAAGGCAAATTCCATGTAATCATTACAATAATGAAAGTCAGGGACACATCATTATATAGATAGAATGTAGGAGCGAAAGCTCGCTGCCGTGTATGGGACTAACAGAGGGTACAGAGCATGACCTGAGTGCAGAGGGATGAAACTGCTGCCAGGATTAGGACCTTCTGTGCTGCCTACCACAGTCACCATGGGCAACCCAGAGTGAGTGGACACCTGATCGGAGGGATCGGTGCTGCTGTGTCGCTGGGTCTGGTGGGAGAACCTTGTTACCGCTATAGATGGAGCTATTAGGAACTACCTACTAGCTACCCTATAGCTCTAATACTGCCTGCATGTCTTATTGACTACTTTAAGGGGCGCCAACGGTTACAAACCCCAACGCTTAGCCGGCTTTGTTGTTGTTTTTGGGATATTGGGTGGTTGGGGGGGGGGGGGGGTCAATATTAAAGATGGCCCTGTTTACATGTGTGGCTTTAGGTTATCTGTGTGTTTCTAAAGTTTGATAAACACACATTGCACCTTGTGGGCAAATTAAATTGTGCAACGGCCACAATGAAATCTGACCTCCTTTACACATATTGATGAGTATCTGAACTCTTGGCCAATTCCT
>BLSH010529578.1:128028-143965 GCA_018402905.1 Glandirana rugosa
AAAAATGTGTCAAAAATGCCCGACATGTCCGCTGCAATATCGCAGTCCCGATAAAAATCGCAGATCGCCGCCATTACTAGTAAAAAAAAATAATAATAAAAACGCCATAAATCAATTCCCATAGTTTGTAGACGCGATAACTTTTGCGCAAACCAATCAATAAATGCCGATTGCGATTTTTTTTACCAAAAATATGTAGAAGAATATAAATCGGCCAAAACTGATGAATAATTTTTATTTTTTTATTTTTGGATATTTATTAGAGCAAAAAGTAAAAAATATTGTTCTTTTTTCAAAATTGTCGCTCTTGGTTTTGTTTATAGTGCAAAAAATAAAAACCGCAGAGGTGATCAAATACCACCAAAAGAAAGCTCTATTTGTGGGGAAAAAAGGACATCAATTTTAATTGGGTACAACGTCGCACGACCGCGCAATTGTCATTCAAAATGCGATAGCGCCGGAGGCGCGCTCGCACGCTCACTGTGTCCAGGGGGGGCCAGGGAGCGGGTGCGGCGGACTCGATCTCTGCTGGCTACCCGCGATGCCCCCCCCCCCCCGGAGTGAAAGAACGGAGGTCTGTGTAAGTAAACACGGACCTCCGTTCTGTGAGGGGGGAAGGGCTGTGATCACAGCCTTCCTCTCTATGGAAGCTGTGATCACTTCCCTTCCCCTGCTAGGGCAGCCCAAACACAGTTAGAAAATGCCCAGGGAACACAGTTAACCCTTAGAGCGCCCCCTGCATGTTAACCCCTTCACTGCCAATGGCATTTACACAGTAATCAGTGCATTTTTATAGCCAATGGTCCCAAAAAAGTGTCAAAATGGTCCGACATGTCCGCCCCAATATCGTAGTACCGCTAAAAATCACAGATCGCCGCCATTACTAGTAAAAATAAATAAATAAATAAAAACCCCAGAAATGAATTCTCATCGTCCGTAAACGCGGCCACTTTTGCGCAAACCAATTCATAAACGCCGATTGCGATTTTTTTTTATCACAAATATGAGGAAAAATATAAATCGGCCAAAACTGATGAAAAAAAATGTTTTTTTGTATTTTTTTTTTTTTGGATTTGTATTTTAGCAAAAAGTAAGAAATTTGGTTTTTTTTGCAAAATTTTTGCTCTTCTTTTGTTTATAGTGGCGATCAGAAATGACGCAGCAGTGATGAAATACCACCAAAAGAAAGCTCTATTTGTGGGAAAAAAAGGACGCAAATTTTCGTTTGGGTACAACGTCGCACGACCGCGCAATTGTCAGTTAAAGCGACGCCGTGCCAAATCGCAAAAAGTGTGAAATCCTTCCGGGGCTGAAGTGGTTAAGGCTCGTGCACACTGTACGAGTATAGGGCAAAAACAATCGTACTGTCGACAGATTTCGTCCGATAATCTGACCGTTAGTACGCATGATTCGACAGCCAATTTTCAATTATTGTCCAACAGAAGTTATATGTGAAGACTAGAAAACTTTTGTCTGTCAACAAGGCATTGGCCAATTTTCGGCTCATGTGTACAGAAGTTGGCCAAACAAAAGTTAGAAGTGCAAACACGCATGTTCGGAATCCAGGAAGTGTTCGGTCGTGTAAACCTGCGTCCGTAATTCACAATTCACATTCACCCGAACTTCCTCTTTATACGCTCCTATCACGTCACTACGTTCGCCTTTGTCGGACGATTACTTGACTACCGTCAGTACGCTGGACAAAACCATGGACAGCCAATTTGGACAAAAGTTGGACGTGCGGTCGTACGTGTTTACGAGGCTTAAGTGTCAGAGACCTGAAGACAAGATTAATGGTCATGGGGTATCCCTCAACTGTTGTCTGACCAGCCTGGAATGGAACTTCTCACTGGCAGGAACTGTTGTGTGGTATTGAAGTTCAAAGTCAGCCTATCTACTCTGCACTGTAGTCCCTCCCTATAAGTGTCTAAAATACCAAGAAGAGCAGTGTATAAACTCTATTGAAATAAACAAATTCACTTACTAATTAATATACAGCAAGGTGGCCACTACATACATTCAGAAGCATAGACCTAGCTATCTGGCACTGTACATTTGAAATAATAAAAAAGACAGGGCAGAGATATTCTGTCTGTCACAAAAAGATTTAGGTATACACTTAGCAGCTGCAGTTAAACTATTAGATCATAAGAATACTTGTATGATAATCTCCTCTGGTCCAGGATTTAGTAGCATGGACAGGGTATGTGGCTTAGTCTTTTTCTCTCTATAGTCTTCCTTCTTCCAGGGTTTGAAAGCCACCAACTCTGGGGCAGGAAGTGCATTCATAATATATTTACAGGCATTTACAAATTCAGAAAGTAGAGGGAAGTAGATCCCTACACCTGTCTTTAATCAAACCAGATAAACAAAATCTGATCAATCATTATCCATGTTTTGGTGTCACCCGTTGTAAGACCTTCTATACATAGTAGAACTATTTCAGCTGATTAAAAAAAAAAAGGCAAAGGTAAAAGACCAAGTGTATGACCAAAAGCAACCAGTCAGAATCCATATTTTACTGGCTGTACAATGCTGCACAATCCTTCGGGATCTTTATATTTAACAAAACTGCTCAAGTCAAAAAAGAATGCAGAAGCAGCTTGATGCAGCTAATAAGGAGGTCAATAACTGCAGGTGAAATTTGCACCCGATAGGACTCAAGATGTAACACAATGCAAGCTAAATGCACTAGACATTAAGCTGCGTTATTCCATCTACGCAAGCCTCCAGACTTACTGAAAAATAAAGTAACAAAAGGGTCTAAACAATGCATTCCCTATCCGATCAGGTAGGCCTTCACCCTTCGTAGGTGTTGGTGGATATAAAGGTGAGTGTATATCACACATTGCGTGTGTGGCAAACTAAGGATTCAGTGTGCCCAACTTCATGTGTACTTCAACTGGAAGAAACCAAGCTCTTTGGGCTGCCTTATTTAAAAAGCCCTGTGGTAGTCATTGTTGATGGTTGGTGGTTCTTTCCATATAATTGGGCCAGAAGAAAGTAGTTGAATACTCATGGCAGAGAAGAAAATTGTCGTCCAGTGCTTACCTCCCAATTGTATTTAACACGTCCTACTGCTCAGTGCTACATAGGCCAGCCTCCAAAAAATGTTGTTGCTGAATTACACTAGTCATCTTTACTTGTTCAGCTGCATTTAATAGCCCTAGTGTCATATAGAAAACCAAGAAAATACTGCCATGTTAAACTTTTTTTTACAATAGATTGCTGCCATGCCAGCCATGTGTTGTTTGATGTGCCTTTTGCTGTTTTTGGCAGAGATAGTGAACACACTCCATTACAATTAGGAGTTGAAATGTGCATTTTACGTTTGTGATTTAAACAGACCTGTATATATTTCTTGGATTAGTTCTCTTTGAAATAAAAGGCTCAGTGTATGTACCTGGAACATTATGTTGGTGCTGCTTTTAAACAAAAAAATGAAAGGTTGAAGACAGAGAACAGCTCATCAAAGAAACAATAAATCAGTTCAAAGAAATCAACAAATATACTGTATATAATAAAAAGCTGTGTATATTCTCCCTCTAAGCAAATACCTGTTTTCTGTAAGAAACATTATCCATTATCCATATTGCTGCCTTCCCATGTGTATGTAATGCATTCTCCTGATTGGCTGCAATGGAAATCAATCAAGCTCTTGGAATTGTCTGCATTTTCTGTCTAGGGATGGCAATTTAGTAAGGTGTGTTGCCAAGGCAACAGAAACCCTAGAAATTATAGGCTGGACTTATTGTTCCAGAGAGCCCAAAGGCAGCAAAACAGGAACATATTCCAAATAGAGGCAAAAAGAAACATCCAAACTGACATAAAATAGAATTATTGAATGCAAAGAACCTATATTAAAATTCAAAGTGTGCACAGGTAAGCAGTAACCGCATAACATAAAGTATGGAACTAACCTGTACCAGCCAAAATGAGAAATCAGAACAAGAAAAGACATGAAGAAATAAATTATTTTTATTTTCATAAAATCCATTCTATTTTTTTTTATTATGATTACCATACACGTTTAATATAGCTATCAATATTTGCATTTATTAAAAAAAAAAAACATTTTGCAACATGCAGATTATATATTTGAGAGAAATGTATCAATCATCTGATCTGCCCAGAAAACCTTGGCCCACTGACCAGTGAACCCCTATATCACAGTTCCCAAGGAATACAGTGCCTTGAAAAAGTGTTCATACCCCTTGAAATTTTCCACATTTTGTCATGTTACAACCAAAAATGTAAATGTATTTTATTGGGATTTTATATGACCAACACAAAGTGGCACATAATTGTGAAGTGGAAGGAAAATGATAAATGGTTTTCCAAATTTTTTACAAATAAATATGTGAAAAGTGTGGCGTGCATTTCTATTCAGCCCCCCTGAGTCAATACTTTGTAGAATCGCCTTTCACTGCAATTACAGCTGCAAGTCTTTTTGGGGATGTCTACCAGCTTTGCACATCTAGAGAGGACATTTTTCCCATTCTTCTTTGCAAAATAGCTCAAGCTCTGTCAGATTGCATGGAGAGCGTCTGTGGACAGCAATTTTCAAGTCTTGCCGCAGATTCTCAATTGGATTTAGGTCTGGACTTTGGGCCATTCTAACACATAAATATGCTTTGATCTAAATCATTCCATTGTAGCTCTGGCCAGTGGCGGCTGGTGGTAATTTCTTTTTGGGAGGGCGGCAAACAGTGCAGCCGCAGCCACCCCTAAACCCACCCCCCCCCGGGTCCGATCAGTCGGTCAGGTCTGGGGCACTTACCCCATCTATGGAGGGCATTTTGGGCGTCTTCCCCTTCTCTCCTCCATGGGCATCACAGGCGGCGGGCATCGCATGCATCAGGTACGACTTCCTCTTCTCTCCCCTGTGCAGGCATCACGGGCGGCGGGCATTACGCTCCCCTGCTTGTTGGCTTCCGTCTCCTCCCTCTTCTTCGGTGGCCAATCGGAACACTTCTCCTTTTAGCTAATCGAGAAACGGGTCTCAGACCTGCTTCCTGATTGGCGGGGAGGAGATTCAGCGTGGAAATAGCGAATGTTAATTCTCTATTGTAACACAACTGGGTGGGCTCGGTTTGCAATGCTTACGCTCTGAGCCCACCCTATTTTGAAGACTATTAGAGCCTCTGGCTCTAATCAGTGCATCAAAAAAACACCCCCATTGAAATTCATGGATCTGGCATCCTACAAGTGGGCCAGATGCATGGATAGGGCGGCGGAGCCCATGCACCCTTAATGGATGGGCCGTCCCTGGCTCTGGCTGTATGTTTAGGGTCATTGTCCTGCTGGAAGGTGAACCTCCACCCCAGTCTCAAGTCTTTTGCAGACTCCAACAGGTTTTCTTCTAAGATTGCCCTGTATTTGGCTCCATCCATCTTCCCTTCAACTCTGACCAGCTTCCCTGTCTCTGCTCAAGAAAAGCATCCCCACAACATGATGCTGCCACCACCATGTTTCACAGTGAGGATGGTGTATTCAGGGTGCTGTGCAGTGTTAGTTTTCCACCCGCATAGGTTCCCATTTATGAAACTGTGAACAGCGGTGATCCCGAGGATCGCCGCTGTTCTCAGTTCATTAACGGTTTATGAAACAGAGATGATCGGGGGAGAACATATTCCCCGCCGATTATCTCCGCACACAGAGAAGCTGTCACTGTCTGACATAGAAACGGACAGTTTATGAAGGTGTGATCTCAGCACTTCACTGGTGATCTATGTCAGAATTTATCCTCCATGATTCACCAGCTCAGAGGTGGTGAATCAAGGAGAAAAGAGAGAATCCGGGGGGAACTGAGGAGGGAGGAAGACTATTGATTTCCTTCTTCTTCGATCAGTAACCATGTCCACCTGCCATATTTATATATATACAGTCAGGTCCATAAATATTGGGACATCAACACAATTCTAATCTTTTTGGTTCTATACACCACCACTTTGGATTTGAAATAAAATAAACAAGATGTGCTTTAACCGCAGACTTTCAGCTTTAATTTGAGGATATTTACATTCAAATCAGGTGAACGGTGTAGGAATTACAACAGTTTGTATATGTGCCTCCCACTTTTTAAGGGACCAAAAGTAATGGGACAGATTAACAATCATAAATCAAACTTTCACTTTTTAATACTTGGTTGCAAATCCTTTGCAGCCTGAAGTCTGGAACTCATAGAAATCACCAGACACTGGGTTTCATCCCTGGTGATGCTCTGCCAGGCCTCTACTGCAACTGTCTGAAGATTCAGTTCCTGCTTGTTCTTGGGGCATTTTCCCTTCAGTTTTGTCTTCAGCAAGTGAAATGCATGCTAAATCAGATTCAGGTCAGGGGATTGACTTGGCCATTGCATAACATTCCACTTCTTTCCCTTAAAAAACATATACATATATAGAGTACACCCCTCACATTTTTGTAAATATTTTATTTTATCTTATTATGTGACAACACTGAAGAAATTATACTTTGCTACAATGTAAAATAGTGAGTGTACAGCTTGTATAACAGTGTAGATTTGCTGTCCCCTCAAAATGCCTCAACACACAGCCATTAATGTCTAAACCACTGGTAACAAATGTGAAGTTTGTAAACATACTTAGTGAAGATCCCCACACATTTGCTTCCTTGAATTCTGTGACGTGTGTTCACTACGTCCTGTGGGTGGACACCGCTGTGCCACACATTTCACAGAGCCTGCCTTCTGATCTACAGAGGTGCTGAGAGGAGGAGGAGTCAAGTACAGGAATTACAGCTTGCATGCAGAAAGTTACCATGGGATATGTAATCCTTAGAAATTGAAAGTAAACAACAGAGCAGAAGATGAAAAGCATGCAGGGAATCCAACATGAAAGGAGATTTTTCAAGTAAACATATATTGGATTCTCAAAAATAACTTTTTTTTGTATTGCTATTACAATGCTGATCTTATATAATTAAAGTGTATGCTGCAAAGGCGTAACTAGAACCTTTCAGGGCACTGTTGCAAGAAATTATGAAGGGCCCCCCTGACCCCTGGCCAGGGCCCTTCCCTCTTCTTGCTGATCCTGGGGCCCTTTACTCCCATTGCGGGTCCCTTTATTATGGCCCTTTCACAAGTTCTGCAGCAGGCCCCCTTACTGCCATCTTCGGCTCTCCCCATGGTGGTGAAATGCCAGGACCCGGTCACAATTGCAACCTTTGCAATCCTTTTAGTTCCCTCACTGGTGTCAATAGTTTTATATTTTAATTTTATTCTTTTTTTTACCATTTCATTTCTTTTACAATTTTAGTTTTTTTATTTTTTACAATTTTTTTAGGAGCCCTGTTGGGGGGCTTTGATGAGATATCAGGGGTCTAAACAAACCTCAGCCATCAATCTCCATCTGTCTAGCCTCGGCTGCACAGAACGAATGGACAGGAATAGCTGTGCACCAAGCCTCCCATTCATTCAGAAACGGAAGTATAGTGAAAACAGTTTACTATGCTTCAGTTACGAATGAACCAATTGGTACCAATCACTGTCTCTGTCCATTCAGAAAAGGAAGGAGCCGGTAAATGACAAATTTACCGACCCGTTCCCATCTCTCCATCATGACACATCTTCTACAGCATCTGGCAGGAGAGAGGAGGGGGGAAGACAGCAGCTCTGTGGGGGGACCAGGGAAGCACACAGGGACCCTGGGAACAGCAGAAGACAAATATACTGGATAGGAGGGGCAGCAGGGATATGCAATTAGCGGACCTCCAGATGTTGCAGAACTACAAATCCCATGAGGCATAGCAAGACTCTGATAGCCACAAGCATGACACCCAGAGGCAGAGGCATGATGGGACTTGTAGTTTTGCAACAGCTGGAGGTCCGCTAATTGCATATCCCTGATATAGAGGAACAAATCTCCTCCATTAGGAGGAAAATGGAGGACAATGGTTCCTCTAAATACCGCCCCCGCCATCCCTCCTATTCAGGTGTACAAGGGAGGCACATGGGCCCCCTGGAGCATGGGGCCCGGTTGTAATCGCAACCCCTGCAACCCCTATCATTATGCCCCTGATATGCTGTGACAATAGATCTCCTTTAAGCATTTTCAATATAGGAGAAAGGCCTGCACGACTGTGCAAAACTGAGGGTAAAGGCAAGAGGTCAGCTTTAATGAGAGAAAAAACAGACAGTCCTTACCAAAGACCCTTTGATAAATGAGGCAAAATACTTACTGCTTAATTGCCCTTGCACACTATCAGAGTGCATTTACCTTCAGGAATTTAGTTTTCTTGTACTGAACAAAAAGGTTTCCTTTATAATAAAATACATGTAAACCCAATCACTAAGATCTCACATAAGCTTTAACATCTTAACATAATTTCAAAACCAATTTTCAAAATTTTGAATCTGCATATTTCATTTAAATAGTACCTGGTGATACTGCCTTGAAGACCCTTGCTTAGGCACTTTCTGTTATGGAGTGACAACACATTGTGCCTGTCTACCAATTGTGCTCCTGAGATGTATTTGAACACTCATTACACATGGTTCACTGTTTCCGTCAGGAAACCCGCCCTGAGAGATTCAAAGCAGCTCTCGCTGTAGTGCATGTATGTAGATGGGAGTGGCTGCAAAGAGGCCGCAGGAGATCAGCAGTGCTTACATGCTACAGAAAGATGAAAAATATATATATTTTTAAAATAATGGCAGTTTTTCAGATGCACAGAGGTTTAGCAAACTAAGTGATATTTGGTTACAGTTTACATCTACCTAAAAAATAAAATCACTGTATTTCTTTGCAACCAGATACATTTATATTACAAGAAATGCTAACGTATGATGCAAAACAAAGTCAGCATGTGTCTATAACAGCAAACATATAAATATGACTATGCAACCTACCACTGTAGTTGTGCATGGACTATGACTGTTCAAATCCAGAGCTGAGTAATGCTGCCATCTACGGGACAGATTGCAAATTACATCAATAAAGAAGATTTATTTCTTTATAGCCCAGTAGTGTGAAATGGCAGGAGTTATTTACCTACTTTTCATGCACACGCACGGAGTGTGCTGCCACACTGTTAAAAAGAATTAGTGCTGCAGGATATTTCTCCGACTCCCAAAAGTCACCATCGAAGGAGTAGAGCCACACTGCTGAAATAAATAGGCTGGCCAGAGCAATGGTTTATTGCACAAATAAAACACTGAAATGCACTGACCAGCAATCAAAAAATAAAATACAGTAACATGTTATATTTGGAGAATTTTCTAACATATAGCCTATAGCATGTGTGCAATCTTCTGCTGAAAGAGATTTGTAAATGTTCAATTTAAAATTCACTGCTGCAATATTCAGGTGGCCATAACTTCTTTCAATGTAGGTTTTATTTAAATAAAAAAGAAAAGAAAAGACATACATTTGAATAGATGCACATTAATGTAATTTCAGCTTTAATTTTGCCTTGAAATAAAATATAACTCTATGCAAAACATAAAATCGCGCTGAATTTTTTTAAAAAAAAACAGTGCGCTGCAAGAATCAAGAGTGCATTGTTGTTTCTAAAATCTTGCCCTGTGATTTTTAATTTAAAAAGATAAGCCCATAAGACCCAGCCCTGAAGAATGCTTCTGATTCTGTATATGAATTGACTGGACCTCACAATGTCTAGGAGTCCTGCATACTACAAAGTGCCATAACCTAAGGCTGGGTTCACACTATTGCGAATTGGATGTGGGTTCCACCGCATTCAATTCACATGTCCGGAGATTGTGACCTGCTCTCTATGGAGTCGGTTCACACATCTCTGAAGAGGCTCCAGTGCGAATTGCACAGGAGTCTTGTGCGTCTTCTGGTCCATTTCAGGTTGGAATTCGGCCAAAAATTCAGATTGACATTGGATCTGAAATGGTGAACAAGGACGCACCGGACCCCTGCTGTGAGACGCTCCGTGCTGCGGTGTGAACCCAGCCTTATGCACTAAATCATCATGGTTGACTTCATTACAAGTTAAGTGTGTCTACAATCAAAACATGTTTTTAAAGCTGTAATCCGATCAGTTTAAAAATACGACAAGTGGGTGCCAGCTGTTGGAATACAATATGAAAGATGATGAATCTGTGCTGTTTAATGTGGGTGGAAGAATCTGTAAAGGTGGCCATACATGTAAAGATTTATTTTGTTTGGTCCTCAGGCTGGACAAAAGAAGTCTTTCCATGTATCGCCACCTTTACTCTAGGGTCCTACAAGCTTCCTCTCTGCCAGTTTTTGTATTGACAACTGCTCCCCAAAACCACTTCTCTTCTCTAGGAGTGACACCTCCCCTCTCACTGATGTCATCAAATACAATGCAGGACCAGAAGACGATAAAGGTCCTGTCCACATTTCAAGGTGGGAGTGAAGAAGACAAGAGTACAAGCTGCTGTGGGCTGGCAACATAAGGTAAGTATTTCTCTCTATAAGACTCCACCATTATATACTGTATATAAAAGGGGATGTCCGGGGTTGTTAATAGGTTGCTCAGGCCCCAGATTTTACATTGTGGGATAGAGGCAACAGACATGCAAATTCTCTAACACCAGATAAGGGAGATGCAGCAGGAGGATTCTACCAGCGTCATCAGAGATAAAAAATATGAAATATGAATTCTGGGCAGATATAAACAACACAAATTAATGTCATTAAATCATCATTAAATGTATATATTTAAGTGCAAGCAGTGTAGATACCTGGATGTGAACTAGTATAAGTCTCTTAAAGTCCCTGAACAGCAGAGCTCAGAGTGCAAGAGGAAGAAGCAACACAAAGAGCCAATCAATGTATGTGCTGACTAGGGATGGGCCCGCTGTTCGAGTCGAACATAAGTTCGTCGGATGGAGAACATTATGGGGCGTTCACGGTAACTTCGAGCGTCCCATAATGCATTCCAATAGTGGGGGAAATGCCATCTGCTGATTGGCCAAGGCATGCACATGACCTGCATGCTTTGGCCAATCACAGAGCGCTCTGCTGTGAGAGATATTATTGGCTAAAGGCATGGTGCCTTTAGCCAATCACTGCTCAGCAGCCTCAATCCACGCCTTACACTATATAAAGCCGCTTGTACAGCGGCTCTATGTAGTGTGTTAAACGTGGAGAAAGAGTTAGTGAGCTTAAGTAGCGGCGTGCAGGCAAATTAGTGTAGCTAGCTGTGGATTGTTAAAAATTATATTAGATAAATCGATATGTAGATAGATAGATAGATAGATAGATAGATAGATGGATAGATAGATAGATAGATAGAGTGATCTATATACAGTCAATTAGTGCAGGCAGTTTAGTGTAGAATGAAATATATACTAGATAGATAGATATATAGATAGATAGGGCAATCTATATACAGTCAGTTAGTGCAGGCAGTTTAGTGTAGAGTGAAATATATACTAGATATATACAGTATCTCACAAAAGTGAGTACACCCCTTACATTTTTGTAAATATTTTATTCTATCTTTTCATGTGACAACACTGAAGAAATGACACAATGTAAAGTAGTGAGTGAACAGCTTGTATAACAGTGTAAATTTGCTGTCCCCTTAAAATAACTCAACACACTGCCATTAATGTCTAAACCGCTGGCAACAAAAGTGAGTACACCCCAGGTGAAAATGTCCAAATTGGGCCCAAAGTGTCAATATTTTGTGTGGCCACCATTATTTTCCAGCACTGCCTAAACTCCCTTGGGCATGGAGTTCAACAGAGTTTCACAGGTTGCCACTGGAGTCCTCTTCCACTCCTCCATGTCGACATCATGGAGCTGGTGGATGTTAGAGACCTTGCGCTCCTCCACCTTCTGTTTGAGGATGCCCCACAGATACTCAATAGGGTCTTGATTAGGTCTGGAGACATGCTTGGCCAGTCCATCACCTTTACCCTTAGCTTCTTTAGCAAGGCAGTGGTCATCTTGGAGGTGTGTTTGGGGTCGTTATCATGTTGAAATATTGCCCTGTGGCCCAGTCTCCGAAGGAAGGGGATCATGCTCTGCTTCAGTATGTCACAGTACATGTTGGTATTCATGGTTCCCTCAAGGAACTGTAGCTCCCCAGTGCTGGCAGCACTCATGCAGCCCCAGATCATGACACTCCAACCACCATGCTTGACTGTAGGCAAGACACACTTGTCTTTGTACTCCTCACCTGGTTGCCGCCACACACGCTTGATACCATCTGAACCAAATAAGTTTATCTTGGTCTCACCAGACCACAGGGCATGGTTCCAGTAATCCATGTCCTTAGTCTGCTTGTCTTCAGAAAACTGTTTGTGGGCTTTCTTATGCATCATCTTTAGAAGAGGCCTCCTTCTGGGACGACAGCCATGCAGACCAATTTGATTCAGTGTGCGGGGTATGGTCTGAGCACTGACAGGCTGACCCCCCACCCCTTCAACCTCTGCAACAATGCTGGCAGCACTCATACATCTATTTCCCAAAGACAGCCTCTGGATATGACGCTGAGCAGGTGCACTCAACTTTTTTGGTTGACTATGACGAGGCCTGTTCTGAGTGAAACCTGTCCTGTTAAACCGCTTGGTCTTGGCCACCATGCTGCAGCTCAGTTTCAGGATCTTGGCAATCTTCTTATAACCTAGGCCATATTTATGTAGAGCAACATTTTTTTTTCAGATCCTCAGAGAGTTCTTTGCCATGAGGTGCCATGTTGAACTTCCAGTGATCAGTATGAGAGAGTGAGAGTGATAACACCAAATTCACCGGGGAGGGAAAATGGCTAATTAGGCCCAATTTGGAAATTTTCACTTAGGGGTGTACTCACTTTTGTTGCCAGTGGTTTAGACATTAATGACTGTGTTTTGAGTTATTTTGAGCGGACAGCAAATTTACACCATTATACAAGCTGTACACTCACTACTTTACATTGTAGCAAAGTGTCATTTCTTCAGTGTTGTCACATGAAAAGATATAATAAAATATTTACAATACAAATATGAGGAGTGTACTTACTTTTGTGAGATACTGTAGATAGATAGGGCAATCTGTATACAGTCAGTTAGTGCAGACAGTGCAGGAATATATATATATACCTTCCTAGTGTATATATATGATGTTGGGGTCCCCCCCAAAATCCAAACCAGGCTCTTGGGGTTTGGTGTGGATTTTAAGGGGAACCCCGGGCCAAAATGTAAAAAAAAAAGGACATGGGGCCCCCCAAAATCCAAACCAGGCCATTCAGGTCTGGTATGGATTTTAAGGGGAACCCAGTGTCAAAATTTTAAAAAAATGATGTGGGGTTCCCCCCAAAATCCAAACCAGGCCCTTCAGATCTGGTATGGATTTTAAGGGGAACCCCACGCCAAAATTAAAAAACAAATGACGTGGCGGTCACCCCCAAAGTCCATACCAGGCCCTTCAGGTCTGGTATGGATTTTAAGGGGAACCCCGCGCCAAAATGTAAAAAAAATGATGTGGGGGTCCCCCTAAAATCCAATCCAGGCCCTTCAGGTCTGGCATGGATTTTAAGAGGAACCCCATGCCAAAATTAAAAAATGACATGGGGGTTCCCCCAAAATCCAAACCAGGCCCTTCAGGTCTGATATGGATTTTAAGGGGAGCCCCACGCCAAAATTAAAAAACAAATGATGTGGTGGTCACCCCCAAAGTCCATACCAGGCCCTTCAGGTCTGGTAGGGATTTTAAGGGGAACCCCACGCCAAAATTAAAAAAAAAATGATGTGGGGGTCCCCCCAAAATCCAAACCAGGCCCTTCAGGTCTGATATGGATTTTAAGGGGAACCCCGCACCAAATTTAAAAAAAATGGCATAGGGATCCCACCAAAATCCAAACCAGAGCCTTATCCCAGCATGCAGCCCTGGCATGGCAGGAGGGGGTGGGGATGAGTGAGTGCCCCCCCTCTGAACCACACCAGGCCACATGCCCTCAACATGGGGAGGATGCTTTGAGGTCACCCCCAAAGCACCTTGTCCCCATGTTGATGGGGAGAAGGGCCTCGTCCCCACAACCCTTGCCGGTGGTTGTGGGGGTCTGCAGGAAGGGGACTTATCGGAATCTGGAAGCCCCCTTTAAAAAGGGGGCCCCCAGATCCCGACCCCACCATGTGAATAGGTTTGGGGTACATTGTACCCCTACCCATTCACCAAAAAAGGAGTAAAGTGGTACAGAAAACAAGACAAAACAAGTCCTTTATTATGTAAAATAGTTCTTTTTCTTTCTTCTTCCTTCCTCCATCTTCTCTTGCCCAGCCCATCTTCTGGCCTTCTGCTTCCTCTTCTGGTCTTCTTCCTTCCTCTCTTTGTCTTCAATCTTCATCTTCTTCTTCCTTCTTCTTTCACCGCCTCAGCTGCCGCAACCATGCCGTGCAGAGGCGTCTCCCAGAATGGGCGGTCTTCAGTTTGACAATTATTTTATAAGAAGGGGTGGGGCCACCCGGTGACGTAAACAAGTGACCATGCCCCTTTTGACGTCATTCGTTGTCAGAGGGGGCGGGTCACCCATGTACGTCACCTGGTGGCCCTGCCCCTTCTCATAAAAGAAATGTCAAACTGAAGACCGCCCATTCTGGGAGACACCTCTGGATGGCATGGCTGCGGCAGCGGGCGTAGAAAGAATTTTTTTAATATTCAAACTTAAAATTTAAACTGGGGGGGTGGGGGTGGTCAACGCCAGTTTTCAGTGATTTTATCTATATTGCCAGGAACCGGCAATACATTAGAGCCATAATAATAAATGCCAATTTTTCCTTTGGAAATGTCATTTTGCTCTGGCTATGTTCTATACATCACAGAGGTGCGCCCTTTTACATGCAGACTAAGGGGACCCCCCAGGCGCGATATTTAAAGGAATATTTCATTTTTATTGTTTCACTTTAAGCATTGTTAAAATCACTGCTCCTGAAAAAAACGATTGATTTAAAAACTTTTTTTTGCATTGATACATGTCCCCTAGGGCAGGACCCGGGTCCCCATACACTTTTTAGGACAATAACTTGCATATAAGCCTTTAAAATGAGCACTTTTGATTTTTCATGTTCGAGTTCCATTGATTTTAACGGCGTTCACGTGTTCGCAAGTTCTGGTATGAATCGAACCGGGGTTGTTCGGCCCATCCCTAGTGCTGACAAGACACATGCTGATAGGAGAGTAAAGCAGGGTGACAGATGTATTAAATGTTGTGCTGCTTTTCCTTCACTGTCCAGTCACAGGCTGGGCAGGTTTATCAAAGCCCAGGCTCAGAGGAAGTGGGTTGAATAATGTTAGCTGTCATTCAACCTGGAAGGACACCTAAGGGTTGAAATGGAGTACTGTGGGGAACAGCTCCAAACTTAATGTGTGTATTGCAGCAAAAGTTGATTTTTATGTAATCTTTTAAAGGGCTACTATTTTTGTATTTTTTACTGCTTGAAGGTACAAGATTTGTTCTGACAGTCTATGCAGCTGCTGGTCCTGCTGTTAGTTTTAGGCCAGAGCTAAATTGCCAAATGATTTGCTGGTTACCAAGAGATTGAAGTCCTTGTTGACAAGGGCCTTCATTGAAACCAATGATATCAATATTCCTTGGGAAGGTCACCAGCATTAGTGTTGAGCGAACCCGGACTGTAACGTTCGGGTCCGTACCGAACTTTTGGGTGTCCGTGGCACGGACCCGGACCCGGACATTTCAAAAATCGTTCGGGTTCGGCCAAGCGAGTTGTGATTACGACCACTGGAAGGGTTCCTTATAACTATAGTAACCAAAGTTACTTCCGGGAACAGTTGTTCCTGAAGTTAGAGAACCATTGGTCGTTTAGTAAACCGTTAAATCGAGACCGGATTTTGATTGTCGTCCTGGTCGTCGACGTATCTGACAGTCTTGTTTAGAACATGGAAGTTCGTCATTTTTTATGTTTTTATCATCGGGAAATTTTCTAATGTATTTTTAGTTGAAAACGACGTTATGTGTGTAATTCAAACCTCGACAAGGG
>BLSH010529578.1:155633-170163 GCA_018402905.1 Glandirana rugosa
GTCCTGACACCCCCCCCCCCCCCCACACACCTGCACAGCCATTCTGTGGGAAGCTCAGTGTGTTGCTGTTTCTCCTCCCACTACAAGCTCTTATGCAGCCGAGAACAGAGGGTATGTGGTCACTTATAAAAAAGAGAAAATAGGTATTTATAATGTTTTTTTTATATCTACACTCAAATGTTTTGCTTTTCATTCCTATTTTAACCGGTTCTGGACCGGCTCGCGTACATTTACTACTGCAGAGTGGCATGAGCCCGCAAATCGCTGTCTATAAACAGTGGCTCGCTCATGCCCTCTGCACTCTGCAGCAGTATGGCCAAGGGTCTACTCACGATTGCCTGGCAAAGAAGAAAAATGGGGAACAGCTGATGTAAACACAGTGGTTCCCCGCTCTGTCAGGCGACATGTGAGAGATCTACTGATCCCTGTCACTGGGATCAGTTAGATCTCTTATGCCCATGGTAGCCCAGCCCCCTCACAGTTAGAACACGCCTAGGGAACACAGTTAACCCCCAGATTGCCCCCTGCAGGTTAACCCCTTCACTGCCAATGACATTTAGACAGTAATCAGTGGATATTTAAATTTCTGATTGCTGTATAAATGTCATTGGTCCCAAAAAAGTGTCAAAAATATCCGACATGTCCGCTGCAATATCGCAGTCCCGATAAAAATCGCAGTTCGCCACCACTACTAGTAAAACAAATAAATAGTAAAAACGCCATAAATTACTTCTCATGGTTTGTAAACGCGGCAACTTTTACACAAACCAATCAATAAACACCGATCGCAATTTTTTTTACCACAAATATGAGGAAGAAGTTTCAAAATTGTCGCTCTTTTTTTGTTAATAGCGGTGATCAGAAGTGACACAGAGGGGATCAAATACCACTAAAAGAAAGCTCTATTTGTGGGAAAAAAAGGGCATTAATTTTGTTTGGGTACAACGTCACACGACCTCGCAATTGTCAGGTAAAGCGATGCAGTGCCGAATCACAAAAAGTGCTCTTGTGCTACAGTGGGAAATCCTTCCGGTCCTTAAGTGGTTAAACTGAATGGTTTGTTTTACAAGGTGATCATTTACAATCACTTTAAAATCAGTTAGACTACAAATAACAGTAAGCCATTAAAATGTAAGTGTTCTGCTTAATATTAACTGCATCTGCCTACTTTTTTTTTTAAATTACTGGTGTGGAATGGGGAAAGGTAAGGTATGAGAGTGGCATCTCTTTCATACTGCTTATAATATAGTAACACATATCAGTTTCCTGTAGGCTCAGTGATATAGAAAGGAAATTAGTTATTTCCTCAATAACATGTTGCATTTTATATGCAATCATTTACTCATCAACAATCTGCTGATTCATTTACGATATGAACTGTATTGTTAATAACATGCTTTATAAATTGCTGAACTTGGAGGAGAGAAAAGCCTCGTACACACGGTTCGACGATCGTATACAACAGGTCGTACGAATGACCGTTGTATGCTAAACTGACCGTTAGTATGTGCAATTAGAACAGCCGACGTACGGCGGTCGTACAACAGGAGTTGTATGAGCAAACTAGAAAACTTTGGTAGTACCAACAAGCGGTCGTATCGTGTGTACAGGGAAGTTGGTCCAACAAGTTGTATTGTGCAAAAAACGCATGCTCAGAAGTCAGGAATGCCCGGACACTAATTACATGCACCTGAACTTTCTCTTTATACGGTCGTAACACGTCACTACGTCTGGCTTGGTCGTACGATCGTGTAGTGCATGTCAGTATGCAAGTTACATTATCCAACTTACGATTTGGTGCGTTCGGTCGTATGACCATCGAACTGTGTGTACGAGGCTTTAGAGGCGATCCGACTTGCGAGGTGACTCAGCGCGACCCCGCACATCGCGAATTGCAGACGACTTCTATAATAGAAGTCAATGCAAATCGCCCCAAAAGTAGTACAGGAAGCTTTTTCTGAATCGGAGTGACTTGGGTCGCTGCTATTAGAACGGTACCTGACATGTCGCGGCAGTGTGAACCAGCTCTTATGTGGTTAAGATTGTTGCCACAAAGATATGTTATATTATGGGATTTGTCAAATATTCTAAATTATTTGATACATTTAAGGAAATCTGCAATCAATGAGTACCTAGACCAATACGTTGTCCCTTCTCCTGGTTACTGGGATAGATATTTAAAAAAAAAAAATCAAGTTGCACTATGCCAGTAAATTTGGATGCAGCAACAAAAACAGAGAACACATTATTTGTCATTCTGGGAAACAACCAATCCTCCATCTGTAAACAGTTACAACCTAAAATTTATGAGTGTGTTTAGACATGACAAGGCCAAAAGACATATGGTAGGAGTGACACAGAATATAAATTAGTGGGCTGGTTTGCCCAGATGAAAAAAAAAAGAGTTTCTTCCCAATTCATTCTGCCTTGTTGGGGACAGCAGCCGATAAGTGTGTCTCTGCTCGTTGTCTACAAACTGATTAGTAGCACCAGCTAACATTGATTAGCACATCCGGCTCACTACAAGGCTGTCTGCGTGTCTCTTTGCACCATTAGTGGATCTGCTGTCAACTACTCATCAATCCCTGTGACAAATGTGTGAGCAAATTTATTGCAATGGATTAAAATCTACTCCACTTCCAGATTATTTTCTGGAAGTGATCACTGTTGAGAAACCCCCATAGAAACAGCAGCTCAGATTTGATAGAGTAAGAAATAACACCTTACAGCTCAAACTGCGTGTAGGAGAATTGAATGCAGTATTAAACCCAAAAACATTATTATATTACAGTGTAGCAGTGCGGCTGTATTACATTATGTGATGGCTACATCTGTTTTCATTTTTAGGCTTTCTATCATTTATGTTCATTTGGTGATCCAGCAAGTAAGTCTGTTGTTTTCCTATTCAACATGCTCTCTTGCACATGTAGTGGTTAAAGCGTTGAGACAAATAATTTACCACTTACAGGGGAGTTTTCAATGAGCAGCTTTTATTTATTCTTGTAAAACCTTTATCCCGAGAAGAAGAAAAACTGTTGCTGTAACTGCAGTGTGAGCTGGAGTTAGGGTTGCCACATCATCCCTTTAATCCAGGGCATTAATTACACAGGTTCTGTGGCTGATTAAGGTGGTAACTAAACTCATTTAGTGCCTTATGTGTATTATATTACCCTCAGAACCTGTGTAATTAATATGTGTCCTGGATTAAAGGGATGATGTGGCAACCCTACACCTCATCCCTTTAAAACCAAACACATATTAATTACATAGGTTCTGAGGCTGATTAAGGTGTTAAGGCCCGTACACACGGTCTGATGGTTGGTCAACAACGCTCATCCAACAGCTTGTTGGCTGATAATCCGATCGTGTGCATGATTCTACGGCCGATTTCCAATCGTTGCCCAACAGAAGTTGGACGACAAGACTAGAAAACTTGTGTTGGTCAACAAGGAGTTGACCAATTGTTGGCTCATGTGTACAGAAGCTGACCAACCAAAAGTTGGAAGTGCAAACACGCATGCTCGGAATCCAGGAAGTGTTCGTCGTGTAACCTGTGTTCCTAATTCACAAATCACATTCACCTGAACTTCCTCGTTATACACTCATGACACGTCACTATGTTAGGCTTTGTTGGCCGATTACTTTCTTCACGTTAGTACGCTAGACCAAACCACCGTTGCCCAATTTGGGAAAAAGTTGGACGTTCGGTTGACCAACCATCGGCTCGTGTGTACAAGAAACAGTTAGATCTGTCATGTCCCAGTCAGCCCTGCCCCCACACAGTTAGAACACAGTGAGGGAACACATTTAACCCCTTGATTGCCACCCTTGTGTTAACCCCTTCCCTGCCAGTGACATTTGTACAATAATCAGTGGCTAGTTAAAGCTCTGATTGCTGTATAAATGTCAGTATTCCCAAAAAAAGTGTCCGATCTGTCCACTGCAATATCGCAGTCCCGATGGCAGATTGCCGCCATTGCTAGTTAAAAAATAAAAACGGCATAAATTAATTCTCATTATTTGTAAACTCTATAACTTTTGCACAAACCAATCAATATATGCTTACTGCGATTTTTTTTTTTTTTTAACAAAAATATGAGGAAGAATACATATCAGCCTAAACTGATGAATACATTTGTTTCTTTATATATTTTTTTTGGATATGTATTTTAGCAAAAAGTAAGAAATATTGTTTTTTTTTTTTTTTTTTAAATTGTCGCTCTATTTGTTTATAGAGCAAAAAATAAAAACTGCAGTGGTGATCAATTTGTGGGAAAAAAAGGACGTCAATTTCATTTGGGCACTATGCTGCACGACCGTGCAATTGTCAGTTTAAGTGACGAAGTGCGACGAATGTTACATTCACTGGTGGTGAATCAATCACTGTATATTAAAATGCATTTACCAGAAAGATACACCTGTAGTATAAGTCATGTGAATGTCACATTCACTGCTTTATAAATATGCCCCATCTGAAAATATGAACTTGTAATTACACTTGTTCCCTTTTGATATTCATACTACTGTTTACACATAACAATCAAATTCACTTAAAGTGGTTGTCAACTCGTGACAACCAATTTAACCTACAGGTAAGCCTATGATAAGGCTTACCTGTAGGTGTACTGCATATCTCCTAAACCTGCATGGTTCAGGAGATATGCAGTGTATTTGCTGTGCACATGCGCAGTGAAGAAACGGTCTCCATGCGCGGGAGTGACGTCACATGACTCCAGCCAGTCACAGAGCTGGAGTCGCGGCCCCAGAAAAAAGAGGGCCAGAGGATGGACGCCGCCAGCACAGGGGACAGCGCTGGACATTGCAGGCTTCGTTTGCAGGTAAGTGACACATAACGGACTACTATGCAATGCATAGTAGCCCATTATGCTTCTACATTACAGGGGCATGTAGAGGAAAGTAAACTCCATCTGGGTTTACTTCCTCTTTAAGCCTAGAACACACTAGTAGTTTTTTGTTTGATCAACTCAGTGGGCTGAACAAAAAAAAACTGAAGAGCTCAGGAGGAGCCACTGTACTAACTATGTGATGTTAGTATGATGTTAGTACAGCGATCTCCCCTGCTGAGTTGTGTTCTGACAGGGGGACGCCCCCCTCCCCCACCCCGCCAGAACACACTGGTCAGTGCTCTTAGCCATTAGCTGAGAGCGCTGATTGGATACTGATCGGCAGACCTTTTTCAGTCATGCCCCTTCGACAGAAGACAACCGAAAGGCCGACTTCTGTCGAATCAGCTGCCATACACACAGGTCAAATGTTGACCAGTTTCAATTGAATCAGCCGATGCCGCCCGATATTTGGTCTGTGTGTATGGCCCTTTAGGCTACTTAGGTGACCAATTATCAGAGCACTACTTGTGTAATCTTAAAGTGTATGTAAACCCTCACGAAGTGAACAGCTTCAGATGATACACAGAGATGAAACAAATCTCCCTACATAAGTTTTACATGTGTATCTGCTGTCTTCAGCTTGCTATATTCTCTAGAAAGTGAACATCGTGTTAGAAATGTTCTCTTTCTGTTCAGCACTGGGAGTGTAGTCTTGGCATACATGGTGTGGCAGCTGATTGGAGGACCCCCCGCGCACCCACATAGGCAGAGGAAGGAAGGAATGTGCTGTACATACACCAGCTCTCTGCTAACCTATTTATCGCACCCACCCCAACACAAATTTCAGGCTGGTTTTATCTTGAGAAGTTATCATGCTGATAACAGAAGGACGGAGCAGCAGAAACACACGGAACTTAGGCTCCTTTCACACCGGAGCCGCCCGAGCGTTAGCGGTAAAACGCCGCTAATTAGCTATGGCGCCGCTATTCGGGCGGCGGCGGTGCACTTTTACCCCCCCACACAAGGGGTTAAACAGGGGTTAAAAGTGCCTGTTTGCAGCGATCCCGAAGTGGTGTTCAGGCGATTTGGGAGCAGGGGCGGTATAGGGGCGGTATAGGAACGGTGAATACACCACTGTAAAGATGAGGCTTGCAGGACTTATTTTACTGTCTCACAAGTGCACCGCCCCAGTGTGAAAGCGCTCTGGCTTTCACACTGGGGTGTATTGGGGGGTGTTTTTCAGGCGCTTTTTAGACAGTATTTTTTGCGCAAAAGCACCTGGAAAACGCTTTGGTGTGAAAGGGGTCTTAGGGCTTTGGAGAGAGGTAAGAAAACACTGCAGATCTATGTGCCCAGGCAAATTTCATGAATCAGGTTTACATCCACTTTAAGTTAGCCATACACAAATCTTAAGGCCCATACACACAATAAGAAAATCAGATGATAAATACCACTTTCAAAGCTATTGTACAATAATCTGATCGTTAGTACACAGCTTTCATACGAAATTATCCAAAGGGACAATCACAAATTTTTTTCTTGTATGATACCAGATCATACCATTTTTGTTTAATCAGTACAGTTTTCATCTGAAAATACAACACAAATGCAATACAATACAATGGACATCACTTCCAAATTTTTATTCTGTCGTACAAGAATTTTTTCACTTTAGTAACTTCTTCTTTTTCAGTATAGAGACTAGCATTTAAAAAAAAATGGACAATCATTATTCGTCCGATAATCTTATTGTGTGTACGAAGCTTAATAGACTCCTTTATCTATGTTAGACAGTGCAGTCACTGTTAGGCTGATCATAGGCAGCATTTTGCATTAGGGTGTAGGGTGTGTACCTCAAGCCAAAGCTCAAACACACGTGCGTCTGTGTGTATATATACTGCACACATATATATATATATATATATATATATATATATACATATGCATGCAAATAAATATAAATACAGGTGAAAGAAAGTCAACGATTCAAATCGATAAGAACCCTGGCTTGGTGGCTTGGCCTAAAAAAGTGTGTATATATTTAATTAAATATATATATGTATATATATATAAAATTAAATATATACGCACTTTTTTGCTGAGAAGTTCATGTGAATAGTTGCTTTTTTTTTATGTGCCACCATGTGCCTGCCTGCCCTGTTCAATGCTGCTCAACCTCACTTCTCAGCTCACCTCTCCACTGGTGCCACTGCTTCTTCCAAAGTGCCAATGCGTGAAAGCGGGGAGAAGAGAAAGGCCGGAGGGCAAGTGGAGTGCAGCTGCATATCAATCTGCCGGCGAGACCTGTGGCCAGTGCTATAGAGGAAGCATCGGAAAATGCGGCTCTAAATTACTCCACGGTGGTGGTCCCTAGTTCCGAATCCTGAACATTCACCTCCCTCCCACTCGCAGCAGAGGTGTTTTTGCCAGCGCCGAACCGACACTAGTAAATTACACATATTGTAGCAGTTAACACATTAGCCCGGCACACCCTTTGCACACGCCTATGAGGCTGATATTTTTTTTCACGCTATTCCTTCAACCGAAGTTGATTTGAAAAATTAACTTTCATTAAGCTAGACGGTGCCGACAGAGCCACCTACAGCTCGAAGTTTTCCGAATTAGCTGAAATTAAAGCCATCTATGGCAACCTTTAGTCTTAGAAACTTGGCAAAGGACAAATAGAGGGTAATGGGTAGTCAGTGGCTCTACCTGAACTGTAATTTTCTCCTTTGACTAAGATCATATGACCAATGAAGCTACAACTGATCACGACAGGTGTCAGGTGACCTATAGCCATCACTTTCGAGTTTACTTTAGATAGTGAACTGAACTGAAATGTATTTTGATTGGTTGTTATGATTTACACATTTAGCAAATTTTTGTTTTACAAAGGTTTTTATTAGCAAATAGCATAGGTATACAGGCCGACTAACAAGTATTAGAAACTGATACATTATACATAACTTGAGGTTCAATTCCAAAATACAATGGAGTGAAAGGTAATTACAGTAAATAAATTATGACAATGAGTAAACTGATCTGCATTAAAGTAGTGTTTTTGCGTTTCTCAAAAACGGAAGCATAATGATCAGTAGAAACAAAAAACAAAAAAGAAAAACAGAAGAGCTTGAGGTGGCTAAGCCTCAAACCTATGAAGACAGTCACTGAGTTATAGCTCGCTCTCGGCTGCTAAGCCGGGAGGATGTCAGTCAGTTGAGGTGTAGAGAGAGATATGGTGTGAGAAGGACCTCTTTGGCTTAAAGGAGAAGAGTGAGAATGCTGTAAAAAAGGAAAGAAAGTAAAAAAGAATAGGATGAGAAAAGGGAAGAGAGAGTGGTCCCAGAGGGCAATGTGCCTAAAGGTATCATAATGTCAGTAACCATATGAATAAAGAAGTATGGAACGGCACTAGATCTAATCACATAAAATAAATCACTAAAATAAATTGAATCTATTGGAAAGGTGCTAACAACAGTCTAAATTTAATTTAGATAATTCTTAAATGTGAAAGTACTATACATGATGCAATAAATATGTTGCAATAAATAATGTGCAATAAATAATGTGCATTGTTCTGCATGTGATGTATAACAAAGTCCAGTAATATTGGAATACAAATAGAGTAGTCCATTGTGATAAATCCAAGTCCAGTGCAAAAAAGCAGAAAAAAGTCTATATCGATATGTACGGTGATCCAATGAAATCAAATGGTGAATCAAAATGGTGCTCCATACCAACATCAACAATTCACCACTGTGCATTGGTCACTCACCTTATGATGAATACTAATGCGCTTTCAACGAGTCATTAACTAGTGAAGAGCATTTCGTGGCAGATGGAACTCAGCTCACACATGAAATGGAAATAAGGATCTCCATAGTATAATAAGTTAAAACAACTCCTCCTGACATGTTGATTTACTGACAACACGTTGGGAGGAGCCGGGTGATGTCACTTCCGGGTGACGTCACTTCGACCAAAACCAGAAGTTCGGAGTTGTTCCACACTGTATCAATTGTTCCAGGCTTTCGAAATAGTTTGTTTAGTTGCGACGAAGAGGTGCGTTGTCAGCTTGCGTCCTGCTCATAACAAGGATTCTATAGGTTTGAAAAGGAGGGCTTCAAAGGGACTTCTCTTTACGTCTAAATTAAGTAATGTTTGTAAAAGCGCGTAAACCCAGATCCACAGTCTAGTTGCCATAGGGCAGTGCCACCAGATAAGGGACATCGCCCCAGTTGGGAACATCCGCAAAAGCAGGTTGGTGGATATTGGGGAATTATCTGGGCCAGGCACGCTGGTGTATAGTACCATCGGTATTTGACCTTATACCCCATCTGCAAACCCTTTGTAATGTGTCTAACATACTTACAATAATTACCATACAGAAAGGAATATACCAGACCACTGGAAAGCAGAATTCTTTTTTTATTTTTTATCACAACCGCAGGAATAATGGAAGCGTTTTCCAAATTTTGGTGGCGCAATATTTTCCTTTCTATATGCTGCTCAGCTATACTGGTTGGCAGTACAGAGGCTAAGTGGTTAGCACTTCTACCTAGCAGCGCTAGGGTTATTGGTTCGAATCCCAATCATGACACTACCTACCTGGAGTTTTCATGTTCTCACTGTCCCTTGCGTGGGTTTCCTTCTACACTCCAAAGACAGGCTAGTAGGTTAATTGTCTCCTGTCTAAATTGGCCCTAGTTTGTGTATGTATGAATTTGAGTTAGGGAACTTAGATTGTGAAGTCAGGCAATATATATGTAAAGTGCTGTGTAATTTGACCATGCTATATAAGTACCTGTAATAATTATAAAAACAGAAGCAAAACATTGGTTGGTTTTGGTCACTTTTATTTTGTTCACTCCTATTTTTTGTACATTTTTATGTTTGATAACTTTGTACATTTTTATGTTTTATATCTAAGTACCGGTTCACATAGGTGCGATGCGGGAACACTACGAATCCACTGCATCGCACTCGACTCAGACGGCAGTTCACATACGCAAACTGCTGGGAGGATCAATACATTGTTAATGACATCCCCATTTCAGTGCATTACCAAATACGGTGGTGGTTGAGTCCTCACAGTGGATTTCCGAATTGTCACAATCTATTGTGTGGAGCACGGGACACTTTATTTTGACACATGGAGATTATGGAATAATTAAGCACTGGACACTATTACTATCTGTATCATATAATTTTATATATGGATTAAGGATTCAAGCACTGGACACTTTATTATTATTATTTTTATATATGATCAATATTGCACTGTGCACTTTACCTATGTACTTTGGCAGCTATTTGATTGAATCACATTTGTTTTGTTTCACTATATATGGTAGAGGTATCACTTGGAACTCTTAGATACCTATGGGAATAAATAGATGATCTCATAGGTTCATAGGAGAACTCAGTCAACTAATGGCAACCTAAATGTTTCTCTTTTGACAGGTCTCCTTTAAATAAGCCTAATAGTAAAAAAAAATACTTCTTCTTATACTGCAATTGGTATTTTGCAGAAATCAAATCTTAATTTGAAATCATGTGGAGGAAGCCTCCAAGAAATGGGCAAATAACCAGTGGGTAGGAATTTTATAACAACATGTCACCCAGCAGTTCTAGATACATTGTTTTAATCACATCGGATGGAAATTGCACTATGTAGATTTTTATGTTTAAAGTGTTATATATTTTTTAATATTCTGCATGCTTAATTTTATAATTAAATGCCATTTAATGTCTTTATATAAGCAAAATTTGTCATTCACTGCATTTTCTAAACAATATTGAGCACTTTTTTCTCTTATCTGCAGGGCTGTGATAGAACACATATCATGAATTTCAAAATTAATTTGCTTGCTTGCGTTAGCAATTGTGTATCAAATAGCCTGACTGAATATTTTAGTATTTCAAGTTTATTTTCATGTAATCGTAGTTGAATACTTTGCATAGTTTATGGGCTTACAACCAAAGGTGGAACTAATAGAGGAGGTTGGACACAAAGCTGTGGGGGTGCTTGAAGGCTGTTTGAAGACCAAGTTGAGGTCTCCTCTGCCCACTAGGGAAAAGGGAGGTACAGATACCTTTGCATATGTAAACTGTACATGGTTACCCCTCTGGTGCTGCTCACTACTAAAGGGGATGCACTGACATGAGTGGGGAGGCACTCTTCGTGTGCATAAAATTACTACTAGGTGGCAACTGGTAAAATGTTGATCAATTAATACTCCTAGTAATAAATGATGAATGATTGTAGTATTGATTTGAGTTGAGCTGTTTTGTGCTTAGCCATATGTTATCACAACTACCATACCTACGTTGTAGCCTGTGTATCAAGATCATTATACCATTTAGCATGTGTCGTTTATCAATAAGTACCATCAGTTACAACATTCTACCTGTCAGCAGAAATCACTTGAAAGTGTCAGAACACTTAGCTATATCACTGGTAACTAAATGCCTATTCTACAGGGTGGGCCATTTATATGGATACACCTTAATAAAATGGGAATGGTTGGTGATATTAACTTCCTGTTTGTGGCACATTAGTATATGTGAGGGGGGAAACTTTTCAAGATGGGTGGAGACCATGGCGGCCATTTTGAAGTCGGCCATTTTGAATCCAACTTTTGTTTTTTCAATAGGAAGAGGGTCATGTGACACATCAAACTTATTGGGAATTTCACAAGAAAAACAATGGTGCTTGGTTTTAATGTAAATTTATTCTTTCATGAGTTATTTACAAGTTTATGACCACTTATAAAATGTGTTCAATATGCTGCCCATTGTGTTGGATTGTCAATGCAACCCTCTTCTCCCACTCTTCACACACTGATAGCAACACCGCAGGAGAAATGCTAGCACAGGCTTCCAGTATCCGTAGTTTCCCCCCTCACATATACTAATGTGCCACAAACAGGAAGTTAATATCACCAACCATTCCCATTTTATTAAGGTGTATCCATATAAATGGCCCACCCTGTAGTCACCACATCAGATATCACTAGTAAGACCATGTCATGATTCATGAACATGACCACATGATGTCAAAAAAGTCACCAGTTAAGTCACTTCTCATCTCATGTCCTAAATTCCTTTCTTCCTTTTTCTGCCAAGGCGGTTAACATTTTTTCCTGTGCTCTGCCCTGCCCTTCCTTCCTATTCTCCACTCTTTACTCTTTCCACAGAACACCTTCCTCCAAACTTTAGAAGATCGCACTAGTCATTTTAGACTGTTGTGAGCTAGACCAGTAGTTGTGAACTGGCAAGGGAAAGGGGGCCTCAAATGAGGCCCTAATATCACCAAAGGGCAACATTTAATATTTATTACATGTAATGCTAAAGAAAACTGTCGCAGACACAGACTGAAGACTTACTAGAGGAAATGGTCAGAAATTGTTCTAGATTTCTAGATTGTAAACTGAAGCCATACTACAAGAGACCATCAGAGACTATGGACATGTTGCATGAGACCACTGGACTCTACTACAGTTATGGGACCCTTTACAAATCAGAGCTCCTTGTATTGACTGTTGGGGCCCAAGGGCTGCACTTCAAACACCAAAGGGCCACATGTGACTCTTGGGCTGCAAGTTGGGCACCAGGGAGCTAGACAAATATATGCCCCCTCAAGCGTAAAATATAACTAACCCCTCCTATACTTTTGCAGCCAAATGAGACTACATCTTACCCTCTATTTAGGTCTGAAGTTGCCACAGTCCTGCACATGTGATCAGCTATGACACCAGCTATAGCAGAACTTGAAATATAAATTGAGAGGTGAAATCAGTACACTGGTAACTCTGATGGTTATCACCAGAGACTTGCCTTGAATGTAGCATACACCGCACATGCTATAGTAGGCAGAATGTAAATGAAAACACTGCAGACAACAACTTTGATATATTTGAGTTAGATCTATTAACATTTATGGAGCATTTCTATTTTGAGCTTTCTTTTGGGAAACAGTTAAATCGATGGAATACTTATGCTGTAGCAATGGTAATCAGTACCATATCTGGAAACTGGAAGTGCTAACATTAGCTCAAGTAATCTTGTCAAATATAAGGCAGCCAATGTCAACCTCATTCTGGTAATTTCAGTTACCTAGATATTTTAAACCCCTGGCATCAATGATTTCTGAGTCACTGACACGTGATGCAGATCACAAAAGTCAAAGTAAATTCAGAAACCGTTATATGCATGCTTGTTCTAGGTCATTGACTCAAAATATTGAAGCCAGAGGGTCAACATGACAGTCAGGCAACTAGTATTTGTGGAAAGAGGTTCACCTCAGTGTTTCTCTCATGACAGATTTCCTTCAAAAGAAAGGAGTATTGGGGAATACAGTGAGATATTACGTAAATACAAATAGCGAGAGTGGGGGAGTTCGAGGTGCCGTGGGGGTGTGGGGGTTGTTTGCTGCCCCCCATACAAAAAAACACCTGCCGCCACTGGAGGGCATGCAAAGAGCTATGAATTGGCTGGGAGTGTCTTAGCAACAAAGCAGGATGGGATGTGACCCTCTCTATAAGTAGATTGCACCCAGCGTGTTCTATCATTTTTTTGCACCTGCATGTTCTATAAATAGATTGCATCTACTTGATCTATAAATAGATTGCATCTAACTTGTTCTATAGACTGCACCCAGATTGTTCTATAAATAGTTTGCACTTGCTTGATTTATAAATAGTTTGCACCCAGCTTGTTCTATAAATAGATTGCACCTGCGTGTTCTATAAATATATTGCCCCAACTTGTTCTATAAATAGGTTCCACCCAGCTTGTTCTATAAATAGATTGCACCCAACTTGTCCTACTGTATAAATAGATTGCATCCAGCTTGATCTATAAATAGATTGCACCCAACTTGTCCTACTGTATAAATAGATTGCATCCAGCTTCTTCTATAAAAAGATTGCACCTGCTTGTTCTATAAATAGATTGCACCTGCTTGTTCTATAAATAGATTGCATCCAGCTTGTTCTATAAATAGATTGCAGTTGCATGTTCTATAAATAGATTGCACCCAGCTTGTTCTATAAATAGAATGCACCCAACGTGTTCTATAGATTGAATCTTGTTTGTTCTATAAATAAATTGCACCCAGCTTGTTCTGTAAATAGATTGTATACAGCTTGTTCTATAAATAGATTGCACCCAGCTTGTTCTATATATAGATTGTACCCTGCTTGTTTTAAGTAATGTTAATGTGAAAGAGGCTTTACTGAAGCTTTAGTTAGTTCACCTTTACCAAAAACGTGCCTATGCAGGTAAGGGGTGCCTGTAGATAAAAAAACAAACTGTGCAGCTTTTACTAAAGTCGAATAATGCTGTTGCTATAGTTGTAGGCCTTTTATGTACCTCTGGAAGCCAGACTGGAAAAACTCCCTGAGATGGCATCATCCCATCCTGTCTTGTTGCTAAGGATGATTGGATGAATGCTGCTAAGACGCGTCCAAATGTTATAGCTTAAATGAACCATCAGCTTACTGAGCACTTAAACCCCCTTCCTGCCCAGGCCAATTTTCAGCTCTGTCACTCTTTGAATGACAATTGAGTGGTCATGCAGCACTGTACCCATATGACATTTTTTATCATTTTTTAACACACAAATAGAGCTTTCTTTTGGTGTTATTTAATCACTACTGGGGTATTTATTTTTTGCTAAA
>BLSH010529579.1:8118-22343 GCA_018402905.1 Glandirana rugosa
CAACCCATAGTAAAATGAGTTGCATTGTAATAGAAAGTGTTATACCTTTTTTTAACCGGATTGAAATGACAACAGAATAAAAATTGAGTATGTTGACTAAAAAAAGTTTTTTCTAGCGCGAACATTCTGGCGACGCGTTCATGCCACACTGTATTTCAAAACGTTGTCGACGGTAAAATAAGAGATCCCACAATCTTTTTTTTATATATTACAAACCCCGAACCTAGGGTAAACCTATCGGCTGATGTATGCAAGCCTTCCTTAGCCCTATGGTTAGTATACTACAGGCCCATCTTAGCACTATGGTTGGTTTGCTGCAGGATGACCTTAACAAGACCGAGCCTGTTTTTTGGGTTCGGTGTTAACGAGTTAAAACCAGGTTTATTTGCTATAAAATTACTTAGAACCCCCAAACATTATATATTTTTTTTCTAACACCCTAGAGAATAAAATGGCAGCTGTTGCAAAACTTTATGTCACACCGTACTTGCGCAGCGGTCTTACAAGCGCGATCTTTTTTGAAAAAAATCAGTTGTATGAGTTAAAAATAAGACAACAGTAAAGTTAGGCCAATTTTTTTCCATATTGTGAAAGATAATGTTACGTTGAGTAAAATGATACCCAACATGTCATGCTTCAAACTAGCGTCCGCTGACGGAACTTTGCAACATAAAAATGTCCAATGGCGACGTTTAAAAATTCTACAGTTTAGCATTTTTGAGTCACAGAGGAGGTCTAGTGCTAGAATTATTGCTCTCACTTTAACGATCGCGGCGATACCTCACATGTGTGGTTTGAAAACCGTTTTCATATGTGGGCGGGACTTACGTATGCGTTCGCTTCTGCACGCAAGCTCGCGGGGACGGGCGCTTTAAATTTTTTTTTTTAATTATTTATTTTACTTTTTAATTTTTATTTTTACACTGTTCTTTTAAAAAAACATTTTTGATCACTTTTAGTCCTATTACAAGAAATGTAAACATTCCTTGTAATAGAAAAAAGCATGCCAGGACCTTCTAAATATGAGATCTTGGGTCAAAAAGACCTCAGATCTCATATTTACACTAACATGCAAAAAAAAATGGCAGTGCAAAAAAAAAAGGGGCCCTTTAAGACCATTGGGCGGAAGTGACTTGTGACGTCGCTTCCGCCCTGCCATGTTTTGGAGCCGGGTGAATGGCTTCAGCCACTCACTCGGCTCATGGACACTGGGGGGGACAGACCCGATCATCTCCGCCGCTGCCGGCAGGTCCGGTAGGCGGCGGAGATGACGTAAAGCGGCAGGAGGGGGGCACCCGTCCCGCCGCTGATAAAAGTGATCTTGTGGCGTATCCGCCACTGAGACCACTTTTATCTTGTGCAGAATCGCCTGCACTAAAAGAAGATACCAGGGTTATGGTAGCTATCTGCTACCATAACAACGGTATTCCACTTCAAAGTGACCACCATCACCTGACGGCGTTGGTCCGGAAGTGGTTAAAGTATAATTAAAGGCAAAAGTTGTTTTTTTTTGTTTTGGATAGAATGCAGAGTGATGCGAACATTTGTCAGTTTTTATTGCTGTCTGTGTCCCCATTAAAGATATTCACCCTCACTATTTGTCCTGTTTACCATTATCATTGAAAGTGAAAGTAAAAGAAAATCCCAAATTTTGGATTGTCCCTAGAAAAGTAATATTGGGGAAATCTTCCAATAGGGACATTAGTTCTGTGGGTCCCCAAGGAATTAGCAGGGATTTCCTCTCAGTTCCTGTTTGGCTATGGGACAGGAAGTGAAGGGAAATCTCTGCAAATGGTGAAAAAAAAATCTGGCAGGGGTTATTATAACCCTCCCTTACTCTGTCCAAAATGAAACAAAAAGTTTTGACTATCGTTCTACCTAAAGCTTATGGTTAATATGCTGCAGGGCCTCCTTAGCTCTATGTTTAGTGTTCTACAGGTCCTCCACCACCCATTGCCAAGGCTTTCCCATATACTCAGTGGATGCTACAGTGACACTTCTGGGACTCCTTAGCTCTATGTTTAGTGTTCTACAGGTCCTCCACCACTCATTGCCAAGGCTTTCCCATATACTCAGTGGATGATATAGTGATACTTCTGGGCCTCCTTAGCTCTGTTTAGTGCTCTACTGGTCCTCCACCACCCATTGCCAAGGCTTTCCCATATACTCAGTGGATGCTACAGTGACACTTCTGGGCCTCCTTAGCTCTATGTTTAGCGTTCTACAGGTCCTCCACCACCCATTGCCAAGGCTTTCCCATATACTCAGTGGATGATATAGTGACACTTCTGGGCCTCCTTAGCTCTATGTTTAGTGTTCTACAGGTCCTCCACCACCCATTGCCAAGGCTTTCCAATATACTCAGTGGATGATACAGTGACACTTCTGGGCCTTATGCTATGATAATAAAAGACACAACATATGCAAAATACCTTCACATTTGTTTGAATAGAGACATCAATGCAACACACCTCTTCAGCAGTGGCGGCCCGTCCATATGGGGCCCAGGGGCACCGCCCTCCTAATCCATGCACCCGGCCCCTAATCTACATGCAGGGTGCCAGACTCATGGATTTAAACAGTTTTTTTTTTTTGAAGCACGTGATTAGAGTCTGAGGCTCTAATTGGCTTCCAAAAGGGCGGGCTTGGGGTGCACCCTGAGCCCACCCAGTTGTGGGACAATAGCGAATTAATATTCGCTATTGTCTTCCTGATTCTCCTCCTGGCCAATCAGGAAGCAGATCCTGAGACACGATTGACCAAGGAGTCTTTGGCTTGCCGCCCCCCCAAAATATTGAGCACCAACCGCTACTGCTCTGCAGACCTGCCATTCAGCTTCCACCCCAGTGTGAATGGTGTGTGAACATACAAAACTTGAAGAGTTTGCATCTTCTTCTGCTTTGTGCAGTGATGATAATGATCAAAATAATTTGATGGAAACATTTTAAATAGTTCATTAAAAAATGTATGGGGATGTCCATTTTGCTAGATATATTTTGTTTGGTCTTTAAAAAGGAAACAGAATCTTTTTCTGCTCCCATCCCAACCCCCCAAGCTAATCTCTCCAACTGGACATTTACAACCAGCAGCATAACTCACATACCTGCGTAGAGCAGCTTGCGTTCCCTGGGGTGTACATAACAATCTGGTGCGCTGGAGCCCTTCTGGGAAGAGCTGCCACACTTTTGCCTAAATGTTCTGGGAAAAAGCAGCCTTGGGGAGAATAGATTGTTTTAAGACCCCCTCCAGTTTTATATAATTGGTGCTGCGCAATTATCTATGTCTGACTTTAGAACCAAAACCCTCTGTCTAAGACTCAGTTATCTCATTTGCTCAGAGAAGTATTTATGGGTGCATGAAGGCATATTGGAAGTAACACTGGAAACCAATGACTAAAACTGAAAACTGAAAAAAGGAAATTAATATGTATTGTAAAGTTGAACCCCAGGCAAGTAGCTAAATTGACAGACGGGGGCTGTTTACTGGCCAATTGATTTATATTTTTCTCCCATGCTGAGATTTAGAAGGCTCTGCTACACAACACTGTTCTATTTGATAGAGCAGATGACCTAATTTTTCACGTTAGTAACACTTACAGGTCTTGTACTTACCCTAGCCTTTGACCAGACAGTGAAAGGAGAAGGACTACCTCTTTGTTGTGCTTTTCCATCTCCCAGACGGAGCTCTGCAGCACAGCAAGAGGCTGGAGCCAGGTGAAATGTATGTATTTACACTGCGTGCATTTTTAAAAGATAATTTAGTGACTTTGATGAATATAAAGCTGCATTAATCTGTATTTTATATCTGCCTGGAGATCTTCGTAGCAATTATTTTTTTACAAAGCTTTAACCAAGGTAAGGAGCAGTGTAGCAAATGCAGTAACCCAGGGACACTATGATGTTGATTTACTAAAGGCAAAACAGACTGTGTACTTTGCAAAGTGCAGTTGCACTCTGTAAGTGCAGTTGCTCCAGAGCTTAGTAAATGAGCTGAAACTCTGCTGACTTCCATCATCCAATCATGTGCAATCAAAAATGCTGTTTTTTTTCCTTGCACGTAATTGGGTATTCTTTGCAAAGTGAAGCTTTACCTCATTTACTAAGCTCTGGAGCAACTGCACTTGCAGAGTGCAACTGCATTTTGCAAAGTGCACAGTCTATTTGCCTTTAGTAAATCAACCCCCTTTTCCTTTTGGGTTATTGTACTGTGTCACATTAACTTCATCACATCCAGAAAAGCAGCCATATGTACTTATTACATATTTATGTTGTACTTCTTGGCTGAAGTTAAAGTGGTTGTAAACCTCATACATGAAATATGAACAAAGCATATCCCTCTATAGTGTGCACTTGTCTCAATAAAGAGCACTAATGGGTGGATTTACTAAATCTGGAGAGTGCACCCCCCACACCCAAAAATTAAAAGTCAGCAGCTACAAATACTGTAGCTGCTGACTTTTAATATTAGTACGCTTACCTTTCTACCGATCTCACAATGTCAGCATCCCAGCTGATTTTCCAATCGGCTCTCGGGTGCTGCCGCCGCCATCCTGACAAAGGGAAACTGGCAGTGAAGCCTAGCGGCTTCACAGCTGGTTCTCTATTACGCATGGGCAAAGCACGCTGCGCTTTCTGAGTGGCCTGGTGGCGGTGGAAGGAGGTAAGGGCCAAACTTCCAGGGGGACCTTACCGCGGCAAGGTCTCCAGGAAGTGGGGATGGGTACCTGTCCTCTCTCACCCACGAAAGGTGCCAAATGTGGCAGCAAGTAGTTGCAAATTTCTCCTGCGCTGTGTGGTGGACCTGGGTAGGAAGGTGGTGGTCACTTCTGTGGGGATGTACGATGAGGATAAGGATAATGCCCGCCTGCTGCCTTGACCTGGGGAAGTCCGAAGTGCTAGGAAATAGGGGAAAGAACAAACGGCACCTGGCCTAGTGCATTATCCATGGTAAACGTGATTTATTAGGTACAGAAGAGGGAGTTATACTCACATTTAATGAAGTAATTAAAATCACATCGAATCATAAAAGTCCCTTGTAGTAGTCCTTAAAAGAGTTGCCCGCATCCCCTAAAGACTGACGGGTGAGGTGGCTGGTGGTGGCGGTAGGCCAAATGTGGCAGCGGAGGAGGGGAAGAAGCAAACAAGCGGAGCTTCCTCTTTTGGGTGGAGCTCTGCTTTATGGTACTTTGGCGCTCACTACCATACATGTTCTTGCTGTAGTCACTCCTTTTCTACAATGGTGCTTTCTCATTGTTTTTTTTTTTTTGTGATGGTGATGATCTAGTTCTAGTAACGGTTACCTTCTGTTCTGCACAACCTTGTATTCCTCGCATGTCATTTTTCATAAGAGCACTTTAGCTGTTTAGAATAGCGTTGACTTCTCACCATGCAAACCTGGCACCTGTTAATTTTTCAGCACCAAATAACAGAGCATAGCATTTCCTTCTTAGTAGAAAAAAAATTCAAATGCTTTACTTTACATTTTTTCCATCCACATACATTCCAATGTGGTTGTACAATATGCTACTTTTAGATTGAATGGCACAGAAAAAGAAAAAAAAAATACAAACAAGAAAAAGTAAGCAAAAACTTGCTGAAAGATGAAATTGTAAGTTGTGTCTGGCTTTATAACCTAGGTCTAATGAAAATCTTCCCAACACCATCACCCTAATCAGTGGCGGCCCGATCCATGCATCCGACCCCCAATCTACATGCAGGGTGCCGGACGCATGGATTTCTATGGGGTTTTTTTTTAAGCACATGATTAGAGCCTGAGGCTTTAAAGCGGTTGTTTACCCTAAAATATAATTTTTACCTACAGGTAAGCCTATAATAAGGCCTATAATAATGAATATCTCCTAAACTTGTACGGTTTAGGAGATATTCACATTGCATGCAGCCGCTAACGTCATGGCACATGCTGTCCCAGCGAAGGACCGGCGCATAGTGCTGGACCTTGCCGGAAAAGAAGGGCTACTGCGTGCATGTGCAGGAGTGACATCTCACGACGTTGGAGCTGCAAACCAGGGAAAATGTCGTTCTTGTTTCCTAAAATCATATACAGGATGTATGTTTAAATTTGTGTACCTTCTTATGTAAACTCCAAAAATGTATGCACAGGAATATGAGCAACTGTGCCACAAGTACAATGAAAATGAATGTGTTAGCTACTGTTTATATGTCTTATTGTTTTTATGGTTAAAGTGATGGGTTTTTTTTTACATATGCGTGTACATTCTCGGCATCCCGAATCTCATCTATTCCTTTGTTTTGCTCCTTTTTTATTTGCCTTTTTTTCTATGTCTTCCTCCCTTTCATTATTTTATTTGTTCCTTTACTAGGTTTCCTTCAGTCTCCCCCTCTCCAGCAGCCTCATTCCCCTGGCCAGACTCAGCCCTGACAGCTTTAAGCTGCTATGTGCACTGAACGTCTGGCTGTGTTAATATGATTTATAAGGACAGTATAACACCAGGCACATTGCAGTCTGTCACTGCAGTCTCTCTGATTAAAATTCTGCTCCCTCCCCGACTGCAGCAAGCCACAAAAGGAATATTCTACATAATTTCCAAAAATGCTTGTTTTTATCAGCCATTTCTCCAGGATCAGGTGACCCGAGCTTCAGTGCTAGTGACTCCCTAGCTGTGCTTTGGCTTTTTACTAGGTCTCATTTATCAGGTCCCTAGATGATTTTATCGCCTGCCTTTTAACAATTTTCATGCTGGAAAGGGTTGCAGGACAAGACTGTGCCAGAGCAGCATAGGAGCCTCTAGAAAATGTAAGAATGGTCAGCAATAAACATAAGATACACTATAATCCAGTAGTATAACCATGCATGTCGATATAATGACTTTGGAAGTCAGAGGTCTACTGTGATATACTGTGGGAGCAGTGTAGTCATTACATCCTTTTTCTAAGAATTCTATTCAAAACACTATAAACTACTGCTTGTAAAATAATCTCATTGCCTTTCACTGCAGGTTAAAAGGCTGTGGAACACCACTCTGGATCGATAGAAAAATGGCAGACTTGGCACAACGCAGCGCTGAAATGAATTCAAATACCATTTTTTCTTAGATGTCTACATTAGCGTTTGACAAGCCCTTGCTTCAATTGACTTGTACTGCTCATCTAACTTCCATTTTTACTTCTGCGATTTTATAATATGGGCACCCAGCCTCTTTATCAAAGTGTCAGCAAGAAAATCTCAGTGTTGCTCATAGCATTTAAAGGGTAACTCCAATATAATGGGAAAAAATAGCAATAAAAAAAAATAAACAATAATATAGTATACAGTATACAATTGCAACTCAAGTCATATTGTAATTGAATGTTATTAAAAATGAACTTTCCTGATACCACATTGGTGTCCATTTATGAAACTGATCCCAAGGATCACCGCTGATCACAGTTCATTTTCAGTTTATGAAGCAGAGATAATCGGGAGAGAACACGTTCTCCGCTGATTATCTCTGCACATGGAGAAGCTGATATTCACTGACATAGAAACGGCCAGTTTATGAAGCTGCGATCTCCGCACTTCCCTGGCGATCTGGGTCAGAATTCACCCTCCCCGATTCACCAGCTCAGAGGTGGTGAACCCCAGGGGGTGAAGAGAGAATCCTGAGGCAGGAGGAAGATTATAGACTTCTTCCTGCCTCCTTCAGACCCCCCAACACAGTAGCCATGTCCCCCTGCCCTGTATATGTGTATATATGTATATACAGGTATATGATGTGTGAATATATATACGTATATATAATGTATGTGTGTATATGTGTACATTAGTGACTTATGGGTAAACCTACATATGTCCTACCTGCCTTTACATTTTCCTTTTTTTTAGTCTCTGCATTGGTATGTATATCCTCATTTATGGTCAGCAGCAAACAATTATTATAGGCTTACCTGGAGGTAAAAATGTGTTTTGATGGTAGACAACCGCTTTAAGGTACCACACCATAACTGTAAAAAATCACATTTTAAGTATACAAATATTTGAAAAGATATTAACCAATTAAAGACCCCATAGATGTTTTACTGCTACAGGGTGGCTCTCTTGTGCAGAATCACATATATACAGTGGGGAAAATAATTATTTGATCCCCTGAAAATTTTGGAAGTTTGCCCACTTACTAAGAAATAAAGGGTCTATAAGTGTTATCATAGGTGTCTTTTAAATGATAGAGACAGAATATCAACCAAAAATTCAGAAAAACCGGATGATACAAATGTTATAAATTGAGTTGCAGTTCAGTGAGTAAAAAAGGTATTTAATCCTCTACTAACCAACAATAATTCAGACTCCCACAGACTGGCTACAGTATTTGCTCATGTGGTACACAGATTAGTCCTGTCCATTTAAAAAGGTGCTCCTAACAACAACTCGTTATGTGTATAAAAGACAGCTGTCCACAGAATCTCTTTCTTACATTCAAACCTCGCCATCATGGGCCAGACCAAAGAGCTGTCAAAGGACATCAGGGACAAGATTGTAGACCTGCACAAGGCTGGAATGGACTACAAGACCATCAGCAAGAGGCTTGGTGAGAAGGAGACAACTGTTGGAGTGATTATTCGCAACTGGAAGAAATACAAAATAACCATCAATCACCCTTAGTCTGGAGCTCCATGCAAGATTATGTCTCATGGGGTAAGGTGGATCATAGGAAAAGTGAGGGATCAGCCCAGAACTACACAGGAGGAGCGTGTGAATGATCTCAAGGCAGTTGGGACCACAGTCACAAAACAAACTATTGGTAACACAATACGCCACCATGGATTGAAATCCTGCAGTGCCCACAAGGTCCCCTTCCTCAAGATGGCACATGTACAGGCCTGTCTGAAGTTCGCCAATGAACATCTAAATGATTCAGAGAAGGATTGGGAGAAAGTGCTGTGGTCAGATGGGACCAAAATTGAGCTCTTTGGCATTAACTCAACTCGCCGTGTTTGGAGGAAGAAAAATGCTGACTATAACCCTAAGAACACCATCCCTACAGTCAAACATGGAGGTGGAAACATTATGCTTTGGGACTGTTTCTTTGCATCAAAAACACATTAAAAAAACACACTGCATGCCTTTCCGCAGCATGTCTATTGAAGTTTATTGAACCATAAATGCATTGTGCTTTGTTTAAAAAAGTCCCTGAACCCTTTCCAAAAATGCAGTGGCTGAAAAACACATAGATGTGAACATGTCCCATAGGAGACAATGTTAAAAGGACTGTAGTGCGTATCTGCAAAACGCAAAATGCACTAAAAAATGCATAGGTGTGAACCAGGCCTTAGGGTCCCCAGCCCTCAGTGGAACCTTTATGGGATAGCACAAAGGGCGCTATGCAGCTCTTCTCTCCCCTTTGCTAGGTAGGTTGCTATTGGTTTCACCATCAGCAGCAGCAGGTGATTGGGTGTTTCTGGTGGGCGCAAAGCCGTACTCTATGGCTCTATATAAAGCCTGGCTCTCCCTCATGGACAGCGGCACTGAGGAAACCGGACCGCTGCTTCCACCCCCCTCCCTGTATACAATTTCTCATGGTGTTTTGTTTCTCATTCAGTGTAATCTGGATGGACACTGTGACTGGATTTTCCTGATATTATTATTTGTGTTTTCTGAGTCGATATGGCTAAAATTATGATTTACTTGGTTTCTGGTAAATGCAATTGAGGTTACCCTTAAATAAACACTGTGGCCAAATATTTACCAAAATTAAAGTAGAACTATAAGCAAATCTTTTTTTTTTTATATTGGATAGAATAAGGGAGGGTTATAACTTCTGTCAGATTCTTTTGGCCATCTGTATCCCATTTCGGAGATTTCTCTTCACTTCCTGTCCCATAGCCAAACAAGAAGTCAGAGGAAATCCCTGCACATAAGGGAATCTGTTGGGGACCCCCTGCTCACCAGAATTAGTGTCCCCATTGGAAGATTTCCCCTCTATTACTTTTCTGGGGACAACCCAAAATTTGGGATTTTCTTTCACTTTCAATGATAACAAATTAAATTAAGCTTTAAAGAAAGAAAGTGAAAAAAATATGAGAATACTACCCTCACATAGTCAAGTTTTTCTAAAGGCTACACTACACTGAATAATCAGTTTGGGTGGACTTGCTTATGATATACAGTGCTGCCCATAATTATTCATACCCCTGGCAAATTTTCACTTAAAGTTACTTTTATTCAACCAGCAAGTAATTTTTTGATGGGAAATGACATAGGTGTCTCCCAAAAGATAATAAGACGATGTACAAGAGGCATTTTTGTGGAAAAAACATTTCTCAGCTTTTATTTACATTTGAGCAAAAAGTGTCCAGTCCAAAATTATTCATACCCTTCACAAACTGTCACAGTCTGTGGGAAAATCAAAAGTTCTATACCATTCCAAATAGTCCAAGCTGTTCTAAAGCATCCTAATTACCCTGATTAATTGGGAACAGCTGTTTTAATCAACTCAACAGGTGAAAAACAGCAGCTCTCTGCAGTTGGTTTGTGGACAGTCATGGCTAAGACCAAGGAGCTTAGTGAGGACCTGCGGCTGCGCATTGTGGCTGCTCACAAGTCAGGAAAGGGCTACAAGGCCATTTCTAAATGTTTTCAAGTTCCAGTGGCTACAGTGCAAAGTATTATTAAAAAATACAAGATGTTCCGCACTGTGGAAAATCTCAGAGGACGTGGTGGGAAGCCAAAAGTGACACCTGTGCTGGCCAGGAGGATAGTTAGAGGGGTGAAAAAGAATCCAAGGATCACCACCAAGGCCATCCTGGTGAATCTGGGCTCTGCTGGTGGCAATGTCTCAAGGCAGACAATCCAACAGACACTGCACACTGCTGGGTTCCACGGATGCAGACCAAGGAGGATGCCACTTCTCCAGATAAGGCACACAAAAGCTCGCTTGGCCTTTGCAAAAGCTCACCTGGACGAAGAAGAAGAAGACTTCTGGTCTTCTGTGTTATGGTCAGATGAAACAAAAATTGAATTGTTTGGTCACAATGATGTTTCCTTCATTTGGCGTAAAAAAGGAGAAGCCTTCAACCCAAAGAACACCATCCCCACTGTCAAACATGGTGGTGGGAACCTAATGCTTTGGGGGTGTTTTTCAGCCAATGGATCAGGGAACCAAATCACAGTAAACGGCACCATGAAAAAAGAGCAATACATGAGGATTCTCAACGACAACATCAGGCAGTCTGCAGAGAAACTTGGCCTTGGCCACCAGTGGACATTTCAGCATGACAATGACCCAAAACACACAGCAAAAGTGGTGAAGAAATGGTTAGCAGACAACAACTTTAACGTTTTGGAGTGGCCCAGCCAGAGTCCAGACTTGAATCCAATTGAAAATCTGTAGAGGGAGCTAAAGATCAGGGTGATGGCAAGAAGACCCTCAAACCTGAAAGATTTGGAGCTCATTGCTAAAGATGGATGGGCAAAAATACCTGTGGAGACATGCAAAAAGCTGGTCTGCAATTATAGGAAGCGTTTGATTGCTGTAATAGCCAATAAAGGCTTTTCTATTGATTATTGAGAAGGGTATGAATAATTTTGGACTGGACACTTTTTGCTCAAATGTAAATAAAAGCTGAGAAATGTTTTTTTCCACAATAATGCCTCTTGTACATCGTCTTATTATCTTTTGGGAGACACCTATGTAATTTCCCGTCAAAAAATTACTTGCTGCTTGAATAAAAGTAACTTTAAGTCAAAATTTGCCCGGGGTATGAATAATTATGGGCAGCACTGCACATGGGCTTATTTTTTTAGAAGTGTATTTGCTTTGTGGACACTTTATAAGAAATTTTCCAACTGGAATTGGCCTTTTAAAAGTTTACAAAAACTAGAGTAGGAGCAATGGATAAAGTGGAACTGTAGCCAAAAAATAAACCCCTGATAGATTACTTCATGCTGGCCCCTTTTGCAGGCATAGTTTTGTAAAACATTAAGACCCCTTTCACACTGGGGAGGTTTACAGGCACTTTAGCACTAAAAATAGCACCTGTAAATCGCCTGAAAACCGCCCCCTAATTCACCCCAGTGTGAAAGCTTGAGTGCTTTCACACTGGGGTGGTGCGCTTGCAGGACGTTAGAAAAAGTCCTGCAAGCAGCATCTTTGGGGCGGTTTGCGAACGGTGTATACAGCCCTCCCAGAAAGCCTCTGCCCATTGACCCCCTTCTTGGGTGTTAAAAGCGCCCCCCCCCCCCCGCCGCCAAAATAGTGGTAAATAACAGTAGTAAAGCGCCGCTAGAACTAGCGGTTATTTACCACTAACGCCCTGCCCGCCCCAGTGTGAAAGGCCTCCAAAAGTGCCTATACTGTTTAAAATGCAGTAACGCATGGAATCATCCTGCTCTGCACAACTTCAGTTGCTCTCTGTTCTCGGCACTGTGCCGAAAATCAGAGCCAATCAATCAGCGGCGGCTGGTCAATAGGGGCGCTGGGAATGAAGGAGAAAAAAAAAGTCAGCCCAACTCCCTAAAGGTGGCGTCGGCCTATTGATTTTTTTTTTCGCTCCTTGCTGTCTGCAGACAGCAAGTAGTGAGTCTATTGGTCAGTCCTACAAGTGTATGTATGTGTGCCAAAGAAGCGGCTGGACAGCGGGTGCAGGGTCATCACACTGGGCAACAAGAACTGGATTATCAGGCTTGGCATCGGGTCATCAAGCTGGGCGTCGGGCACCGGAACAGCAGGTTGGACCGCGGGCACCGGAACAGCAAGCTGGGCAGCAGGCACCGGAACAGCAGGCTGGGCAGCGGCACCGGGTCATCAGGCTGGGCAGCGGAATCATCCTCAGGCACTGGGTCATCAGCGAGTACCAGGTACCAGCAGGCACGGCAGTGGGCACTGGAACAGCAGGCTGGACAGCAGGCACCGGAACAGCAGGCTGGGCAGCAGGCACAGCAGCAGGTACCATAACAGGTTGGGCAGCAAGCATGGCAGTGGGCACTGGAACACCAGGCTGGGCAGTGGGTACTGGAACAGTAGGCTGGGCAGCAGGCACCAGAGCAGCAGGCTGGGCAGCAGGCATGGCAGCGGGCACCGGGACAGCAGGCTGGGCAGCAGGTATGGCAGCAGGCACTGGAACAGCAGGCTGGGCAGTGGGCACCAGAATAGCAGGCTGGGCAGTGGGTACCGGAACAGTAGGCTGGGCAGCAGGCACCAAAACAGCAGGCTGGGCAGCGGGCATGGCAGTGGGCACCAGAACAGACTGGTGGCTAGTGGATGGAAGCATTTCAATTGGCAGTAAGTAGGAAAGATCCAACCAAGTTTGGAGCAAGGGCTGAACAAACTTCAATTTACAATACCCTAGTCTAACTAAAGAGTGTACTGCATTAATACAATCCAACAGCGCCTCTTGTGAAAATACAGATATACTGCCAGCAGATCATATCAGGTGCAGCCTGATTATTTGTATGTCCATAAGTTGGGAGACACCCGCTGGTGGCCACCAGAACTACACCCTTTCATTGCTAAAAGCAACAGTGCCACCTGCAGGTGAGCCAAGCAATAACACAGGTCCTGACACTCCCTGGACACACTGGCCCATCTCACTACTCACAGAATGAGGCCACTTCAACCTTGACAAACAGATGACACTAGAAGTCTGAAAAAACATAGCCGTGCTCTTGAGCGCCTGTGGCGTAAGACTAAGTCTCAGAAAGATTTCAACCAGTATAAATCTGCCCTCTGTAAATACAAGTCCAGCCTCCTAACTGGCAAGCATACCTATTTTATCATTCTCATTAGTAACTTATCATCCCATCCCCATCAACTCTTCTCTACCTTCAACTCTACTTCGTCCTCAACTGCCTCCTCCCACTACTTCACTCACTGCCCAGGAGATCACCAATGACTTCAAATAGAAGATTGAAACAATTTGTGAGGCGATCTCTGCTGTTCTGATACCTTCCACACTTTACACTTTATGCCCACAGGTACAATCACTACTTCCTTCATTCAACCCCACCACTTTAGATGAGGTTGCTAAACTACTTGCTAACGTCAAACTAACCACCTGCCCTCTGGATCCTGTTCCCTCGCAAATACTACGTTCACCCTCTGACTCGATTCTACACTCTTTAACCCACATCTTCAATCTCTCCCTCTCTTCTGTCATCTTCCCCAACTCTCTAAAACATGCACTAGTTAGCCCCATAATTAAAAAGCCTTCACTGGACCCAACCAATTTTAACAACCTTCGCCCCCATCTCCTTGCTCCCCTTTTTATCCAAAC
>BLSH010529579.1:22353-47348 GCA_018402905.1 Glandirana rugosa
CCTCCTAACTGGCAAGCATACCTATTTTATCATTCTCATTAGTAACTTATCATCCCATCCCCATCAACTCTTCTCTACCTTCAACTCTACTTCGTCCTCAACTGCCTCCTCCCACTACTTCACTCACTGCCCAGGAGATCACCAATGACTTCAAATAGAAGATTGAAACAATTTGTGAGGCGATCTCTGCTGTTCTGATACCTTCCACACTTTACACTTTATGCCCACAGGTACAATCACTACTTCCTTCATTCAACCCCACCACTTTAGATGAGGTTGCTAAACTACTTGCTAACGTCAAACTAACCACCTGCCCTCTGGATCCTGTTCCCTCGCAAATACTACGTTCACCCTCTGACTCGATTCTACACTCTTTAACCCACATCTTCAATCTCTCCCTCTCTTCTGGCATCTTCCCCAACTCTCTAAAATATGCACTAGTTAGCCCCATACTTAAAAAACCTTCACTGGACCCAACCAATCTTAACAACCTACGCCTCCTCTCCTTGCTCCCCTTTTTATCCAAACTCCTTGAACATCTGTTCTACAACCGACTGGGCAACCACCTTGCCGACAATAGCCTTCTTCATCCCCTTCAGTTTGGATTTCATCCTCAACACTCCACAGAAACTGCTCTTCTAAAACTAACAAACAGTCTACTAACAGCAAAACCAATGGACACTATTCTGTTCTCCTACTCTTGGACCTTTCTGCTGCCTTTGATATGGTTGACCACCCCCTCCTCTTCCAAAAACTCCACGCCATTGGTCACTGTGACTGTACTCTCCGCTGGTTCTCTTCCTACTTATCCAATCGCACCTTTAGTGTTACTTACAACTCTACTTCCTCCTCTTCCTTTCACCCACCACTGTCAGAATACACCGATTGGTGCCTGCAGCTTAAACTTTGGAAAATTGTCCCTTTGACAGAAGTAAATTGAATTACTAACTTTGTTCAAGTGGGGGAGGCCACACACTGATCACAATCCCTGTTGTGATCCTTGAGAATAAATGACTTCACATTGAAGTGGACCTTCCCTCCACCCATTTTGTTCCTTTTTGAAGGAATCTAATAGTTATTTTTTTTTGTTTTCCTGCTGGCTGAACAATAAAAAAATAACTGTGTGTGGCCAGCCTTGGAAACGCTTGGCGCCTGTTTAACATTGGAGGGCTGGCAGGATTCCAAGATTTGCTGTCATGGAAAAAAATAAGATTTCACTGCTTTCGTTGTGCACTTTGAAAATTTATTCCGCAATGCTTTTGAATAAAGAGGTGAATAAGAATTTGTTTTAACGTGCTTTTACTGCTTTTTTAGAATATGTAAATGCTTGTGTGTGTGCATAATATTGGCACATATTCACTTTAAGGGGCCCTCAGATAGAGAAAGTCTGATACCGTTAACACACCGTCTACACAACACTGTTGGGTGGGCCTGTCCATGATCTACACATGCTTATTTTTGGAGATGCATTTCCATTTTATGGTTTTATGAGATCACATGGGAGTTGTAATACTCATTTCTAATTAAAATTATCCGAAAGAGTGGTGCAATTACTCTCTCTACAGCTTTGAGGATTGGGAGGGTTACAGTAATTTAACTAGAATACGCAAGAAAGATGTTTTTCTACCATTTTGGTTCTATAAATAGGGACAACTTCAAAATTTACCAATTTTACCTTTTTGGATTGTGCAGCTTTTTCTTAATTCTATGTCTATATTTTTCAATGCATAAATATTGAGGCTTTTGTATAGGTTAACCACTTGCAGACCGCCCGCTGCAGCGTGATGGCAGCAGAGTGGCTCATTATCGCAAACCGCCGTCACCTGACGGCGACTGCGATAACTAGCATTGTGAGGCGTGCTCAATGTGTTCTGGGGGGCCAGGGAGCAGGTAGGGCAGACTCGATCGCCGCCGGCTACCCGTGACCCCCCCCCCCGGAGTGACAGAACGGAGGTCCGTGCATGTAAACACGGATCTCCTTTCTGACAGAGGGGGAAGGGCTGTGATCACAGGCTTCCTGTATATGGAAGCCATGATCACTCCCCTCCCCCTGCCAGCCCAGCCCCCATACAGTTAGAACACGCCTAGGGAACACAGTTAACCCTCAGAGTGCCCCCTCCAGGTTAACCCCTTCACTGCCAATGGCATCTACACAGTAATCAGTGCATTTTTATAGCACTGATTGCTGTATAAATGCCCAAAAAAGTGTCAAAATGGTCCGACAATATCACAGTACCGCTAAAAATTGCAGATCGCCGCCATTACTAGTAAAAAAATAAAAAAAATAAAAACCTCAGAACTTAATTCTCATCATTCATAAACACTGCAACTTTTGCGCAAACCAATCAATACACGCCGATTGCGATTTTTTTTTTTACCAAAAATATGAGGAAGAATATAAATCGGCCAAAACCGATGAAAAAAATTTATTTTTTATTTTTTTTTGGATTTGTAGTTTAGCAAAAAGTAAGAAAAATAGTTTTTTTTTGGAAATTGTCGCTCTTTTTTTGTTTATAACGGCGATCAGAAATGACACAGAGGTGATGAAAAACACCAAAAGAAAGCTCTATTTTGTGGGGAAAAAAGGATGCAAACTTTGTTTGGGTACAACATCACACAAACGCGCAATTGTCAGTTAAAGCGACGTAGTGCCGAATCGCAAAAAGTGCTCTGGTCCTAGAGTGTGAAATCCTTCCGGGGCTGAAGTGGTTAAATAAACATGATATACTACTTACCTGCTCTGTACAGTGGTATTGCACAGAGAGGCCCTAAACCTCTTCTTCTGGAGCCCCCCTGCACTGCCCGCTCCTCGTGCTTTGTGTCTGCCCCCATAGAAAACCACATCCATAGACACAGACAGCATGGTTTGGCCCCACCCCTGGACAGCAGCAGCAGGTTGGTATTTAGGGATGTAAGGGGGTGATACAAGTAGAAGGACATTTTTACCATAATGCAGGAAATGCATTAAGATAAAAATGTCTTGGCTTTATAACCACTTTATCTAGCTGCATCTTACAACAAAGACTTCTGTTTTGACGCCTAGTGCTTAGACTTTGGCAGTGGAGTATTCTGGTAATTCCACTTGCTCATTGTGTACAAGTTGAGATTTTACTGCATGCTGGCTATACTCTATATTAGGGGTCGGCCAGTGCCCTGCCTGCTGGCGCTAAATGTCCGGCCCATCAGTGCACGTGATGAATTCACGTGCACCCAGCCCGTGGACATTTTTTTTGTAGAGCTGGCAGTTGGCTTTCTTAGGATAACAACCGATGCAGCTAAGAAGCCAATCGGCTGTTATCCCAAGCAGAGGAAGGGGATGTCCCCCCGACCCCCCCCCCCCCTGCCATCTCCTGCGGCTCGCCTGTCCCACCAGGAGGACCGAACGACCAGCCAGTTGGCTGGCCAGAGACCTGAATGAAGCCGCAATCGGCTTTGATCAGGTCTCGGATCTAGTAACCCAGAAGCAATGTGATGACTTTTATAAAATGACAGCATTCAAAACTGCCAAACTTGACGTTTATAATGCTTTTAAAAATGCAAAGGAGAGATTTGGGGTTTTATTCCTTGTGACAGCAATAAAAGTGATCATAACAAAAAAAAAAGTTAAGGGACTGTAAAAAAAAAAATGTAACCACTTCAGATCCGTGCTATAGCCGATTGACAGCTACAGTGCGGATCTGAATTGCTGGGAGGCCTTCAATTGACGTCCTCCCCTTTGCGCGCTCCAGGGCTCGCTCTCGCAGCCGGCGCACGCTGTGTGAGCGTACCCGCGGGTCGGGCGGACTCGATGTCTGCCGGAGACCCGCGATCCTTCACAGAGAGCCAGAACGGGGAACCGCTGATGTAAACAGGGCGGTCCCCCGCTCTATGAGGGGGGGCATGACAGATCTGCTGATCTCTGTGATCGGGATCAGTTAGATCTGTTATGTCCCTGTCAGCCCTGTTATGTCCCTGTCAGCCCTGCCCCACACAGTTAGAACACACCCAGGGAACACATTTAACCCCTTAGTGTTAACCCCTTCCCTGCCAATGACATTTATACAGTAATCAGTGTCTATTTTTAGATCTGATCGCTGTATAAAATGTCCTTGGTCCCAAAAAAATGTCAAAAACATCAGACATGTCAGCCACAATATCGCAGTCCCTATAAAAATCGCAGATTGCCGCCATTACCAGTAAAAAAAAAATAAATAATAAAAATGCCATAAACCAATGTCCATAGTTTGTAGGTGCTAGAACTTTTGCAACCCAATCAAAATACGCTTATTGCAATTTTTTTACCAAAAAATATGTAGAAAAATATATGTTGGCCTAAACTGAGGAATAAATTTGTTTTTGTTTTTTTTATTTTTGGATATGTATTATAGCAAAAAGTAAAAAAAAAATAGTTTTTTTTTCAAAATTGTCGCTCTTTTTTTGTTTATAGCGTAAGAAATAAAAAACGCAAGTGATCAATTAACACCAAAGAAGCTCTATTTGTGGGAAAAAAGGATGTCAATTTTGTTTGGGTACAACGTCGCATGACTGCGCAATTGTCATTCAAAGTGTGATAGCAGGAGGGGGGTTTAAGTGCCCAGTAAGCAAGTAGTTGAAGTGCCGCATCCCTGCATGCCTGCACGCAGAAGCGAACGCATACGTAAGCCGCGCCCACACATTTAAACAGTGTTCAAACCACACATGGCATCGCCGCTATCATTAGAGCGAGAGTAATAATTCTAGTACTAGACCTCCTCTGTAACCCTAAACTCGTAAGCGTCACCTATGGAGATTTTTAAGTACCGTAGTTTGTCACCATTCTACGAGCGTGCGCAATTTTAATGCATGGCATGCTAGGTATCTTACTATTATCTTCATTTATTAGCAGATGAATGCGGTCCTCTATGCACTCACATACATTGAATCCGGCCCTTAAGTGGAAAAAGGTTGCCGACCCCTGCTCTACATCTTGTTTCAGGGTCATCATATTACCATTGCAGCTTGGGTCCTAGGACATGTGGCAAGGAGTATGTCCTTTGCTCATATACCTTGTGCTTTGCCTACATACCTTATGCTAAAAACTGTCCCTCTTTCCCATCCTAAAATGTAGGGAGTTGTGTGACAATGGGGTTGACTTACTAAAACTGGAGAGTACTAAATCTGGAGCAGCTGTGCATGGTAGCCAATCAGCTTCTAACTTCAGCTTATTCAATTAGGGCCGGTTCACACTTCCGCGGCGCAATGCAGCGCGACTTCGCGGCCCGTTCACATCTAGGCGAATTGTCAGGCGACTTGAGTCGCCTGACAATTCGCCTCAATGCTGTGCAAATGGAACCGTTCTAATAGGAGCGAATCGCTTCGCTCCGCCTTAGAAAAATGGTCCCTGCACTATTTTCAGGGCAATCTCAGGCGGCTTGCATTGACTTCTATGATAGAACTCTCCTCGCAAGCCGCCTTGAGATCGCCTCAGGCGCCGCATCGCGCCGCAGAAGTGTGAACCGGCCCTTAAGCTTTGGCAAAAACAAAAATGGAAGCTAATTAGTTTCTAAGCAGAGCTGCACCAGATTTTGCACTCTCCAGTTTTAGTAAATCTCCCCCATTGCCTCTTTAACCACTTCCCAACCGGCTCCTGTACATATACAGCGGCAAGTTGGCAGCCCTGCGCGAATTGGCGTATATTTATGGCGATTCGCCCAGTTGCTCTCATGCCCACCGGACGCTGCGTGAGTGTGGCTGCAGGTCGGGCGAACTCGATGACCTGGGATTGCTTAATACAGAGGCAGAACAGGGAACCGCCAATGTAAACACGACGGTTTCCCGTTCTGTCAGGGGACATGACAGTGATCTACTGATCCCTGTAATCAGGATCAGTTAGATCTGTCATCATGCCCCTGCCAGCCATGCCCCCACACAGTTAGAACGCAGTGAGGGAACACATTTAACCCCTTAATTGCCCCCTAGTGTTAACCCCTTCCCTGCCAGTGACATTTATACAGTAATCAGTGGCTATTGTTAGCTCTGATCGCTGTATAAATGTCAGTGGTCCCAAAAAAGTGTCAAAAGTGTCCGATCTGTCCGCCGCAATATCGCAGTCCCACTAAAAATCGCAGATCGCCGCCATTACCAGTAAAAAAAAAAAAAAATAATAATAAAAACACCATAAGTCAATTCTCATAGTTCGTAGACGCATATTGCAATTTTATTTACCAAAAATATGTAGAAGAATACATTTTGGCCTAAACTGATGAATACATTTGTTTTTTTAATATTTTTTTTGGATATGTATTATAGCAAAAAGTAAAAAAAAATTTATTTTTTTTTCAAAATTGTGGCTCTTTGTTTATAGCGCAAAAAATAAAAACTGCAGAGGTGATCAAATAATACCAAAAGAAACCTTTTGGTCGGTTTTTTCACACGAGCGCGCAATTGTCAGTTAAAGCGACGCAGTGCCGAATCGCAAAAAGTGCTCTGGTCAGTAAGGGGGTAAATCCTTCCGGGGTTGAAGTGGTTAAAAAGAAACTGAAAAGAGAACTGTGATCAGTAGTTTTGGCCTTTTTTATTATACCACCACATTCTACCAAATGGTTTTATCAACTAAGTGCAGCATTCTAGACTTCACAGCACATTAGACTGCAACTTCAATATGTCAATTTTTCAAGTACAGTTAAAAAAATGGATGACACTATCAGGCACATATTTACTGCTTTGTAAGTGTTCTGCTGTGCGTTCACCTTGTATGATTCCACTGCTGATTTGTTTTATATGCTTCCTATTTCATTCATCTGAACACTGTAGATATTGTTTATTTCCTTTGCCATTATTTATGACACAGTAGATGACAGTAGTCTGTGTTGATTCCCACCCACCTTGTCTATCATCCTCCCTCATCACAGCATTCAAGGACAACACACAGATATTGTGTGCCAACATTGCTAAAACACACAACCGGCTTTTTTTTGCTTTTTTTAAACCAAGAATACTAATATTAATTGGTAATGTTTTTAGCTATGGTTGTAATCACTGTATTTGGCCTGGGATCTGAATATATAGTTCAATTACCTGATGATCTTGCCATTAGGTCAGTTATTTTTATACTTTGTTGAACAGGGTGCTGATCATTGTAAGCACCCCTGGCAGTGTTCGTTTTTCCAAGCCCTGTATTTCACACTTTTGCTTGATAGTTTGGATAGTCCCTTAAAGGAACTGGAAAAAAGGGACCACAGACAGGATCAACAGGTAATAGCATTATATTACAGGGGGACTCAGAAAAACATAAATCGCTGTGTTAATGCTAATGACAGATTGCAGCACATATGTTATTTTTTATTTTGGCCATAGTTACACTTAAAGCAAATATGAAACAAACATGAGCAACTCATTAAAAAATTAGAGGTTAACTTCAAATATCACTGTTAGGGTCCTTTCACAAGGGCTTTCCGTATGTCCATTTTTTCTCCATCCATTGATGGAGGAAAAACTGACATATACAGTATCTCGCAAAAGTGAGTACACCCCTCACATTTTTATAAATATTTTATTATATCTTTTCATGTGACCACACTGAAGAAATTACCCTTTGCTACAATGTAAAGTAGTGAGTGTACAGCTTGTATAAAAGTGTAAATTTGCTGTCCCCTCAAAATAACTCAACGCACAGCCATTAATGTCTAAACCGCTGGCAACAAAAGTGAGTACACCCCTAAGTGAAAATGTCCAAATAGGGCCCAAAGTGTCAACATTTTGTGTTGCCACCATTATTTTCCAGCACTGCCTTAACCCTCTCCGGCATGGAGTTTACCAGAACTTCACATGTTGCCACTGCAGTCCTCTTCCACTCCTCCATGACGACATCACAGAACTGGTGGATATTAGGGACCTTGCGCTCCTCCACCTTCCGTTTGAGGATGCCCCACAGATGCTCAATAGGGTTTAGGTCTGGAGACATGCTTGGCCAGTCCATCACCTTTACCCTCAGCTTCTTTAGCAAGGCAGTGGTCGTCTTAGAGGTGTGTTTGGGGTCATTATCATGTTGGAATATTGCCCTGCGGCCCAGTCCCTGAAGGGAGGGGATCATGCTCTGCTTCAGTATGTCACAGTACATGTTGGCATTCATGGTTCCTTCAATGAACTGTAGCTCCCCAGTGCCGGCAGCACTCATTCAGCCCCAGACCATGACACTCCCACCACCATGCTTGACTGTAGGCAAGACACACTTGTCTTTGTACTCCTCACCTGGTTGCTGCTACACACGCTTGACACCAAATACGTTTATCTTGGTCTCATCAGACCACAGAACATGGTTCCAGTAATCCTTGTCCTTAGTCTGCTTGTCTTCAGCAAACTGTTTGCAGGCTTTCTTGTGCATCACCTTTAGAAGAGGCTTCCTTCTAGGATGACAGCCATGCAGACCAATTTGATGCAGTGTGCGGCGTATGGTCTGAGCACTGATAGACTGACCCCCACCCCTTCAACCTCTGCAGCAAACCTGGCAGCACTGATATGACGCTGAGCATGTGCACTCAACTCCTTTGGTCGACCATGGCGAGGCCTGTTCTGAGTGGAACCTGTCCTGTTAAACCGTTGTATGGTCTTGGCCGCTGAGCTGCAGCTCAGTTTCAGGGTCTTGGCAATCTTCTTATAGCCTAGGCCATCTTTATGTAGAGCAACAATTCTTTTTTCAGATCTTCGGAGAGTTCTTTGCCATGAGATGCCATGTTGACTTTCCAGTGACCAGTTTGATAGAGTGAGAGCGATAACACCAAATTTAACACACCTGCTCACCATCTCACACCTGAGAATTTGTAACACTAATCAGTCACATGACACCGGGGAGGGAAAATGGCTAATTGGGGCCAATTTGGACATTTTCACTTAGGGGTGTACTCACTTTTGTTGCCAGCGGTTTAGACATTAATGGCTGTGTGTTGAGTTATTTTGAGGGACAGCAAATTTACACTGTTATACAAGCTGTACACTCACTACTTTACATTGTAGCAAAGTGTAATTTCTTCAGTGTTGTCACATGAAAAGATATAATAAAATATTTACAAAAATGTGAGGGGTGTACTCACTTTTGTGAGATACTGTATGTATCTCTGTGGGATAGCGAACGTTAGCGGATGATCATTCACTAACATCTGCTGACATCCGTCTCTGCTAAGCTCTGTTTTTTCTTCTATAAATAACCACGGAACGTACGAAAAACGGATGTTAGCGGACGATCCGCTTACATCTGATCCGCTGACATCCATTTTTAAACCCCATTTTTTTTCCTCATTATACACACTGCATATAGCTGGTTGCTAAAGAAGGGGCCGTGTCCTTAACCACTTGCCGACCACCCGCCGCAGCATGATGGCAAAGTGGCTCATTATAGCGAGCCGCCGTCACCTGACAATAATATTATTAGTAGTATTAGCTAGTATTGTGAGCGCGTGCGCGCCACCGGAGGCGTGCTCGCCCTCTCACTGTGTTGCGGGGGGCTCCCCCGCAGTGAGAGAACGGAGGTCCGTGTATTTAAACACGGATCTCCGTTCTAACAGAGGGGGAAGGGCTGTGATCACAGGCTTCCTGTATATGGAAGCCGTGATCACTCCCTTCCCCCTGCCAGCCCCCATACAGTTAGAACACACTGAGAGAACACAGTTAACCCTTAGAGCGCCCCCTCCAGGTTAACCCCTTCACTGTCAATAGCATTTACACACATTTGACCCTTATCTGTGCATGCAGCCCGGCAAGTCAGGAAAGGGAGGGGATGAGTGAGTGCCCCCCCTCCTGAACCATACCAGGCCGCATGCCCTCAAAATGGGGGGAAGGGTGGGTGCTTTGGGGCAGAGGGGCTCTGCACCCCCCCACCCCAAAGCACTTTGCCCTCATGTTGATGGGGATAAGGGCCTCTTCCCAACTACTCTGGCCAGTGGTTGTTGGGGTCTGCGGGCAGGGGTCTTATCGGAATATGGAAGCCTCCTTTAACAAGGGGGCCCCCAGATCCCAGGCTCCCTCCCTATGTGAAAGGGTATCATGTACATCATACCCCTACCCATTCACCAAAAAAACTGTGAAATGTAAAAAAAAACAAGAGCTGGTTTTTGACAAGTCCTTTATTAATAGCTCTAGAACTGTCTTCTCCCGGTGCCGGCCTCTCCACCGCCATCTCTTCCTGCCACCATCTTCTCCCGCCGCCGTCTTTCCCAGTGCCTCTCTTCCCGCCGCAATCTCTCTCGCTGTCTAGCCCGCTGCTGTCTTCTCCCGCAGCCATCTCTCTCAGGATGGATCCATGCTTGCATGTTGTTTACGCCGAATTCTGACCCTACCATCCGAATGTTGCAGCTGAAATCGAGACTCATCAGACCAGGCACCGTTTATCCAATATTCTATTGTCCAATTGTGGTGAGCCTGCGTGAGCTGTAGCCTCAGTTTCCTGTTCTTAGCTGACAGGAATGGCACCCGGTGTGGTCTTCTGCTGCTGTAGCCCTTCTTCTTCAAGGTTCGATGTGTTGTGTGTTCAGAGATGGTATTCTGCATACCTTGGTTGTAACGAGTTGTTATTTGAGTTACTGTTGCCTTTCTATCATCTCGAACCAGTCTGCCCATTCTGCTCTGACCTCTAACATAAACAAGGCATTTTCCTCCACACAACTGCCACTCACTGGATATTTTCTCTTTTTAATACCATTCTCTGTAAACCCTAGAGATGGTTTTGTGTGAAAATCCCAGCAGATCAGCAGTTTTTGAAATACTCAGCCCATCTGGCACCAACAACCATGCCACGTTCAGTCACTTAAATCTTTCTTCCCCATTCTAATGCTCGGTTTGAAGTTCAGCAAGTCATCTTCATCACATCTAGATGCCTGAATGTATTGAGTTACTACCATGTGATTGGCTGATTAGTAATTTGTGTTATCAAGCAATTGAACAGGTGTACCAAATAAAGTGTCCAGTGGGTGTATATTATATCATAGAGTCACAGCGATTGTATTGCTGCACCCAATTACTAGAATAAAAAAGATCTAACAGCTATAACAAAATGATTGTTAAGAATTAGTAATTGTTCATCTATGCTTTAAACATTACTGTTATTAACTGGGTTCTTGTGATGGATCTGCTGTAGGAGTGTTTCATTTGTAACATTTTTCTATATCCAATTATAGATCACATCCTTAAAAATGTCTTCTTTTATGCAGTCTCTTTAACATTTTATATACTGTTTATGTTGTTGATCAAAGAGGTGGACACCTGTCCTGATATCTCTAATAGCATAGTTTCAATATTAAAAAGGAAAAATAAAACTCATCCTAGTACAGTACTTCATATTTTAGAGAAATAATGCAACTCTGATTTTGGGGCTTATGTAAGAGAAGCTGTTGTCCACAGAAGCCAATCGACTCCCACTTGTTATTTCTGTAGTCCTGAAATTGGATCAAGGATGCTTACAGGCAACAAGGTTTTTATTTCCATGCTAATGCCCCATACACACAATCCAAAAATCGGACGACAGATCATCCATTTTTTTTTCGCATGCTAATCTCAGATCGAATCGGAAGAGTTTACTAATGTCATGAAAATTCTCATAAATAAAAAATCGGAAGTGATGTGATGTGTTGCAGTGTATTTGTATTGTATTATCGGACGACAACTGTACTGATTAAAGGAAAATCGTACGATCGGGCACCGTGCGAGAAAATTTTTTGTGTTTGTTCGATCAAATAATATCGGAGGAACTGTCATGATCGGCTCTCGAAAGCTCTGTGCTAACGATCCGATTATCGTACGATTGATTCGAAATCGGGATTTTCGGATCGTGTGTACGGGCCATTAAACCCATATATGGTTGTATGTAAACTGACAGTCAATCAGTTGTATCCAATATCTATAGCTAGAAAACGAATTATTGTCGCAATGTTCAGGTAATTATTTTTGGTACCGCTGTCTCTTTTTTATCTGCTTGCTTTTATATTATCATGAACCATTGCATGAAGTGGGATGTGTGCTGGAAATGATACAGCCTTGTCTGTACATAGATCCTCCTAACCTACACTGTAGTTTAATCATGTTGCCTGTGGCCTTGATCCAGGGGGAGTCTGGAATTAGTGAATGGAAACTTGCACACCCCTGTCTACCTAAACCTTCCACTGTGCTTCATTCTGCCACAGCATGTGTATTTCCAATAACAAAAAGCAAACCCCATTGAATACATAACAGTTTATGCTCTGTTTGCATCTTTTTAAAGCAAACATATTAAAGTGGTAGTAAACCCGCTTAAAAGAAAAGAGAATAGCATAATGTGTTAGTATGTATCGCATACTAACACATTATGAAATACTTACCTTAGAACGAGGCCCCAGCCACCCGACACGGTCAGTGCTTAGGGAGCTGGCATGATGGTCCTCTTCTTTCTTCCGGGTACGCAGCTCCGGCGCTGTGAGTGGCCGGAGCCGCGTGACGTCACTCCTATGCGTGTGCGCGGGAGCTCTTCGTTCCGGCAGCCAGCTCTGCCGGATCATCAGAGCGCATGCGCCGCCAACGTCAGCGGCTGCATGCAGGGCGAATATCTCCTAAACCATGTAGGTTTAGGAGATATTCATTTTACCTACAGGTAAGCCTTATTATAGGCTTACCTGTAGGTAAAAATTGTACTTCAGGGTTTACTACTGCTTTAAAGTGAATGCAAACCCTTTCAAAGAACTTCTCTTATTTGACCCTGTATGGTCTGTTAAATATCCGCTGAGAAAGCCAATCAGGGAAACTCTAGGTTAGAATTATATCTGCAATGCTATATACTGTAAACAAAATGGCAGTATAATAAATCATTTAGTATAGTAACAACCGGATCTACAGTATCTCACATAAGTGAGTACACCCCTCACATTTTTGTAAATATTTTATTATATATTTTCATGTGACAAAACTGAAGGAATTACACTTTGCTACAATGTAAAGTAGTGAGTGTACAGCTTGTATAACAGTGTACATTTGCTGTCCCCTCAAAATAACTCAACACACAGCCATTAATGTCTAAACCGCTGGCAATAAAAGTGAGTACACCCCTAAGTGAAAATGTCCAAATTGGGCCCAAAGTCTCAATATTTTGTGTGGCCACCATTATTTTCCAACACTGCCTTAACCCTCTTGGACATGGAGTTCACCAGAGCTTCACAGGTTGTCACTGGAGTCCTCTTCCACTCCTTCATGACGACATCACGGAGCTGGTGGATGTTAAAGACCTTGCGCTCCTCCACCTTCCGTTTGAGGATGCCCCACACATGCTCAATAGAGTTTAGGTCTGGAGACATGCTTGGCCAGTCCATCACCTTTACCCTCAGCTTCTTTAGCAGGGCAGTGGTCGTCTAGGAGGTATGATTGGGGTTATTATCATGTTGGAATACTGCCCTGCAGCCCAGTCTCCGAAGGGAGGGGATCATGCTCTGCTTCAGTATGTTGGCATTCATGGTTCCCTTAATGGACTGTAGCTCCCCAGCACTCATGCAGCCCCAGACCATGACACTCCCAACACCACGCTTGACTGTAGGCAAGACACACTTGTCTTTGTATTCCTAACCTGATTGTCGCCACAGACGCTTGACACCATCTGAACCAAATAAGTTTATCTTGGTCTCATCAGACCACATGACATGGTTCCAGTAATCCATGTCCTTAGTCTGCTTGTCTTCAGCAAACTGTTTGCGGGCTTTATTGTGCATCATCTTTAGAAGAGGCTTTCTTCTGGGACAACAGCTATGCTCACCAATTTGTTGCAGTGTGCAGCATATGGTCTGAGCACTGACAGGCTGACCCCCCCACCCCTTCAACCTCTGCAACAATGCTGGCAGCACTCATATGTATATTTCCCAAAGACAACCTCTGGATATGATGCTGAGCACTTGCACTCAACTTCATTGGTCGAGCATGGCGAGGCCTGTTCTGAGTGGAACCTGTCCTTTTAAACCGCTGTATGGTCTTGGCCACCTCAGCTCAGTTTCAGGATCTTGGCAATCTTCTTATAGCCTAGGCCATCTTTATGTAGAGCAACAATTCTTTTTTTTCAGATCCTTAGAGAGCCATGAAGTGCCAAGTTGAACTTCCAGTGACCAGTATGGGATAGTGAGAACGATAACTCCAGATTTAACACACCTGCTCCCCATTCACACCCAAGACCTTGTAACACTAATGAGTCATATGACACCGGGGAGGAAAAATGGCTAATTGGGCCCAATTTGGAAATTTTCACTTAGGGGTGTACTCACTTTTGTTGCCAGCGGTTTAGACATTAATGGCTGTGTGTTGAGTTATTTTAAGAGAACAGCACATGTACATTGTTATACAAGCTGTACACTCACTATTTTACATTGTAGTAAAGTGTCATTTCTTCAGTGTTGTCACATGAAAAGATATGATGAAATATTTTCAAAAAATGTGAGGGGTGTACTCTCTTTTGTGAGATACTGTACATTATTCAGATCTTTTCATCTGTTTATAGTGCTTCATTGGAGTAAAACATGGGAGAAGCCTATATTTGGAGGAAACAGAGTGTGGGGACGAGTAACTAGGGAGGGGATCTGTGTTGGAAATAACAAACCATTTTGGGCTTGTAAGCAGTCATACAAGTTTGAATTTTTACTGGCCTTAGATGCTGAAGGAAACAGTTGGAAAATTCACCTATAACAGCACACATGAAAAATGTGTTACAGGATGATAAAAACTGCTGAGCATATCATTGTTGTACGATTAAGGCTGAGTTCACACTGCCATACAGAGCGGCTCACAGCAGGGGTCTGGCTCATCCCTGTTCACCGTTTCTGGTCTGATTTTGGTCTCCCTACTAGTTTCGTCATAGATGACATCATCTACGATGAAACTAGTAGGATGAAGTTGGAGCTGGAGACACCACACCGTTTTTACTTGGATCTGCAGACCTTTTATACATTGTATCTTTTTGAACTTGATAGTTCATTAAAATCCCAACGTTTTTACGATATAAGGCTATCTTTCTTTCTTCTTCATTTACATTGACCAGATTTAAATGAGGAAAATGGAGTAGGAGCAATTTTCATCCCTTAAAAGCCCGTCTCTTGGATTATATGGAGCAAAATCTTACCAGCTGAGAAATTAATCAGGTGTGACATCCGCCCTGTATGGTTCGTATTTACTCGCACAGCGGACTGCTCACGACACACATCTATGGCTCTTATAATGTGGAGCCTGATCATCTGGTAAGGCATATCTTTTACTTTTATGGTGGAAGGTATACACTGGGTGATTTTCTACATCAACATTCACAACAGATATTAGGATTCTGTACCCAACACAAACTTTAATTTTGGACTTTACTCATGATATAGTGCGGCATCGTTCTTATTACCTGTTTTATACAAATGTCCTATTGTGTGGTTGTCTGCTGCTATTTGTTGTTTTTTTCACCAGCGCAATTTCTATACACCATTTTTATATTTCAATATTTTTATTGAAGTTTATCGTACCAAACAAAGTAATTGCAGAATGCAAATTTTCAAAACTATACCAACAATAGTTCAAGAACGGATACAAATTTGTATGCAGAGTGTATGCAATAAGGGTAGGTAGAATAATCATTTAAAATATACAAAAGAAACAAAAAAGAGGCATAGTAAGGATCAAAGTAATTAAATTAAGAAATCAAACAGTCCAATAAGAAAAGCAATATGGCTACACAGTCATATAAGACAATTCTATAAGCTTATGAGAACACAATATAGGTCAGATCGACCCCCGGCTTAGATCAAGTAACTGAGTTGGCGCCCTCCAGAGCAAGCCCCACAGGAAAGACGACCCTCTTTAAGGTCACCTTTGGGCGCCCCTGCACAAGAAACAACCCTAGAGGTGAGCCCCCAGGCCCCCGGCACCCCCAATGGGAACAAACTGTGCCAAGAGCTGAGGACCCCCCACCCCCTGCAGTACCCCCCTAGAGGGCCTCAATCTCATAACAAACCCTGTAGTTGTCTCTGCCGGGTCAATCTATACACCATTTTTATTATCGATTCTCCTGCCTGGTGATTTGCCTTGTAGCTGACATGTACTGACCCACCATTGGTGACAGAAAGACAGACTTGCAATCCATCAGTCTTCTTTATGTCATTTTATTGGCTCAGTTGTCCAGAGGAGAGAGGGTTGGGGGTACAGATTATCCAAAGACAGCAACGAAAATTCACTCCACTCAGTAGGATCTTTGTAGACCAGACAGACCTTTAAATATCTTCAGCCCCTCTAACAAGCTAGTTGTGCACATTTAAGCCCAGATGGGCAATTTATTTTCCTTTAGCTTCTTTACCCAGGCAAGGGTCCTGGGAAGCATGGATTGGACCTCTCAGCAGCCATTCCCACCTAAGCCAGCTGGCTTGGAAGACAAGGGCCTCTGGACTCACATCCTTCACACACACTTGCTCTCCATGCAAAGCGAGGGAGCGAAGGACCTTTCTGGAAGGTCAGCCTAAATATTTATTCCCCTCTCCAGCTCAAATCATTAGTATACACTCCACAAAGACTGACCAGAATTAAATTTTTACAACCCAATACCATGTATCTTTTTACTCTAGCTACTGAAGAACATACAACAGTAGCAGGCAGAAGTAAACAATGTTCTTGGACTTAGGGAGAAACCTGACAAACTCAGATAATGTATACAAAAAGAGCTCTTGCTTAGCTAGCATGGCTACAAACACTAAATTTGGAATAAGGACACTCCAGCGCGAGGCAGGGTCCCTACAGTCCCTTTTGGTCTATTAAGTATGCCATTAAAATTGTTCTTATATGTATTCAATAAGTGCAAAAATAGTTCTGCTGATTGCTATCAGTTATCATTGTTTACAGTTATCTCTGAGAACTATAAAACACCTCCAACTAAGTTATGTACATATGGAGAGAGGGAGTGATTCTGTAGTCCTAAAACACCTTCTGTCCTAGTGTGACAATGCTTTTCCTCCATAGATACAGTAAAGTGATTGAGTGCTTTCACTCAAGGACAGAAAGAGTGTTATCAGCAGGATCAGTAGGTGAAAATGAAAGAAAAAAGCTTGAAAAAAGAAAACTAATGCAGCCACCTGAGGTTCTGATGTACGTTAAAAAATGTACTACTTAACTGCAGGTACCTTGTCATGCCTACAAGTACAAGAGCCTCTTAACCTTGAATATGTCCCCCTTGCATCTCAACAGTGTTATACCAGAGCCTCACTGAAGACCCTGTGTCACGTACCTGACTGTGGAGCCTGAGATGATGAGGGTGGCCTTTTGCACAATTCCCATTCAAGCACCCCTGGTACTGGAGACTGGGACTGCTAGGGCAATGGAAGGGCATAGGTTCCAGAAAGCTGGAGCAGGGAACTTGAGCTTGAAAACACAGGGATCCACTGAGTGGCAGTATTGATTCAGGTCACAAGCTGTATTCGACAGGAGCGAGGCAGACAGGTGTAGAATCACAATCAGGTTCAAGGCTGGGAACAGACAGGAGTCGGCATTGTGCTGGCAGCGAGGTACCAAATCAGGAAGCAGAACTGTGGTCAGAGGTCCGGGCTGGGGTCAATAACACAGATGAGCAGCAGACATAATTGGCAAGGGCAAATTTGTATCAGAGTTAAAGACAATCCAGCAATGAGACTAGGCAGACCTCAAGCTCAAATAGGCCATCGGGTGCCAGGAACTGTGGTCCTTGTCCATTGTTAAGCTTCTATGCTCACAAACCTGAAAATGAGCACCTGTTGCAGGAAAATTAGTACTTGCTGCATGAGACCCCAGGCACCCTGCAATTGGATTGATAAATCTAGACTTGTATTTTACTTCATAATATTTTTATATACACAGCATTATTCAATTATTTTTATATTTTTGGATGGTAATGGTTTGCAAATGCAGGGTTTACTACAAATATTTTTATCAATTAACATACTTCCATGAATATTTGAAATACTTATATTGATGTATTTACAATATATTTTTTATTATTTTGTGTATACCTATTTTGTTCATTTATCACTTTTATTTACCACATTAAGTCAATATTTTTACATTTATGTTTATCTATATTTTTCTTAAATCTATATGTTTAGCCCTGAAAATGGGGTGACTGTATCCTTGGAAAGTGTTGGAAACTTCAAGAGGACCTCAGAAGATGACTACAAGAAAGTTCCATTGCCTCCAACCTTACACGGGCAATAATGGCGGTCAGGCACGTCACGCCTTTATTTGACTTCTAGATCATAGAAAAGATAAGTAAACAACAGAAACCGCATACAGTTGTTGTAGCCAAAAGCAAAAGCCCCTGCTATTAGCCCTTTTAAGATTCATGGGTGCAGAGGGCTGTATAGCATAAAAAGTGTCTGTATTTCTGTGCTCATTAGGTATTGCATACAGTCGCCTGTACACATCAATGACAGGATGCAGCTGTACGCTGGTAAATGCAGATTGACGCATGCACGTGCAAGCAAGCTGGTAAGGATTATTTGTACTGTGTGCTATTACCTTGGCTTTAATATTTTTCAAGCTCAGGAAGACATCTTTTCGAGGAAAAAATTTCAATTAAGCACACAAAGTCAGCAGGCATCAGCAGAGTTAACAGAACTCTTTAAATTAATTGCCAAGGTCAAATCTATTCCACTGTTATTGAAAACATTAATGTTGCTGAGAGGAAAGAGTGCTTGTGAGAAAGGGAAAGCTGGAATGGGACTTTTCTGACAGGCTCCAGAGCTCTGGGAGTGCTAGCGGATTCACACTCTCACACTGCATTAGTTTTTAATTAAGCTTTTAAGGTCACTGCCAACAAATGGGGCATTGGTTCCAAAAAGGTAGGGAAAAAAGGCTAAATTGTTTCATACCAGCAAAATGAAACAAGAAATTTCAAGCACCGGCCCCAATCAAATGTAAACCACGATGATCATAGTTTATGAGCCAGTGATTTTAATTCCTTTTTTTTCTGGACAATCCATATAGATGCAGGGAACAGACAGAAAAATCCTGCATATTTTTAATGATCTATTTTTTCAGCATCATTTGTCTGGGACAAATCACATTTCTTATTTGTCTGAATAGCATGTATAAAAATGTCCATATGATAAACATAGCAGGACTAAAGTATATGTATGATGTATCATTTCACAGGTATCTTTACTACTTGGTATGGGAGTAAAACAGAATATTATTTTGTGCTACGTTCACATTTGTTCATGGTAAAAGCACATGACATCCCAAATCAGTCTTTCTGTGAGTTTAAACTGTTTAAAGTGTTTTACCTTCATGCATTCTATGAATAAAGGTAAAAAATCTTCTCCGTGTAGCAGCCCCCCTAATACTTACCTGAGCCTGATCTTCCTCCAGCGATGTGCATGAGAGCCTTGGCTCTCTGGGGATTCTCCCTCCTCATTGGCTGAGACATTGGCTCCCACTGCTGTCAATCCCAGCCAGTGAGCCAATGAGGAGAGATCGGGGACGAGGCCAACCACGGCTCTTTGTGTGAATGGACACGCAGAGCCATGGCTGGGAAGTGAGCCTTCTTGGGTGCCCCGATTGCAAGCTGCTTGCTCTGGGGGCACTAAGCAGGAGGGAGCGACCAGGGTCGCTGGCAGGGGACGGAAGAAGAGGAAATTCAGAGCTGCTCTGAGCAAAAACATTGCACAGAGCAGGTAAGTATATCATGCTTGTTTTTTTGGTTTTTTTTTAATTGACTTTAATATCACTTTAAACTTAAAGGCTCAAAAGTGCTAAATGTTTAAATATTCTGCAAATTGCAATTGCACACACAAATAATATACATTTAGGAACAGTTCACACCATAGAATTTCAGTCCGGGTGCGTTCCGGATGCTTTTCTGCATGCACGTTTTTGGTGCGTTCCGGTGCATTTTTGATGCGTTTTTAATGCAGTCCAGTGCAGTTTTTTCCCCCTTTTTTTCTTTACTTAAAATAAGGACATGTGAGTTCCAGTGCATTTAGGTGCATTCCAGCGCGTTTGTGGTGTGTTCCGGCGCATTTTTGATGCGTTTTACTGCGTTCCAGTACAGTTCAGTGCAGAAAAAATGCAGCATGTTCTACTTTTTTTTCTGGAGCTGGAATGCACTGGAACTGACTGCACTGGTGTGAACTAAGCCATTGAAAGCCATATAACCTACTTTCCATGCGTTTTTAATGCAGAAAAAAAACGCACTGGACTGCATGTGGTGTGAATTGGCCTGAGAAAGTAATTAAAGTGCCATTAAACTCAGACTATGAAAAGCTCTCAATATATGCTATATAACAGAGTGTTCATACTCACAAAGCCACTAAAGCATTTGTTTTGTATAGAGTAAAATATACGTGATTGGTTCTACCTTCAGCTGTCCCTCCCATCTTCACTGTGTCCTCACTGCAGCCTGAGATTGTGTAGACCAGCTGGTGTCCTCTACAGAGCATGCTTTAGTTCTCTTCTGAGCTCTTCATTTCCTCATTTTTCTTATCTGTGCAGCCCACAAGAGTATAGAGTCACACATGTGGACCTATACACAGTGGTAAATGACACTCCTCTCCCTCCCTCTTTCTCCATGTCCTCCTATTGCTAAACACTATGGGGGTGGGATACAGTATGCTGATTGATTACATTCAGTAAGAAACTCACAAAAAATCTAAGTTTTAATATAAATCTGTATTAGATATATCAAATGTAATTGCTAATACCTGTACAGTAAAAAAGAGCCTTGGATGCAGATGGCATCTGAACAAAATGAAAGCTAGTGTCAATTTGTTTGTTTGACCCTGGTATATGGCGCGCAAAGGTGCACAAAACAGCGCTTGCCAAAATAATGATATTAGTGTATATATTTAAACACAACAAACATGATATAACTATGTACAAACATCAATGAGACCCACATCCATAAAACCACATAAATAGGTGTAATCCATAGAGTAAAAGAGTGCTATACAAAGTCTCAAAATTTATTTGCATCCAATGTGTAAATTCCTCCTCCATGTATCATAAGTGACTCCACTGAGGAAATCAAAGGAGATGGCTGCCATGTGAGATAGCTAAGTAAAGAACTGCACTCACCAGATGCCTTGCCTTATGACAAGATGGATCAAAAAAGGCTAGACGGGTCTCCCAAGACTTCCTTGTGTCCTCCGGCCGGTCCCTCTGAAATCCTCCCCACAGACTCTCCAGAGCAGTAGGGGAACAAAAATAGGAGAACAGACTCCTCATAAAAATGTTGGAGTATCTTTATTAGGTACAGAAGGGTGGCTATGCACTGCTTATGAAAATATTGAGGGGAGTCCCCTTCTGATAGATATTGATCGCTAAACAGGGAAAGCCAGCTGCTGCTACCACTAACTGTGTATCGCACAATAATGTGTGATAAAGTGAAGGGTGTGGTTGCACTGCTGATACGTACCAAGACAGTATCCTACATGTGCAAATATATAGCATTAATGTGTAAAAAAAAAAAAAAAAAATCAAATACTATTGCAATGTTCTTCTCATTGATACACAGAATGATTGTAAACAGTACACCAAATTCTATAGTGAAGCTAAAAAAAAACTTGATAGGTTGCTATATACATCCAAAAAAAGTGCTCAGTGCTAAAGACACACAATAAAGTGCTATAATAATGTAGTCCCCACTACTACACAGAATATATATAAACAATGAATCAATTCCTATGGTGAGACTGAAAAATTAGATAAAGTGCTATATTCATCAAAGCAAAGTGCTCAGTGCTAAATGCAAATATGACACAGTCCTCTTCCTGATACAAAGATCAGATTCCTTTACAACAAAGGCAAGCTGTGTGCAATATAGGCTGACAGTCCGTTATAAACAGTGCAGTGCAACACAAATTGGTGCAAATCTTCTTTCACAATCAAGATAGCCAATCCTTCCTATATGTGCAAAGTGATCAGATACACCGTGCTCCTGCCACCAGATAAATTGAAGGCTTATTACCCCACTGGGTCTAGCCACGCATATATAGCTATTAATTCCTCCAAATTCCTCTTGGGCCAGTTTCCTCCAAATCTGCCCTTGCCATGTCTACCTCCTCTATTCGTCAGCTGTGGTGTATCTTGGAAGACTTTTAAGTGGAATCACATGGGATGTACTCCCATCATACCCCGAAGACATGTGAAGAAAAAGGGCGTCCCATAGTGTAAGTTCAATATGATGTAAATATGACCACACTACCCCTTAAAATGGTACTCACATTTAATTAGATAAAAAACAGCATAAAAACATATGTTTGACAATCAGCATCTCACATGTGTAGCTGTACAGGATACCACGGCCGGGCTACGCCTCTACATGTTACGCCACCCACCGACGTGGCTTCATCTGGAGTAAAAACTTTTTTACTGTTGATAACGGACTGTCAGCCTATATTGCACACAGCCTGCCGTTGTATCAATGAGGAGAACATTGCAATAGTATTTTATTTATTTATTTTTTTATACATTATTGCTATATATTTGCAAACGTAGGATACTGTCTTGGTACGTATCAGCAGTGCAACCACACCCTTCACTTTATACATCTTTATTAGGTAGCCTCTATGGGCTCTGCAATACAAAACAATTGTACAAAAATTCTTAAGATAGTAAAAGCCTCCCGTACGAACAACCGCACTATGCGGTAAGAACAGTGAAGCAAAGGGAACAGCGAGTACCTAATGCAATCAGCATGTGTTCCATATTTAAAAGAACAACTCAGTCCACATGTACATATGTCCGAGTATAAGGATAGATATAAACAACTAAAAGAGTTCTTGGATAAATTTGATAAAGATACCCAATACAAGAAAATTAAGAAATACCAGAGAGATGTGGGGGGCTATCAGCGGAATATAGTGTACAAATGGCAGGAACAGAAGGAGGTTATCACTACAGACTCCAGGGCTTCTTCTATGGAAAAAGAGTAGGGGAATAGCAATAGGAGTGATGGGAACTCACGCTCCCCAAATCCTGCTAAAAGGGAAGTTCACAATCCCAAAACCCCACCTAGATCAGGAGGGAAGGTAGTCAAGTATAAATCAGATTCCCATAATCAAGTGTATAGAACTTATTAGCCTCAAAATTCTCCGTACCCCTATACACAGTATAATGTCCCTACTCACAATTCCCCCATTAGACTATGTATATGAGGGACAACGGGTTGAGGCGTCCCAACCATGGAAGGGGCAGAGGGGGATGGGGCAGTTTCTGGCAGCAGCCTTACCTGCCCCCGCCCCCACTGAGAGGAGGAGAGGGGAAAAGAGACGCTGAGGATGTAGAGGAGGCCACAGGAAAAAGGAAGAGAGAAAACCAGGGGAGGGTATTTTTATCTTAAGTGGGGTAGTCTTTTCTGACAATGAATAAAAGGTTTTAGATTTAGGGCTCAAATTTGCTCCTAATAAGTTTTTTAATGAATTTGATACGTATATTGATATACAAAAGTTTATACGCAAATTATATATTAAAAAACATTTCCTAACCCAGACCATTGGCAATAATACAGATGAGGATCCAATATATCAACATAGTGGCCTTAGAAATAAGTCAATTTTCAACCCCAAGGGGTTATCTAGCCATTTCATTGAAACTGTTAAATCCCTGGTAGAACAGGATCTCAAAGTCATAAACAAAAAACATAGAAGAAAAAAAAGGGATATACTACTAGGAATTAAGGAGCTAGAACAAAGAAAGGAAGTGGTAATCCGCCCGGTCAATACAGGGGGGGGTAGTGATTTTAAAGAAAGAGGATTACAATAAGGAACTTAACAGACTGGTCAGGGACACTAGTACGTACGAAAAATTAAAACGGCCCCTACAACAAAATACAGGACTAAATGCAAAACAGTATTTAAAAAAATCACATAAAAGGGCATTCTGAATAAAAAGGAGTATAGATACTTGCTTCCAGAAAGCTACCAGTGATCTATCAGATCCCAAAGGTTCACAAGAACTACACCACACCACCTGGTAGACCTATAATAAGTGGGATAAATTCCCTCTTATATTTGGATGTATATTTACAGCCCCTTGCCCAGCAGTATCCAGCCCACCTGTGGGATAGTAAAAAGTTGATTAATTTGCTAGAAGATGTTCTGATAACATCATCCTGGCTACAGTTGCTGTGGAATCGCTTTACACCAACATATGCCAGGATGATGCTCTCAGAGCAGTCAAATGGGCCCTAAGGGAGGGGTCTGGGCTGATGCAGGACCAGCAGACCTTCCTTGTAGAGGGTCTTGAATTAGCCATGGGTAGCAATTACTCCTGGCATGGTGGTGAATTTTTCCGCCAACATAAAGGCATTGCAATGGGGGCCAAATTTACGCCCAGTGTGGCAATCATTTTCCTCAGCAAGTGGGAACAAGAGGAAATATTTGGAAAACCTAGAAAGGAATTAAAGATCTACAAAAGGTATATAGATGATGTACTTATAGTGTGGCTTGGTACGGAAGAGGGGTTGAAAACTTTCTTGGAAGAGCTTAATGCGTATAACATCAAGTTCTCCGGTGGTTGGGATCATGAACAATTACAATTCCTGGATTTAAGAATACAAGAAAGTTAATAAGATATATACAAAAACATTTTTTAAGATCACGGATCACAATGGATATATCCCCGACACATTGGCGAGGGGGTAATTTGGTCCGAGAACTGTCTAGGAACGAGACGGCCTGGATCTACAAATTGGATACGTTAAGACCTGCTGGTATAAACTCTGACATTGATTTAAATTAATGGGGGAGCGGTTACACAGCCCCTATATAGGTAACACTAGGCACTAGAATTTTTTACAAAAACATATATAGAATAATTGAAAGAACATAAGAATTTAGGTCCTTAACATTAACAAGTACTAGGGTTGGTGGCCTCTTGAACTACAATATGCGTAATTCGAGAAGGTTCTTTCAAAAGTTGGGGAGAAGGCATGGTTCGGTGTGATATTCATGTAGTAGATATATGGAAAACATCTAGAAATTAAGGAAAGATCCAAAAGGTTTATAAAGGAGAACAAGGGTGAACGACTCCTTTTACTAACGGTGTGACCC
>BLSH010529579.1:73192-84140 GCA_018402905.1 Glandirana rugosa
CTCCGGATAAGTTTTTTTCTTCATATACTTACCGACACACTCAGGCCAGATTTACAAATAAGACGTGTTCTACTGCCTGATGGGTCTGCCCCATTCAACTTCTGGGTCTCCAAATTGGCCACATGGCCTGAGCTTGCCCTTTATGCCTTGGAGGTGCTGGCCTGCCCTACAGCCAGTGTATTGTCGGAACGTGTGTTTAGCACGGCAGGGGGCGTTATCACAGACAAGTGGAGCCGTTTGTCCACATCCAATGTGGACAAGCTAACCTTTATTAAAATGAATCAGGCATGGATCCCACAAGACTTGTCTGTACCTTGTGCAGAATAAACATTTAGACCGGACTCACACAGCCATTCATATACTTCTTTTTTTGAATAGGCCTCAATACAAAAAAAAAAAACCATGTTGGCTACCTCCTCCTACTCCTCTACCACCGCCACTTCCACCTACACTGCCACGGTCACGGCCTAGTCGACCCCTAGGCTCCTACTCCACATCCACCCCCCTTCCCATTTTTTTACTTGATTTTAATTTATTTTCCCTATCCCCATTTATTTGTAGGGCACTTGCCCTAGTTTGAAGATGATTTTAGAACAGTTATATGGCTTCTACTGTTAATTAATACTTTTCAGACACAGTTTGAAGATGATCCACATTCACCTCCATTTTTGCTTTTTTTATGTTTTTTATTTTTTAAAAAATATTTAAAGTTATTTCCCTGTCCCCATTTTTTTGTAGGGCACTTGCCCTACCCTTACCCCAATTTTACTTCCTTTTGCAGCCCTCTAGGGCTTTCCAGGACTTTGTTACAGGCATTGTTGTGCCTAAAAGTTCGGGTCCCCATTGATTTCAATGGGGTTCGTTGTCCGTGCGATCGTTCGGGTTCCGTCCGGACCGGGACCCGGACTTTGTCCCGAAGTTCGGACGGACCAGCAGAACCCGAACTTCCAGAGGTTCGCTCAACTCTACTTATGATCTACCAAAACCCCCAGAGCCTTCTCTACTATAGGTTCCCCCAGTTGTACCCCCCCTCTTATGTATTATGTATGCATATTCTTAGCCCTCAAGTGCATAACTTTACATTTATCTACATTAAACCTAATTTGCGACACAGTCAATCAATTAAACAGTGCATATAAAGATATTAAAAAGTAAGTGTCCCAAACACTGAACCTTGGGGTACACCACTGATAACCTTAAACCATTCAGAGTAAGAATCATTAACCACTGCTCTCTGAATTCGGTCTTTTAGCCAGTTTTCTATCCATTTACAAACTGATCTTTCCAAGCCTTTAGACTTTACCTTTATCCAAGTATACCACGTCCACAGCCACCGCTCTGTCCAAGGTTTTACTTACCTCCTCATAAAAAGAAATCAGGTTTGTTTGACAACTTCTGTCTTTCATGAATCCATGCTGTCTGTTGCTTAAAATATTTTTTTCTAACAAGAACTCATCTATGTCTTTTATTAAACTCTCTTAATATTTTCCCGACTATAGAAGTTAAAGTAACAGGTCTATAGTTACTCGGTAAAGACTTTGATGCCTTTTTAAATATGGGCACCACGTTGGCCCTACGCCAACCCAGTGGTACTATTCCAGTCATTAACGAGTCCCTAAAAATTAGAGACAATGGCTTTGAAATGACCGAGCTCAATTCTTTTAGGATCCGTGGATGAATGCCATCTGGTCCAGGTGCTTTATCCACCTTTATTCTGTCTAAATACTTTTGGACCATATCACTTTTGAGCCATTGTGGATCATTTGGGGCTGTGTCACTACCACCCCCATTATGGACATGAGCTCCTCCAGACAAAAGCAGCCGGATGAATTCTGCAGTGTTTAGAGGTATACTATCAGCCCAAATTCAGCTAAATGCAGCAAAGTTGATTGGACAATGCTTCACAGTACAGATGGACAATGAACCAAAACACACTGCAAAAGCAACCCATGAGCTTTTGAAGGAAAAGAAGTAGAATATTCTGCAATGGCCGAGTCAATCACCCGATCTCAACCCAATTGAGCATGCATTTAATTTGCTGAAGGCAAAACTAAAGGCAGAAAGGCCCACAAACAAAGAACAACTGAAGACAGCTGCAGTTAGAGCCTCGCAAAGCATCAGAAAGGAGAAAACCCAGTCTTTGGTAATGTCAATGGATTCCAGACTCCTTGCAGTCATTGCCAGTAAAGGATTCTTTAAAACAATATTAACCACTTCAGCCCCGGAAGGATTTCCCACGTTAGGACCAGAGCACTTTTTGCGATTCGGCAATGCGTCGCTTTAACTGACATTTGCGCGGTCGTGCAACATTGTACCCAAACCAAATTTGCGTCCTTTTTTTCCCACAAATAGAGCTTTCTTTTGGTGGTATTTGATCTCCTCTGTGTCATTTCTGATCGCTGCTATAAACAAAAGAAGAGCTACAAATTTGCAAAAAAACCCCACAAATTTCTTACTTTTTTCTAAAATACAAATCCAAAAAAAAAATATAAAAAAATATTTTTTTTCATCAGTTTTGGCCGATTTATATTCTTCCTCATATTTTTGGTAAAAAAAAATCGCAATCGGCGTTTATTGATTGTTTTGCGCAAAAGTGGTCGCGCTTACGGATGATGAGAGTTCATTTCTGGGGGGTTTTTTTATTTTTTACTAGTAATGGCAGCGATCTGTGATTTTTAGTGGTACTGCGATATTGCCGGACCATTTTGACACTTTTTTGGGACCAATGACATTTATACAGCGATCACAAATGTAAATGTCCACTGATTACTGTATAAATGTCATTGGCAGTGAAGGGGCTAACCTGCAGGGGGAGATCTCTGGGTTAACTGTGTTCCCTGGGCGTGTTCTAACTGTGGGGGGACTGGGCTACCATGGGCATAAGAGATCTAACTGATCCCAGTGACAGGGATCAGTAGATCTCCTATGCTCCCACTAACAGAGCGGGGAACCGCCGTGTTTACATCGGGACCAATGACATTTATACAGCGATCACAAATGTAAATGTCCACTGATTACTGTATAAATGTCATTGGTAGTGAAGGGGCTAACCTGCAGGGGGAGATCTCGGGGTTAACTGTGTTCCCTGGGCGTGTTGTAACTGTGGGGGGACTGGGCTACTATGGGCATAAGAGATCTATCTGATCCCAGTGACAGGGATCAGTAGATCTCCTATGCCCCCAATAACAGAGCGGGGAACCGCAGTGTTTACATCGGCGGTTCCCCGTTCTTTGGCTGTGGCCGCTCATCGCGGCTCGCCGGCGGACATCGAGTCCACCCGAGCCGTGGGCACACTCCTCAGGAGTACGGCGGGCGCATGCGAGCGCCCCCTAGTGGCCCCCCGCAGATCGACGCTTTTTTACGACGATTTGCGCTAAGCGTCCACACTGCCGCCGTGAATATACGGTAGGCGGTGTGGAACCGCTTAAAAATGAACATTTTATTTATGATTATATTCATTTGTCCAATTACATTTTAGCTCCTGAAAATGGGGGGACTGTGTATAAAAATGGTTGCAGTTCCTTAAAATTTGTACTCTTATGTTCAATCCCTTGAAATAAAGCTGAAAGTCTGTACTTCAAATTCATTTGGATTGTTTCGTTTTAATTTTACTCTGGTGGCATACAGAGCCTAAAGTATGAAAATTGTGTCTGTGGCCAAATATATATATATATATATATATATATATATATGGACCTAACTGTATATACACTATATTATATAAGTATTGGGACGCCTGCCTTTACACGCACATGAACTTTAATGGCATCCCAGTCTTAGCCGTGGGGTTCAATATTGAGTTGGCCCACCCTTTGCAGCTATTAGAGCATCAAATCTTCTGGGAAGGCTGTCTATAAGATTTAGGAGTGGGAATGTTTGACCATTCTTCCAGACTACGGACTAAGACTGGAATGCCATTAAAGTTCATGTGCATGTAAAGGCAGGTGTTCCGATACTTTTGGTAATATAATGTTTATATATATATATATCAGTGCACACAACCAGCAATGGATTATCATAGCAAAGATCTGCTGCAGGAGGAGAGGCTGCACAGAGCTGCAGCGCAGCTGTTGAAGGATCAAAAGCCCAGAATATGATTGTTTCATTTGTCCCAGCACCATTTTAAAATGGTGCTGAGACAAACAACCACTGTCCTTGTGCATTTTAAAATGGCAACTTGGACTAGCATTCAACCTGCTGAGCTGAGGTAAATTACAATATATTTCTATACAATATTTCAGATTTACTCAAAAAATATTTTAATAAACATTTTATAGTCCTGACTATAATATAGAAATACTGAAAAATATGTAAAAGAATATATGTTTTTATTATTTTCTACTTGTAACATATTTGCTATGTACTTTAATAGTCATATTTATTCCCTGCCATCCTTTTCTTCGCCCATTTTCCAATCTGCTGATTCGACAACCACTATTGGACATAGGGAAGTCTTTGTGGGCCTAATGCATCAAATTTTCAGCATTAATATATATTCTTTATCCATAGCCATTAGATAAGAGTCTAAGGTGGTGTACCCCAAGGCTCAGTGTTGGGACCCTTACTTTTTAGTATCTTTATAAATGATATTGGGTCTGGGATTAAAAGTAGATTCTTTTTGGGTTGGGGGGGGGGGTTGGTAAATCGAATGCCTATGGATAAAGAATATTTATTAATGCTGAAAATTTGATGCATTAGGCCCACAAAGGATTCTCTATGTCCAATAGTGGTTGTCGAATCAGCAGTTTGGAAAATGGGCGATTAAAAGAATGAAAGGGAATAAATATGACTATTAAAGTACATAGCTAACTCCCCCACCCCAACCCCAAAAAAAAGGAATCTGATTGACTATGGTGAAAATTGTCCACTTCTTAGTACTGACATATTGATACATAGGGTCATGGGTAAACGCAGTACAGTAGACCACCCTAACCTGATTGTAGCTTACTCTATGCTAATAGTAGACTCAGCCATTGCAGAAAACATACATATTTGTTTTTAGTTTTTCAGGGTGATGGGGTGGAGTTTCACATATTTAAAGGACAGTTATATTCAAAAGCTCATGACAACCAATCAGGTTTTAGCATCATTCTAAATGCTTGCTATACATTAAATATTTACAACACTTCACTGCTCTGAGAACTATATTTATATATATAGGTACAAGTAAATGCAATGTGCATTATTGCTTTAAACATCTGAAATGTAAAAGAAAATATGCAGGAAGCACAAGTGACCCATAGCAGTAACTATCAATTGAATTCTGCATTGTATTTTATATGACATGTAAAAAATGAGCTCCTCATAAAATCATACAACTTATATTAACATGGTACATTGCACATGGTGTAATGCTTTTTCTTTTATCTTGATACTTCCATAATTATGTTTTGCCATTTCATGATGTAGGCTTGATGCATATTCAGAGTAATAACGTTGCAAGGTTACATTGTTATCTTAAGAGTGATATGACAATAACAATAAGACCCCTTTCACACTGAGGCAGTTTTCAAGCATTTTACCACTAGAAATAGTGCATGTAAAGCTCCTGAAAAATGCCTCACCTGCCATCCCAGAGTGAAAGGCTGAGTGCTTTCACACTGAGGCGGTGTGATTGTGGGACGGGAAAAAAAGTCCTGCAAGCAGCATCTTTGGGGTGGTTTGGGAGCAGGTTCTTAGGGGGTAAAAGCGCCCCACTAGCTGCTGAAAAGTGCCGCTTAAACAGCGGTGAATCGCAGCTAAGACGCCCACACATCGCCCCAGTGTGAGAGTTCCCTTAGAGAATACTTTGATACACAACAATAAAATATTTATATAGGTGAAAGTTGCTCCAATTTACAGTATGGTCTATAATTTCTTTAGAATTTGGTGCCAGTTTTTATTAATATTATTATTTTATTTATTTTTAGAAGTAAGAAGTAAACCCTAATTCAATGCTCCTCAAACTGCGGTCCTTTGGCATTTGTTGTGCAGTTCTCAGGCCCCTGGTGCAGCCCTAAGGCTTCAAGGGAAAGAGCCCCAGCACAGCAAGAAGCCAGCTGTTCCCTCCTACCCCCCTCCCCCCTTCAACAAGCATAACACCAAGGCAACTCCCAAAGATCTCCCCACCACCAAGAGGGTTCTGCATGCACCCGGGGCACCTAGAGAAAGGCAGACAATTCAATCCCACGCCCCTCAATCCAAAGGGCACACAAGCAACTAGCAATAACAGATGCCAAAATACATGGTCCCTCTAAGGACAATCTAGAAATGCATCAATAGACAATTCTGTTACTTAAAGTGGATGTAAACCCGATTCATGAAATTTGAGCTGGGCACATAGATCTGCAGGGTTTACCTATCTCTCTCCAAAACCCTATGTCTCATAGCTCTGTCCTGCTCCATAGCTCTGTTATCAGCCTGACAAGTTTCCATCATATTATGATAAGAGCATCCAGAGTTTTGTGTTGGGGAGGATGCAATAAATAGATTAGCACTATGCTGAACAAACCAACGAATGGAGCAGAAAGTCCCTACCTATGAGTAGAGGGGTGAGGGGTGTGTGCCTTTCCTCCAATCAGTTGTCTTGGCAATATGCCCAGGCTTCTCATAAACCGAACAGTGCTTTCTAAAGGTTGAATACAGATGAAGACAGAAGATATGGATGCAAAACTTATATAGGGAGGTTTGTTTCATCACTGCACTGGGTGTATGTGAGGGTTGACATCCATTTTAAAAACATGAACACAGTTATTTACAGTATACAAAATCAAATGCACTACAAACAATAAATCATATTGTAAATGAAGGCTGAAATTGCAGGATAACCCCCAAAGATACAGAAAAGTGTTAGAAAACAGACTTAAAGTTCAAATTCGGGGATTAGTTCAATCCTGGAAGTGAAGCGGCGTTCAAGTTATGAATCCACCTAGCTTTACATAGCAAAAGGACTTTCATTCATATCCCCTCCCCTCTCATGAGGAGGAACACTGTCCAAAGCTGCAAATTTTATTTCTGAGGTGTCAAACCTGTGGTATACACCAACATGCCTACTAATGGGTGTCTCTATTTTACTGTTTGTTATAAGGTAGATAGGATCTTGGACTCACTTTCTAAAAGATCTTTTAATTTTTCCAATACAAAAAGCCCCATTGGAGCAGTTCATTATGTAAACAATCACAGAGGCCTGGCAATTCAATCGGAATCTCAAAATCCAACCTTGGCCATTTGGTAGTTGTATTTCTTTGCCCCCTGGATGCAGGGGCAGAAATTCCACTCTACAGGGGAAAGCCTCAATTATTTCTTGAAGGTCCCTGTCTACTGACTGAATGTAATGGCTATGGATCAACCTATCCTTAATCAAACTGAATCTAATCTCCTGAATGTTAGTTCAGAATGTTCCCAAATATATTTGCTTGCAATGTTGTCGGAAGTTAGTAAATGCCAAAATTTGGCAAAAATATACCGTATTTTACCTTTCTTTCATTATAATGCAAGTTTTTTCCAACTTAGTTTATTTTGAAAGACTAGATCAGTTCTTGCTTGGGCTTTAGCTTTACTATATGCTTTTTTCAAAGTTGCTTTAGTATAGCACCTTTCCAGCAGTAGCCTCTACCTCAAAATTAAATTCCTCTATACAATTTTGTTGGATTCTCAGGTATTAACTGTATGGTATGCTATTCACCAGGGGGAGCAGGATGTGAGGTTTTAGCATTTAGAATTGTGGAATCTGCAGTGGGTTACCTAAAACATAGTGGATCCCAAGGTTCCATTCAAACCCACCATAATCTCCACATCAGGGAACGTGATCTACTCTTGGTTGCAGTTCATAGTGAATTTTAAATTGAAGTCAGTCTCCTTTAATGTCCCTGTGAATGTCATAAGTTCTTCATGACTCCCTGACGAAATCATCGGGTTGTCATCTATTGATCTATGCCAGGAGACTATATGGTCTAAACTAGCATGCAGCACCTTCTTGGTGAACAAGGTGGGTACAGGTTAGCATACAATGTATATGATGGGGCACATTTAGTCCCCATTGCCACCCCCTACACCTGGAAGTAGTGGCATTGCTTTAAAATAAAAACATTGCGTATCAAAATTAAATGTAAAAAAAATGCTATACTGCCACATAGCTTGATTATGTTTCATTGAGAAACCATCAATCACTTGCATATCTCTTATACTGTATGTGGAATGCTGCTGTAGAGTGCTTTGACATCAACGGTAACTAGCCATGCGTCTTTGGGTATACTGAGGTTATCAACTATTCACAGCATGTAAATAGTGTCTTAAGATGAGTGATCATACATGAGGAGCCAGATAATCATCAACTAGCTTACTAGCTTTTTCAGTACGACACCCTACCCCAGAGACTATAGGTTGCCTGGGGGGGAGTTCTATATTCCTTTACAATCGTTTGATTTTTTTGATATTTGCATATATCATTCTTTCACACCGCCTTCCTTCCTTTTTCTGTGCTGTCCATCCCTTTTTTCTTTACTGTTTTTCTCCTCTGATTTTATGGTTATTTAAGAAACATATATCAGATATACCACAAATGATTTTTCCCCACTTGCCTATCGGGGCATTTTTTTATTTTTCACATACATGTTAAAACTTGCATTTTTGTGCTAGAAAATTAGTTAGAGGGTGATCGGTTCCTCTATATGCCCCCCCTCCCCACCACCCCTCCTATGCAGGGGGCTGCACAAGCCCCCGAGAGCATGAGATAAGGTCACAGTTGTGACCCCTGTGACCCCCCTTACGCACATCCCTGCCCCTTATGATAGCTTTGGGCAGTGCAGGTACATTTTATGACTATTTTAAACCCCTGAAGTCTCCCCTTACCTCCAAGGTGGCTAATCAAAGACAGATCATATTTGATCAGCTGCTTTCCTGGCTGTAATGACTAGGGAATGACAGCTCTGAAACTTGAAGTGCCAAAATTCTCACTTGTCACAGAGGAGATGGGGATATGATAGTGTCTGAATAGGAGCAAACAGCCCAGCTCAAGATCAAGCATGCATGAGTGCCCCCCATAGGAAGCGGCTTCCTGTGGTGGGCACTCGGCTCGGGGGAGAAGCCAGAAACACTGGTGGGGGACTCCAGAAGAAGAGGATCAGGGTGGCTTTGTGCATAACCATTGCACAGAGCAGGTAAGTATGACATTTAATATTTTATTAAAAACATTTAAAGCCTTACAATCACTTTTAAGCTTTTAAACTGTGTCCAAACAATGTTCAGAAGCTTCTCTGAAAAATGCAATGTGCACAGCACAGCTCAGCCCCCCACTCTCTTCTCACTGACTGTGATTGACGGCACCAGGAGCCAATGGCTCCTGGTGCTGCCTCCATCTCAAGTGAGGAGAGAGAGAGCCTAGAGTCACTATTCAGCGCTGTATCAAAATCGGGCTCAGGTAAGTATAAGGGTGGGGTAGGGATCTGCACACAAAAGGTTTTTACCTTAATGCAGAAATTACTGCATTAAAAAAGTAACGTGCAAAACTGATGAAAATACTTCATTTATTTTGTAAATAACTTTGGTTTGGTTTGTACCACAAACATAACTTTGCCATTATAATTGTCATTATAAACAGGAGAATTTATAAAATAAAAATGTATACTTTTTTATCTACAGTAAACAAGGTGAAATTGTAATTATTTAGTTTTGCTATGTCTATTGTCTATAGAATGAATATAATATAAAATCACTTTTGCAGTGTCACAAAAAAAAAATGCAAAACCTTGTTTGTCCTGAAAAAAATATAAAAATATATGTATTACTTTGTTATTTCAAGTACTGAAAAAGTTATTGTGAATGAATCAATAGGCCCATAGCAGAGATGTAAAAATGACTTTAGTCCATAAAGGGTATACAGATGTGAGAGCCGAACTGGTTAAACAGTCTCTTCTGCCAAAACTTTCCAATGAATTATATCTATATGCATTTCCAGTCTTTTTACACAGCAGTTAAATAAAGATGTTAGGACTTTACTCTAGATGACCACGGAGATACTGATCTGAAACATTCCATCCAATCAATCTTCTTAAATTTTGTTTAAGACAGTAAGTAGCAAAACAATAAAGTGGAAGCCAATGAGCATGTGTGTTTATCACCGATCAAAAGTGTACAAGAACTATGATGTAAAATTGGTGATGAAAAGAGGCAGTATTACTGCAGAGGGAACCCATAAAACCTCCTGTTTGTGATTTGGTAAATAATTGAATGAAAACGAATGTGTATTTTGTGATTTACCGATAAACTCTAGGGCTTGCAGCTGGTTTACAGGTCAGTTATAAAAATAATATTCTACATTTAAGAGCCTGAATATGATCACATTTACAATACATCATGAACATTTTGTCATTGTAAATTGCCTTTATGAACTGAAACATTTTATTGTCTTTCCGTATTTGCTACACTATATTAACGCAAAGATTGATATCTGTATGTAGAAGCTATGAACAAAATGAACTCAGGATGACTTTATCCCATTAACCCAAAAAATATTTATTCTGTTTTTTTTGTTATAGGAGCTTTCGCCCAGGTACAGCTGGAAGGAGTTTACAACTAAAGTATATTTAAACCCTAATGAACGCCTCTAATTTGCTCACTTTTTGGTCTGTTAAAGCAGTATTAACCACTTAACCTCCCTGGTGGTATGATTATTTCAGATTTTTGGTGCTGAAAGCGGTATGATTATTTTGCATGAAAATTTGGCGTTTTATATTGTAGGCCTGTAATTGTTAGGAATAACTCACTTAAATCTGTCCAAACAAGAGTCTAGTAGACATCCCGTGTATGATAAAGTTTGAAAAATGAAATCATAAATTATAATATAATAAATAACTAAAAATAATTATCAAAAATAAAGTATGGTGGTCCCTCCAATTCACCAATTATGACGAAATTGTCTGGTTTTTCACTCGTTTAATCTCCGCAAGTAATCCCAAATTTATATGAAATC
>BLSH010529579.1:123498-135348 GCA_018402905.1 Glandirana rugosa
GTGTCTCGCCTCTCTACCTATATTATGTTTCGACTCACTACCTAGGTCAAATTCATCTTTCAGCTCTGTGCTGGATCCATCTCTCAGCTCTGTACTGGATCCATCACTCAGCTTTGTATTATATCCATCTCTCCGCTCTGTGCTGGATCCATCTCTCCGCTCTGTACTGGATCCATCTCTCAGCTCTGTATTGGATCCATCTCTCAGCTCTGTATTGGATCCATCTCTCAGCTCTGTATTATATTCATCTCTCTGCTCTGTGCTGGATCCATCTCTTAGCTTTGTACTAGATCCATCTCTCAGATCTGTACTGTAAAATCCATGTTTGTATGTATGCCAGTTATCACAGTGTCTACTTTACTAAAAATGTAATGGCTTGGCACTGATGGCATGCAAATATGCAGCCTCTTGGCAGGTGGGCCTTGGCGCTGAGCGACGCATATTTGAGTGCAACATTGCAATACCAGCTGTGCTGAGAGTGCATGCCCTGTGCACTCCCAACACAGTTACCAGCGGCTAATCATGGTAGTCACATGATCATAGACCCTGCCCCATCTCCCAGCATCTGAAAACCCTTAAAGGGCCAGGAGGCGCCGGTGCCAAAGCATTAAACTTACTAAAACCGGAGCAGACAGAATCTGGTGCAGCTGTGCATAGTAGCCAATCATTGATTGGTTGCAATGCACAGCTGTTCCAGATTCTGGCTTCTCCTGCCTTAGTGCATCCCAATTGACATCAATGGGACTGCCTGCACAGGGATGCACAGAACACCTGTGCATACTCATGTGGGTAAACACTACCCTCGCACAGACGTATGCTGTAGTGCGTCCTGTGTGAACAAGGTCATAGGTGCAGGCGCAAGGAACCAAAGTGAGCGGTAGGGGATGCAAGAATGCATCACCCTGATAGCTGAGGTTTGCTGGAGGCTGCAGCACTGGAAGAGTGAGGTGTTTGTACTCACTGCCAGTCAAAAAGGTAAGGATTCACAGTCATCTATTGTAGGGAGCTTGTCTTTGGAATTTTCAGAGGAAGGAACAGAGTCACCTAAATAAGCATATCAATGTTCATAGATAAGTCTGTAAATTAGTGTTGTTATCATCAGCGCATACTTTACATAGTAGAAGTATGATGAGCCGTTGCTCATAATATATTCCGAAATGGACAAAATACAATAGATATAAACTGTGGGAAAAAATCTTAAATGAGGATACTGGGTGTGCATATATGAAAACGAGTGGTTAGATTTAGGAAATCAAGTCATGAAATGTGAAGAGACCTCACTGTCACATTACTTGTCACCCAGGTAATTAGTTACTGGGCTCCTTATTAAAAAGACCATAGCTCATATTTATATAGTGCTGCCGCAGGGCTGGGATAATGAAATGTTTCTGATGAAGTGTCTTGGGCTCTGTCTCTTCATTATGTGCCCCCAAGGGATTCTGGGAATGCATGTTTAACAGACAGCACAAATGTAAAACTGCAAATACTAAGATTCATTGCTGGGTGCAGGAGGAGACATAACGGATGTGTTTATTATAAAAAATAGCAACAAGTAGAGGGAACTTGTCAGATTTTGACTCATATTATAACCTCATTACAATTTGGAAAAGCTACAGCTATATCTGTCAGGAAAAAACAAACATGATGTCCTCATTGCTTTTACTTTCTGGTATACATGAAATCATTTGTTTTATAATTCACTATTTTGTTCACTCCACCCAAAAACAAGACAAATGTTAGGCTCTGTTCACATCTCGGCGTTCCGAATCGTGGGCTGAATTCTGCCCGTGATTCGAAGTAACGCCAAACGCGGGACGCATGTGCGATCCCCATCACTTCCAATGGAACCCCGAATGCGGGAAGTTCTTGTACTTCTTTTGGGCGATAGACGTCCCGCAATTCTGTTTGCACAATTTTAGCACGATTGTTGCCCAACGAATCATGGCTCAAATGAAATACATGCAACGTTCAACCATAACATTATGACTACCCACCATAACCCTTCAATGCGTGGACTCCATTAGACCTCTGAAGGTATGCTGTGATATCTGGCACCAAGCTATCAGTAGCAGAACTTTTAAAGGGATTGTAAAGGTACATTTAAAAAATAACAAACATATCTATACTTATTATTATTATACAGGAGTTATATAGTGCCAACAGTTTGCGCAGCGCTTTACAACATGGGGGCAGACAAGACAGTTACACTACAAATCAATACAGGAGGGATCAGAGGGTCCTGCTTGTTAGAACTTACAATCTAGAAGGGAGGGTCAAGTGAAACAAAAGGGAATAACTGTGGGGGATGATCAGGTGGAGAAAGTGAAAATACAGTTTTTAGGTGTGGGTAGGATAGGCTTCTCTGAGGAGGGTTTTCAGGGATCGTCTAAAAGCTAATAGAGTAGGAGATAACCAGACATATTGGGGTAAGGAGTTCCATAGGATTGGAGAGGCTCTGGAAAAGTCCTGGAGGCAAGCATGGGAGGAAGTGATGAGGGAGCTAGAGAGCAGGAGGCCTTGAGAAGAACAAAGAGAACGATTAGGTTGGTATTTTGTGACTAAGTTAGTGATGTAGCTGGGGGCAGAGTTGTGGATGGCTTTGTAAGTAGTTGTTAGTATTTTGAATTGAATTTGTTGGGTGAGTGGAAGCCAATGGAGGGATTGACAGAGAGGAGTAGCAGACACAAAGCAATTGGTAAGTTGGATGAGTCTGGCAGCAGCATTCATGATGGACTGAAGGGGGTATAACCTGTGTAGAGGTAACCCAATGAGGAGGGAGTTGCAGTAGTCGAGGCGAGAGATGACCAGGGAGTGAATTAAGAGCTTTGTTGTGTCAATGGTTAGAAAGGTGCCTATTTTGGAGATGTTGCGGAGGTTGAGGTGGCAAGATTTGGACAGTGATTGGACGTGGTGCTTAAAGGAGAGTTCAGAGTCCAGGACTACACTTAGGACCGTGGCATGCGGTGATGGGCTTATAGTTGTGCGATCGATTTTGACAGAGAGATCAGGGGAAGGGGCACATGGGGGAGGAAAATTTATAAGTACGGTTTTGGATAGAACTTTGAGGAAGTGGTGTGACATCCAGACTGATATATCTGTTAGTAAATTAGTGATACATGAGGAGACTGAAGGAGTCAGCTGAGGGGTAGAGAAATATATTTGAGTGTCGTCAGTCTAGAGATGGTATTGGAAGCCATGGGAGGCTATCAGCTGGCCCAGGGAGGAGGTGCAGATTGAAACCCCAACAGAGAAAGGAAGAGGAGAGGAGGAAGTAGAATTGTAAGTAATGCTAAAGGTGCGGTTGGATAGGTAGGAAGTGAACCAGCAAAGAGTACAGTTACAGAGACCAAAGGTGTGGAGTTTTTTGAGGAGGAGGGAGTGGTCAACAGTATCAGAGGCAGCAGAGAGGTCCAGGAGTAGGAGTACAGAATAGTGTCCATCGGTTTTGGCCATTAGTAGATCATTTGTTCGTTTTAGGAGAGCAGTTTCTGTGGAGTGTTGAGGACGAAATCCAGACTGAAGGGAATCAAGAAGGCTATTATCAGCAAGTAGGTTGCTCAGTCGGCTGTAGACCACATGTTGAAGGAGTTTGGATAAAAAGGGGAGCAAGGAGATGGGGCGTAGTTTGTTAAGATTGGATGGGTCCAATGAGGGCTTTTTAAGTATGGGGCTGACAAGTGCATATTTTAGAGAGTTGGGAAAGATGCCAGAAGAGAGGGAGAGATTTAAGACATGGGTTAGAGAGTGTAGAATAGAGCCAGAGGGTGAAGGTAGCATTTGCGAGGGAACAGGATCCAGAGGGCAGGTGGAAAGATGGACGTTAGCAAGTTGTTTAGCAACCTCGTCTATAGTGGTGGGGTTGAAAGAGGGAAGTAATTATTGTACCTGTGGGCATGAAGTGTAAGGCGCGGAGGGTATCTGAACAGTAGAGATCTCCTTGTAAATTGTATCAATCTTCTGCTTGAAGTGATTTGGCGATCCCCAGGGCAGTGAGTGAGTTGATGGGTGGAGGCAGTGGAGGACGAAGTAGAAAGTTGCAGGTAGAGAAGAGTTAACAGGGACGGGATGATAGGTTGTTAATGAGAGTTATAAAATAGGTCTGCTTGGCAGTGAGGAGGCTGGAATTATATTTTTGGAGGGCAGATTTATACTGGTTGAAATCTTTCTGAGACTTAGTCTTACGTCACAGGCGCTCACGAGCACGGCTATGTTTTTTTCAGACTTCTAGTATCATCTGTTTGCCAAGGTTGAAGGGCTCTGGGTCTGATTCTGTGTGTAGTGAGGGGGCAGTAAGTCCAGTGAGGCTAGAAGTGTAGCATTGTAGACAGAGGGTGGCTAGGTCAGTGCAGGATAAGGGTGAGATTTTGTCATAGAGGTCATCTGTAGCAGAGTAGAGAAGAGAAGGTTGGAGGGAGAGGAGGTGGAGGAGAGAGAGAGAGTGATCAGAGAGAGGGAATGGATAGTTGGAGAGGTTGCATGGAGTGCATAGGTGGGAGAAAACAAGGATATTGCTTTCAGAGTGAGTAGGAGCATGTATCCATTGCTTCAGGTCAAAGGAGGAGGTTAGACTGAGAAGTTTGGAAGTGGCAGGAGTGTTCGTATTAATAGTGATATCGAAGTCACCCAGAATGATTGTTTGGATTTCAGAAGAAAGCAAGTAGGGTAGCCAGGCGTAGAAGTCATCAAGGAAGGTTGATACCGGTCCAGGGGACCTGTAGATTACAGCTATCCTTAGAGAAACTGGAGAGAAAATATGAATGCGGTGTGCTACGAAAGAGGGGAATGACAGAGAGGGAGGTGGGTGAAGTACCTGAAAGGCGCTATGTGGGGCTAGAAGGATTCCGGCACCTCCTCCCTTACCTCCACTGGATCTGGGGGAGTGAGTCCTAAGCAGACCACCATGGGATAGGGCAGCAGAAGACACAGTGTCGGATTCATGAAGCGAGGTTTCGGTAATGGCGAATAGATTAAATGAGTTAGCTATAAAGAGGTCATGGAGAGAGGTGAGTTTGTTACAGACAGAGCAGGAATTCCAAAGGGCGCAAGACAAAGGGAGTTTGGTCTTGGGGAGAATAGAAATGGGAACTAAATTATGTGGATTGTGGCTGCTGCCAGAGGGTGTGGGGTAATGGGTGTGTTGAGTGCAGTTAAATGATGAAGGCCCAGGGTTTGGAGATGTATCTCCAGAGGTTAGGAGAAGCAGAAGGCTGAGGGAGTTAATATGGGAGTGTAATTTATATGAAGGGACATGCCCCAGTGTCCTGGAGATTTTTTGTGTGTGTGGATTTAGAATTAGCAGGAGTTGGTGGGTGCAGTAATAAGGAGAGGACAGAAGTGAGGGTGATATATATATATATATATATATATATATATATACTGTTGGGTGGAGAAGAGGGGTAAAGGAGAGATAGTTTAAGACTACAGGACAGAGCTGTCAAAAGGAGTGGTAGAGATTGCATGTTACCAGGAGAAAAAAGCTGAAGGGATAAACAAGATCACCTGATGTCTGGTGGTGTTAATCAAAGTATTTTTTTGTGTTCATTCGCTTTGTGCATTCGCTGAAGTGCAGAGTCAGAAGTGCTCCCACTTATAGAAATACCACCACTTTGAGAAAGAGTCCAAGCTGCAAATGTGCCCCCTGCAAATGCCTCCACCAAAAGATGCTTAGATTTATACTGATAGGGATGGGGTGGGTGCATTCCAATTATCAATCAGGAGGTAATAAAGGATGGCTGGCTAAGCAAAGCAAAATTCTCATTCCAGAAACAGAACAACAGGGGCACTAGAGATAACAGACCATCATTGTGGGTAAGATAAAGGGAGAAAAAGCGTTGCAATGCGGTCTACATATGGTTAAGCAAAAAATAACATACCAGCATTATTAAACAGACATTAGCAAAAAGCAGATAGCAGTGTTTCAGTTTTTGGGTGCAGTTGTATCAGAAAAACATATCTGTGGAGAGACAGAAGAAATTTTCAAATGAGACATTCAGACCGATTGAAGAAGTCCAATTGGTGATGATACTCGTCTAGGGGGAGGAGCCTGCGCCTGCACGCCACGCTATGGCCATCGTAGCTGTGTGTCCTCACACAGTACCTTGCATGCGGTACCCAGCTCGCACGGCTTTATGTGATGTTTCCTGTAAGTGATTTTATTGCTATGTGGGGCGATATTAAACTTTTAAACGGAGAGCATTAGATCTTGTCCCCTTTTTTTTCCATGTTCTAGTGTATTGTGGGAGCACTGGAAATTCACTTGAAAGTATAATATTGTTCCAAGCATTGGAAAGATTGGAGATTTTACCTGGAAGGGAATTACCATTGGGAGTGTTATACCTGCTGCTTGCCAGACCCCTGGAAGGGGATAAAAAAAACGCTTGTTTAACCCTTGAGTGAGGTGAGCAGCCAATGTAGCTGGTGGAGGATAGAGATATGCACCAAAAGTTTTTCCACGCACTTATCGCGGTCTCCAGTCTATGATCTTTCTGCTCATGGATCTATCTGTATGTTTAAGCGTCCCTGTTTGAAGGGAAATTAAGATTAACTTTTTTTGATGAACTTTCCCTTGTTGCTTACTGATTTTTTCACTTTTATGAATTGCACACACAGTTTTCATGTTTATATATGATCTTTCTGCCTATGGATCTATCTCTATGTTTAAGCCTCCCTGTTTGAAGGGAAATTAATATTAACTTTTTTCTGATGAACTTTCCCTTGCAGCTTGCTGATATTTTCAGTTTTATTTTTACATTTTTTTTGTTTGGCAAAATGGTCACAAAATGTATTACAATATTTTGTACATGTTTACTGATTGCACAATGCACTATTAGCACTTTTATATGACATTACCCATTGTGTTTTTTTTGCACATAGATATTATATGCTTGGTATTTGTCAGATATTGAGCACTTATATGGTTAAGCGCTGCACATTTATGGTTTCAAATTGTTAATTAGTGGAGTGAAAGCACTTATCTTGTGTCAGCAGCTCTTAGGTTGGATAGATTGATTTGCGCTGATTGTTTTTTATTATTTTAGTTGCAGAGTCAGAAGTGCTCCCACTTATAGAAATAGACACACTCTGTGCAATGGAATCTCACAGAGCGACCGGGAACCTCGTCTTTTTGGGTCCCCCGCCGCCACTCTTGGCCCCTCCTCTCTGGCCAGTGCCCCAATGGGAAGCCGCTTCCCATGGGGGCACTCATGCATGCTCGTACTCAAGTCCTTCTACTGCATCCATTGACACGGACAGCGGGACTTGCCCCCGTCCCCCACTCCCTCGTCACTGGCTTTGATTGACTGTACTGAGAGCCAATAGCTCACAGTGCCCCAGCAAAGTCAGCGAGACCTGGAAGTGAGGGGAGAAAAGATCTGCAGACGTGCACAGCACTGGATCGAATGAGGTCTTAGGTAAGTAAATGTGGGGAGTGAGAGGGGATGCTGACACCTAAACATTTTTTCCCTTAATGCAAGGAATGCATTATAGCGGAGTTCCACCCAAAAGTGGAACTTCCATTTAAGGCCTCCTCCCCTGGCTCCTGTTTGTGAAACTGAGCTTTTAGGGAGCAGAGGGGGAGTGGGTACCCGATTTTGACACGTACCTGCTTCCACTTCTGTTCCGGTCGCCTTAGGCGAACAGAAACTGAATTTCTCCCTTGTGAAGTCTTCTGGGATATACGACAGGTCCTAGAAGCTGTCACAGCCAGGTGCCCATAGTAGAGATGCCGGCACTGCCACAGGAGTGCATGAGTAGAGCACAGCACGGAGTCCACTGCTGGATCGTGCGACAGGTAAGTGGCTGTTTATTAAAAGTCAGCAGCTATAGTTTTTTGTTGCTGCTGACTTTACAAACACTTGCAAGGTGGGGCCTCCATGGATCAGACCTGTTTCTCCAGAACATTCTATTCAAATAAATCTTGAATTTATCAGACCAGCCACCTTCTTCTGTTGCTCCATGATCCAGTTCTGATGCTTACGTGCCCATTGTAGGCTGTGGACACAGGGTCAGCATGGGCACCTGGACAGGTCTACAACTATGCTGCCAAATACACAACAAACTGCGAAGCACTGTGTTTTCTGACACCTATCAGAACCAACATTAACTGTTTCAGCAATTTGAGCTACAGCTGTTCTTCTGTTGAGTCCAACTGCACGGGCCAGCCTTCTGCCCCTCTTGTGCATCAATGAGCCTTGGCTGTCCATGTCCCTGTTCCCAGCTCACCAGTTTCCTTTGACTTTCCCTTCCTTCCTTTGGTAGGTCCTGATTACTGCAAATCGGGAACATCCCACAAGAACTGAAGTTTTGGAGATGCTCTGGCCCAGTTGTCTAGCCATTACTTTATTACAAATTTGCTCAAATCTTTAAGCTTGCCAATTTTTTTGACTTTCAACACATCAACTTCAGGGACAACATGTTCACATGCAGCCTAATATATCCCACCCACTTTCAGGTGCCACTTTAGCAAGATAATCAATCTTATTAACTTTACCTGTCAGTGCTCTTAATGTTATGGCTGATTGGTGTGTATGAGAGCTGTTTTACCCACTATAGGCTTTATGTGTATGCTATGAGATTGTATTGCTGATACATATTGTTTTTGGCTTTCCTTATTTAGATTATATCAAATATTGCCATTATACTATACCTTATGTGGTTGGCTGAGGATTGTGGAATTTCAGGTAGCTACTGAATGAGTCTTTTATATCCCGGCTAGCTTCTATCACTCTCTCTTTGTTGTGATAGACACATATGTGTAATGGGCTATATATGTATTTACTTCTTATCTGTTGATCCAAACCTGCCCGTCTGGGTGCTGCACCATACCCATTGGGGGATTTTTCTGATCCCTCTGTCAGTTACAGACTGCACCTTGGTCTAATAGAGGGTAAGTTTCCTCTCGAGTACATCCTTCTCAACTACAGGCTATTTTTTCCTCTAACATATGATATATACAGATGGATACTTCTCTCCCTCCCTGCAGGTAGTTATTGTACCCATTTGCAGCCATCACGATGGACCACTCTACTATTCAGTGACTACTTTTCTTTTGGAAATATATGAGGCATCTTTCTTTTTAGGTATATATTACCTCTGATTATTTAGAGCAGTACACCTTTTACAACATTAGAAAGGTTTTCAGTTCAGCTGACGATGGTGAATATGTTCTAATAGGAATGACTATTTATATACCTAGGTTTTGAAATATTCATCCACCGTGATTCGCGTTATACTGTGTTCGTCTGATAATATCGCCCCCTTTGTCCGCCCCCCTGAGTACTTCCCATGGCTGTACACAGTTTACCGTAAGCATCTCAAGGTGTGCATGGCATGCAAATTTGTATTATATTGCTATATTTATGTATCTTTTGATATGCATTTGACATTATTATTATTTATACTTATCTTGATGTTTACTTTCCTGTTAAGTAATCTCAAACCCAAATCCATGTTGTGAGGGGTCCTAAGGAAGCTTAAAAAGCGAAACGCGTAGACCTGCTCTGCATTTACACCATGGTTTTCTGTATTTTGTATCACCCAATATCAAGAATGTGATCTAGAGATTATGTACAGGCCTCTGTTTTGGACGCCATTGTGTCCATTATTTTAGATATATTGTTTAAAATGTATGTCTTTTTATATATGCTCTAATAAACATATGTAATTTTACTACATGTGTGTTGTGTTATCTCGTGACGTGCCCTCAAAGTCCATTTCTATGGGGGTAACCCCATATTTTGTTGTTATTGTTTTAATGAAAGCAAAAATGGTGTTAAAAAACATTTACAGAAAATATTATTACACAATGTTGCCAGGTCTTGGGTCCCGATGCAGAGTTCAGTTCACTCTAGAGTAAGACAAATTCTGACAGAGTCACTGGCCCTCAGAAATTACTCTTAGAATTCTACTGAGCTGCAGATACAGCCATTTTTACTGATCCTGAGGTGTTTTATGATACCTCAGCAGTCGCTCCCTTAATGCTAGTTACTCAATCTATATCAATTTCAAGTGATCCTGTGAGCTACTAATGTATAAAAAGTAGATTTCTAGCGAGCTAAGCTGCTGACACTGTTCACAATCCCATAGATGTGCTATAAGTGGCTCAAAATAATATTCAAATACTGCCGTGCTATAGTGCTCACTATACTAATATATAAAAAATATATGTCAATAATAATAGTTTATGTGCAATTAATAAGTGTTAAAAACTATATCAAATATTTCATCAATCCAAAGTAATCAAAAAACGTTTACATGCAATTCCAGTGCAAAAGAAATATTAAAGACATTAAATCAAATCAAATCAAATCAGTGCAATGATGCAATCCAAAATAAAAGTCCATGCAATCAGAAATACAGCCTCCTTCAACCAATTGCAATCCATACACTGTGCTTATTACTCCCTCCACTCCACACTAGTGCTCAAATAGCAAACAATGTGTCACCACTAACTGTTCCCCCCTCCAGGAATATTCTCTCCTGGTATAATGTGACCTCTACAAGCAAGTGAGGTCAACATAAGCTTTTTAGCCTCTCCTGGGCTATTAACAGGGTGCTCCAAGCTTCCCCGCTGCTATCTCCTCATAGACAGCCCGTGACATCTAGAGTATATATATAGAAGAAAAAATGTAATAGTGCTTATATCCTTTTTAAAATCAGTTTATTAAAGCGGAGTTCCACCCAGAATTTTTTTTTTTGGCATCCACTCTTTTAATACTAAATAGATGTAACCTTTTGTTTCCTTACTTTCAAACGCCTAGTAATTACATGTATTTTTTACTCACAATTTAGTTTCTCTCACTGCTGGACTTTTCCATTTTAGGTGAGGGTATCTGAAGCCCATCCGTAGTCTCCTGGCATCTCTTCCTGGGTAACCATCATGCACTCCTCGAACTCGGTCTGCCTTAAATCTAGTCATTTCCTGTCTGGAAATAACATGATTTTACAGTACAGGGAAGCCCACTGACTCCTGGGAAATGATGAGTCACATCTTCCAGGAGGCCAGACGAAGAAGGAAGTGAGGAGAAGAGCCTCGGACCTAAAAGGGGCAGATTACAGAGAATACCTAGCAACAAGGGACTAGGTACCTAGCAACAAGGGACTTAGGGTGAGTATAGTTTTTTTTTCCTTCAAAGGTAAGTCTATATAGACAAAGGACTTGAATGGTGTAAAAAAATGTTTCTGCGTGGAACTCCACTTTAAATGCAACAGTGTATAGGGTACTCACATGTCACTGGTGCTTCCAGTGCACCAGACTATGACAAGCATAAAACTCAGTTTATTTAAAACCTCCACTCTCTCAATAGAAGCCTCACAGACAACGATCCGGCCACCAACTTCACGCTGGTTCCAGGTGTCATCGCTGTCCTTGCCCCTCCCCAACGCGTGTCGACACAGGGCCACATGTCTTCCTCAGGGGGATTTTGACACGTATTAAATGTAATTATTGACACATATTTGCTATATATTAGTATACTGAGCACTATAGTGTTGCACTATTTGGATATTATTTTTAGCCATTTAATCTATATCAATATTTACAGTTCACAAGGTTTTACAACTAACATATTCTGAATATATATCATAGCCATGCTTGGCAATACATTGATTGTTATTCACTTATACATACAGTACCAGTTATAAAATAGGCCTAGAGTTCAGCAGTGGATAAATATGAAATGACAGTTTCAAGTGAAGAAGGGCCATACATACAATTGCATTGCAGCTAGATGATTTTAAGGCTATTTACGAAAGTGCTGTATTCAAAGTCTCTGGCTTTCCAGACTCTACTAAGCACTGTTTATGATAGCCATTTATGACAAAGCTTATAACATACATACCGGGAAGAAGTGA
>BLSH010529579.1:136595-152272 GCA_018402905.1 Glandirana rugosa
ATGGCTAATTGGGCCCAGTTTGGACATTTTCACTTAGGGGTGTACTCACTTTTGTTGCCAGCGGCTTAGACATTAATGGCAGTGTGTTGAGTTATTTTGAGTGGACAGCAAATTTACACTGTTATATAAGCTGTACACTCACTACTTTACATCGTAGCAAAGTGTAATTTCTTCAGTGTTGTCACATGAAAAGATATAATAAAATATTTACAAAAATGTGAGGGGTGGAGATACTGTATATCTGGACATGTCCTAATAAATATCCTGTGTTTGAATGAAAGAGAAGTACAAGATTCTATGTACTTCTCACATGACGGTCACTTCCATACTTTCATTGTGCTGCATTTTTTTCTTTATAGTCACTTTAGTCTGATCTTTACTAAAATGAAAAGTTAGATACTATGAATGGTACACATAAAATATAACAAGCGTAATAATTTCAAAAACCCATAAAGTTAGTTAAAGTGGAATTCTAGTCATATCCTAACTAAGCTTAAATCTACTCCCACCCCATTCTTGGACTTTTCTATCTATCCAGTAAAAGAAGGTGCCTATACTTGCCTATTATGAAGCTGTACCGGTCTGATCACAGCACCAGCTTCAGTGTAGAGGCAACAAAAGCTGCAGAGCCTGGGCAATGACATTACCCATAGACTTAGTCTCGGTTCACACTGTCGCACTCTATTCAGTGCAATGGAGTCGTACTAATCGGAGCGGCTCAAGTCACTCCGGCTTAGAAAAAGGTTCCTGTACCTTTTGGGGGCAACTTCAGAGAGGCTTGTATTGACTTCTATTAAAGAAGTCGTTTGCAAGCTGCACTGAAGTCACGCTGCGCGGGGTGGCTTCAGAGTCGGTGACTTTGAAGCCACCCCAGTGTGAATTGAGACCTACTATGCGGTAGCTATTGTCGGCTGTCCCTCTTTTACACGGAAGCCAGTGCTGGAAGCCGTTCGTGACCAGACCGAAGCAGCTTCAGGATAGGTACAGACTTAGGCATCTTTTATTTTACAGGGCCGATAGGCTAGACTTAGAATGGGGTGGGAGTATATTTAGGCTTAGTTAGGGTTTGACTGAAATTACACTTTAAACAGTAACTATATTCCTTTTAATGTCTTCTTAGATGCAAATGTGAAGATGATGAATATTGTAACAGATGCAAGTTGTTTTTTCATTTCCTTCTGTTAAGGATTGTTTGATTACAAATATAAATTATTAAAACCTTATCCCTCTGTCAATTATACTTCAGATTTGTCCTTTACTCCAGTTTTTTTCCTAAAACAGTATAATAAGCTGCTCTATTTTTACACATCTGGTCTTTTTATTTTATGAAGGTGGAAAAGGACAATATTGCAGGTTTTGGCCTGGACCATCATATGTCTTAAAGCACTTCTTTTTTAAAAAAAAAATAAAAGGTTTTATTGAATAAATCAGGCATGTACAATAAACACATTTGTAGCAATGGTCCAGTTGTCATATATTCATTTACAGGTTACAATGTAAGGCATTTTTCAATCAAGGACAAGAAAACAAGGTAAGCTAAAATGAACAGGTTAACTTCAAATTTGTTATACTTATTAAACACGAGGAATGGATGACTGTTGATTAACACCCGTGGCAAACTTTCTGGCATTAAATGTTGCTCTTCAATGAAAGGTGAGGTACAATGGTCAGAGAGAAGATCCCAGAATATTTAGTTACACGTGTCTGAGGATTGAAGCCACTCGTCCCAGATTTTATTATATTTATCAGGACAACCCCTGTGCTTAAACATAATTTTTTTGTATGGTAGTGCATTGTTTATGTCTGCCAACCAGGAACCCAACTCTGGGGGATCCTTCCTCATCCACCGTCTGGCTATGATCTTCCATGACGCAAATAGTGTTTCATTGAGGAAGATTTTAGAGAACTTATTAATTGCTGTGTTGGGGAAGATATCCAGAAGGCAGAGCTTAGGGTTGAGAGTTAATGGAGAACCCATGTTGTCGTGAAGAAACTGAACTACCTTTGACCAAAAACCCTGAACCCTGAATTCTAGGGTCTTAAAGCACCTTTAACTGTCCATTTGTAGAACAATGCAGATTCAAGAATCTAGCTTTGAAAACCAGACTTTGGGGTTGATTTACTCAAGGCAAGTGGACTTGCTCTTGAGCTTAGTAAATGAGATAAAGCTTCACTTTGCAAAGAATACTCAGTCACATGCAAGTAAAATAAAAAACAAATTATTTGCTAGCACATGACTTAATGATAGAAATAAGCAGAGCTTCCCCTCATTTATGAGCTTCTTCTCAGATTTAGAGCAACTGCACTTCCAAGCATTGGGGGGACCATTGATCCTGACCAAATCTCCAACTCCGTTTGCAGAAATGCAGCCCCAAACTTACAAGGAACCTCCACCATGCTTCACTGTTGCCTGCAGACACTCATTATTGTACTGCTCTCAAGCCAGCCCTTTGGCAAATTTTGACTAATCAGGCCAATTTTCTGCACCCCATGTTTTCCTGCATAGTTGAGTTGCTTAGCCTTGTTTCCACATTGGAGGCTTATGAAGAAAGAAACCAGAGGACCCAGTGGATGTGTGTCATGGTGAAAACTAAACAGGACTTCAGCATGACAAGATCAGTGTGCTTGAATTGGTTGTAAGGCCTTGCATGAAGGTAAAACACCTTCCTTGTGCTGCTCCCCCCACAGCCCCCCTGTCCCAGATCTCTCTCTCCTCATTGGATGAGACATAATGTCAATTACAACCAGTGAACCAATGAGGAGAGAGTAGGGGGCAGGGCCAAGCCATGGCTCTATGTGTATTATGGGTGCATAGAGTGGGGCTCAGGAGCGCGCATGCAACAGTGCCCCCATAGGAAGTAGCTTGCTATTGGAAGCACTGGTCAAGGGGGAGGAACCAGGAGTGCCATCGGGGGACCCAAGAAGAAGAAGAGGATCTGGGTTGCTCTGTGCAAAACCTTTGTACAGAGCAGGTAAGTATTGAATGTTTGTTATGTAGAAAAATATAAATGAAACTTTAATATCACTTTAACACTGTCCATGATTAGTATGAACTAAAACCAAGCAAGAACCCAGCAGTGACAAGTCATGCCAATGGACACCAAATCACTATTCCTAGTGAGAAGAAAAACTTGATGTATTGCCCTTAGCAGTCATTAAAATGTTTTCTTCAATTTTTCACTGTACGTGAAAAGAGCCTGCGCAATCTCATTAGAGACTACATGAAACACATTTGCTTATGTCTGTTTACACATTAATCTGTTCTATGAATGTAGAGAAAAAAGTGTAGCTTTGCAATGGTTCACACATAGATATTTATGTGTCATAATATATCTAGCTCTGAGCGCCCCAGAAGTTCCGAAGTGTGTTTGTGCAGTTTTCCTCTTTGGAGCATCTGATGTGACATTAACACACTTTACCTCCTCTGATTTTTTTCTCAAATTGTCTTCTAATCCTGAATGAGGTAGCCTATGGATGAGCTTTTCAGCAATAACCTTTAATGGCAATGAACAGCAGCCAAATGGTTGCTATGGCGCCTAGATCTAAGTAATCTGATGGACTGTGAAGTGTTAATTATACCCCAGTGACCAAACCTGCCTAAAACTGTCATAAATTTCCCTGAATTATACCAATTGCAAGGCATTCTTTATGGGTAGGTAGAGTGGGGGAGAGTTATATTGATCTTGCATGCTGTGCTAAGCAGATGTGTCTGTGGTAATGGTAGAACACGAATAACAAGGTATAGACACACGCCCACAATGTCTGACATACCTATTATCACATTTTTGGCAAATTTCAAGCACATTGGGATACTTGTATCTAACGATAGTGGAAATACAGGGAACACATTTTTTAATTACTGTTACCATAGTAACCAACTCTCCCTAACACTCATGCTCAGTTCTAAGTTTTCAATATTTGTCCCTGGAAATGTCTGTTGATGGAAATACTCCAGCAATGACCAACTGTGTGTCTTTTTCTGCATACGTATATTCAGTTGGCAGTTAATAATATTTTGACTTGTTAAACATTAAAGTAGATGTAAACCCCATTCATGAAATCTTACCTGGGCACATATATCTGTAGTGTTTACTTATCTCTCTCCAAAGTCCTAAGTCCCGTGTCTTTCTGCTGCTCCATTCCTCTGTTATCAGCATGATAACTTCTGACCATTCTCTGACACAGAAGATAAAAACAGCTGGAAATTTGTGTCGGGGAGGAAACTTAGAGACAGATAAGCAGAGAGCTGGTCTATTCACAGTACAGCTTTGCAAGTTTCTTCATTCCTCTGCCTATGTGAAGGGGGGGGGGGGTGTATGCCTTTCCTCCAATCAGCTCTCACACAGTGTATGCAAAGACTCCCCCCCCAGTACTGAAAAAGGAATAAAAATTTCTAACACAATCTGCACTTTCTAAAGAATATAGAAAGCTGAAGACAGCAGATATGTAAAACTTATGTAGGAAGATTTGTTTCATCACTGTGTATCATCTGAGGCTGTTCACTTCACTGGATATATGTGAGGGTTTACAATCACTTTAACCACTTCAGCCCTGGAAGGATTTGCTCCCTTCCTGACCAGGCCATTTTTTGAGATACGGCATTGGGTCACTGACAATTGCAAAGTCATGTGACGCTGTACACAAAAAAATTGACGTCCCTTTGTTCCCACAAATAGAGCTTTCTTTTGGTGGTATTTGATCGCCTCTGTGATTTTTATTTTTTGCGCTACAAACAAAAAAAGTCAGACAATTTTGAAAAAAAAAAACATTATTTTTTACTTTCTGTTATAATACATATCCAAAAAAAAATATAAAAAAACGAATTTATTTGTTCGTTTAGGCCAATATGCTTTTTTCTACATATTATTGGTAAAAAAAATCGCAATAGGCATATATTGATTGATTTGTGCAAAAGTTATTGTGTCTACAAAATACGGGATAGATTTATGGACTTTTATTTATTGAATTTTTTTTTTTACTGGTAATGGCGGCGATCTGCGATTTTTAGCGGGACTGCAACATTGCGGTGGACAAATATGACCCCAAATTACACTTTTTGGGGACCAGTGGCATTATTACATTGATCAGTGCTATAAAAATGCACTGATCAATGTGCAAATGACACTGGCAGGAAAGGGGTTAACCGCAAGGGGTTAAGTGTGTTCCCTGGGTGTGTTCTAACTGTAGGGGGGGTGGGCTGGCAGGGACATAACAAAGATTGCTGTTCCCGATGACTGGGAACAGAAGATCTCTGTCATGTCATCTGGCAGAACGGGGCTCCGCCTTGTTTACATAGGTAGATCCCCGTTCTGCCTCTGTGTTGAACGATCGTGGGTTGCCGGTGGACATCGAGTCCGCAGGACCCGCAGGCACACTCCGATGGCAGGCGGCAGGTGTGCACCCGCAATCCCACATGCACGGACCGGCGTTCAGGTACGTCGGTTCACACAGGAGAGCCAACCTTCCGCCATATAATCACGGCGGCTGGTCGGCAAATGGTTAAAGTGTATCTATTATCAAAATTTAAAATGTTATATTAATTTCCATATTGTAATTCTAGCCTACTCCTATTAATCTGAATGATATTGAGGGCTGTAAAACTTAATTTGTGAAGATCCCCACACATTTACTTTCTTGGATTCTGTGACACATAGTCACTATGCCTTGTGGATAGGCTCTGCTGTGTCACACATTTCACAGAGCATGCCTTCTGAACTACCCAGGTGCTGAGAGGAGGAGTTTCAGGAGGCAGAGTCAGTACAGAAATCACAGCTTGCAGGCAACCTGGTACCATGGGCTAATTAGTCCTTAGAAACTGAAACTAAACACCAAAAGAGAAGCTGCAAAGCATACTAAGAATCAAGGAAGTTGTTGAAATTGATAGCCAGCAGACAGGCAGCACTCACATCATGAAAGGAGATTTTTCGAATAAGCTTTTATCAGATTGTCAAGAATAACTAGTGTTTGTATTTAGAGATGGGCCGAACATCCCCGGTTCGGTTCGCGCTAGAACATTTGAACATCACAAAAGTTCGGAGCCAAGCAACTAACCCCATTGAAGTCTATGGGACCTGAACTGGAAAAATTGCCCATGTACCCATTTTGAAGGCTTATATGCAAGTTACTGGGCATACAAAGGGTATGCGGATCCTGCCCTGGGGGACATATATCAACGAAAAAAAGTTTGTAAAAAAGATCATTCTTAAATGAGCAGTGATTTACTGATGCTTAAAATGAAACAATAAAAATTAAAAATTCCTTTAAATATAGTGCTTGGGGGGTCATCTTAGTCTGCCTGTAAAGTGGTGTATCTGTACCTTGTATAGAACTTGCTGTAGCAAAAATTTAATTTATAAAGCCAAAAAAATGACATTTTCCCTGCAAGCTTTATTTATTTTATAAACAATGGCTTGGGGAGCCAGTCTGTATGATGAGGCCACAATGTAGTGGGCTCGGAACAAGCTTAGAGATTTTTTGGATGAATTTTGGTGTCTGTTTCGCAGACTTTGGATAGAAGTAACCGGTGCGGAACAATTGGGCTTTCGGTGCCGGTGGTGTCTTCACACAGTAACCCTATAGAGGTACTCTTGATGAAATAAAGAATCGGCCTTGCTGTCAAAAATTGAAATTATATGCACCTGTCAAACAGGTGCAGAAAAATGGGTCATTGGGTGTTAATTGTACCCATGAAACCTATACCAAATATTTTTTTCACGATAAAATCAAAACCCACAAAGCTAAGCAGCCTAGACAGTCTTTCACAGATTCCACATCCCAAAAACACTTAATCTGCAATATCGACATCAGGGGATTGATAGCTTCTGCTAATCCAGGAATGATTCATGTTGATAAATGTCAGCTGGTCAACAGTGTCTGTGGACAGACACGCTCTTTTATTTATCACAAAACCTCAGGCACCACTGAATGCCTGATCAGAAAGCACGCTGGATGCAGGGCAGCCCAGCAGCTCAGTTGCATACTGGGCAAGTTTTGGCCAGTGGCCTATTTTCATGACCCAGTAACCCAGCGGATCATAAACTGGAAAGCTCTCCATGTCTGTTTTTTCCCTCAGATCTTCCAACCCTGGGTACCTGTTTAAGAAAAGCTGCACCACCAAATTAAGGACGTGTGCCAGGCATGTCAAGGTTCCCTGTCGAAGGGCGGACAGGAGGTTAGTGCCATTATCGCACACCACCATTCCTGGCTCAAGCTGGAGTGGCGCGAACCACCTCTGAGCCTGCCCTTGCAGAGCTGAAAGAATTTCTTCTCCAGTGTGGCCCCTCTCCCCTAGACAGACCAGCTGAAACACTGCATGGCATCTTTTAGCCTGACTCATCGAATGGATCCTTGAACGTTTAGGGGGTACTGGTGGTTCCTAGGACAATTCAGCAGAGGAGGGAATGGAGGAGGAGGAGGGCGTGGAGCTAACAAATCTTGCATCATCACCACCAGCTGTATGGAGATGTGGTGGCAAAACAAGATGCAGCACTAAGCCCTGTCCTGCATCCTTCCAAGTTGCAAGCAGAGCTACCCAGTGTGTTGTGAATTAAATATATTGTCCCTGACCATGCTTCCTGGACCACATGTCAGCAGTGGACCTTGTGGCTGACTGCCTTGCCCAACAATGTTACAACATTGCCTTCCACATGATAGTAAAGAGCTGAAATGGCCTTACGTGCAAAGAAATAGCGACTGGAAACCTGCCATTATGGTACAGCACATTCTGCAAATTCATGGAAGGGGCAGAATCCATCAGATGGAAAGGCAGGAGTTGTAAAGCCAACAGCTTTGACAAGCTGGAATTGCAAGCAGAGCTACCCAGTGTGCTGTGAATTAAATATATTGTCCCTGACCATGCTTGCTGGACCACATGTCAGCAGTGGACCTTGTGGCTGACTGCCTTGCCCAACAATGTCACAACATTGCCTTAAACATGATGGTAAAGAGCTGAAATGGCCTTACGTGCAAAGAAATAGCGACTGGAAACCTGCCATTATGGTACAGCAAATTCTGCAAATTCACGGAAGGGGCAGAATCCATCAGACAGAAAGGAAGGAGTTGTAAAGCCAACAGCTTTGACAAGCTGGAATTTAGACCCTGGGCATGTGGGTGGCAGTGACTGTATTTTTTTTTCACTGCAGCAGCTGGGGCAGAGACATGTGCCTGCTATACTCTACAACTGGTGGTTTGCTGCTGGCAGATATGCTGCAAAGATCTGTGACATACTTTGCGATACTATCATCCCTGTCAGTGGAGGCTGCTGAGAGGCCATGAGATATAGTGGGGGTAGACCTGAAAGGTGAGGAGGAGTAAGGAGCAGCAGAACTGTGTCCCTTTTGTGTGGCTTTCAGGTGCTCTTGCCAACAGGCTGAGTGGTGGCAGGTTAAATACCTTGTCAAGCATGTGGTATCGAAATGGCTGGTGTTTTTGCTATGCTTGATCTGCTTGAGGCAAAGTTTGCAAATTGCAACAGTGCGATCAGCAGACAGCTGAGCTATGGGAAGTGGGGAGATAACAGCTCCACAATGTGATGGAATAGGATGGCTGCTCTCTACTCTTCCATGATGGCTGCCTCATTGGGGTTGTGCCTCACCCTCACTTTCCTCCTCTGCTCTATCCGGCACCCAATTCGTGTCAGTGACCTCGTCGTTATTAACCCCTCCATCCTCATCATAACAGGAGCCAACTTGGCAATACACTGCGTCTGGTGGAACATGACTGCCAATTTGTTGTTTACCAGTGTTCCCCTCTCTGTAGGCTCATGTTCCTACCCTCCTCAACCTCAGAACCAACAGCAGAATCAAGTAATGCCTGTGGATCGTCAAGGAGCAAGTGGCTGATGCTGTGTTCAAAAACTCAGCTGACTCCTCGATGCATGATGCTGGGGCTATGGCAGGAGTAGCTGTGGACAAGGAGGCAGAATAAGCCACTCTGGAAGCTGAGGTGGACTGCACACTAGTTTCTGCTTGGGTAATAGTGGACAAGGAGGATGAGGATGGTTTAGTAAGTCAGTCCACTGCGTCCTCTGCATGCTGTGGCTGGATAGCACAGGCAACATCACTAAACAGAAGAAATGGTGCCCTGCCTGAGGTCAGACTACGTCCACCTTTGCCTATGGACACAGACACTGCTGGCCTGCTCACAGTGCCATGGGAACATCTGCCTCTCGTTGGCCTCCCAGACATGATGGGAGGTGTTTAATACCAAAATTTAATAGAGACGGAGAAATGTGTACTTGGATGCACCTTAATCAATGGAAAGTGGTATTTGGTGCACTTTAACTTGAGAACTCACTACAACACACTTCAATATACTGCAGTAAAAGTGCACTAACGCACTTCAATATACTGCAGTAAAAGTGCAGTAACGCACTTCAATATACTACAGTAAAAGTACAGTAACGCAATTCAATATACTGCAGTAAAAGTGCACTAACGCACTTCAATATACTGCAGTAAAATTGCACTAACACACTTCAATATACTGCAGTAAAAGTGCGGTACCGCAATTCAATATACTGCAGTAAAAGTGCCCTGACACTCTACACTGACACACTTCAAGATACTGTAGTAAAACTGCCCTGACACTCTACACTAACACACTTCATTATACTGTAGTAAACCTGCCCTGACACATTAAACTGATACACTTCAGTATACTGCAGTAAACCTGCCCTGACACACTAAACTGGTACACTTAAATATACTGCAGTAAATCTGCCCTGACACACTGAACTGACACTAAAGTAAAAAAGGAAGGTCGCACTACACTCACGCTGCACTATTACTATAGTCACACTACACTGATACTTTACATTCACAATAGATTCACAGTAGCACACTATAGCGCACACATGTAGCAATGAACAGAGCCCTATTCTATCTATCTCCATTCCAATATCACACTGCAAATGGCTGCTCTGGGAAGGAACCTTTTATAGTGTGGGGTGGGTCTATGAGCAATGAGCCATTATTGAGCACAGTCATCATTACTTTCTCCAATCATAGCTCTGACAGTGTTCGGTGCCCTGATTGGGCAAAGGCTTAATTGCTTCAGCCAATCAGGGCTTCCAAGGCACTGTCTGGTGGTCAGTGCATTGTGGGGCGTTCAGCGGGCCAAACAAACAGTCAAGCGTCCCGACAATTCGGGTGTTCGGCGAACGGGTGAACAGCCAATGTTCGGGCCAAATTTATACTCGGCCTGAACTGTTCACCCATTACTACTTGTATTGCTTGGTATCTAAATGTAATTCATTTAGACATACCTCCCAACTTTATGAAATGGGAATGCACGGCACCTATTAGCAAAAGTATGTAGGCATAGGAGACACCCCCATTAAAGGAGAATTGTACAAAAAAATGGTTGGTTAAACCCAGAAGTTCTTTTTTTACCACTACCATTCATTTATATTTACTTTTGGAATTTACAAATGCAGCCATTTAGAAATTGGATGAAAAGTTTAGCACTGTATAACACTTTTTGATAGATATGTAATACATTTTATATACAACTATATACGGTAGATCAGACCAAAATGAGGGACAAATGGGAAGGAAAGTGGGACAGAGAAACTTTGTTCCAAAAGAGGGACAGTCCCTCGAAATCAGGGACAATTGGGAGTTATGACTTAGATGTTAGCAGGGTATTGAATTCATGAGCTGGAAGCTTCTTGTATACAGTAGATACCTTTACTGTCATGGAGGAATATCAGAACATGTCTTACATCATGATGAGAAACAGGAACTAACCACAAACAAGTACACACAGAGGATAAACTGTATTTTCTCTCAAACCATAGAACATATGAACTATACACTATAATACTACAAAGAAAATGAATGCAGTCATCAAATCTAAGAATGGGTATACTGCAATATAATAAATGTTTGATTTTAAGTTTAATACTGCTTTAATTTTTCAGTCTAGTGACAGGGTCATTTTATGCCCTGCATAAGTAGATTGTGCTACCTTAATGCATGTCCAGGCCTAATTCTAATTCTAACTGGAATGTACTTTTAGGAACTACTAACACGAGTACTGTTTAATCCTAACTTGGCAAGGATAGTTTAAACAGTTATCCTTGCCAAGCTAAGCTTCAGCAAGCTAAACTTCAGCAAGCATTTTCTAAGCATTTCACTAGCTTTCAGCAGCTTTCTTAAAGAATATATGAACCCAATATTTCATATTCCTAATATGTGCCTGCTCTACTATGTACTTGTATGAAAAGAAGTATCCTGTTCTCTTTGTATTGCTTCCTGTGTGTGATATCACTGGTTTTCCTACCAGTCCCTCTGCTTTCCTTTGAAAAACTGATCACGCTAGTCATGAGAGCACAGCGTGGTCAGTTGTTTAGATGTACCTTCAACCACATGTAGCTATATAATTTGTATATAATAATAATAATAATAATAATACACATGTGTTTATGTGTATATACACTACAATATATACCAACTATATATGTATATACTTTTACTATTACACAAAGATAGCCCGAATAAATAGAAAATTCAGTTTGTAAACAATGATTATATTGAAGAGAAAAAATCTTTCCAAAGCTGCCTGGTCCTTTGAGAAAAAGTAATTGCCCCTTAAACCTTATAATTGGTTGTGCCACCCTTGGCAGCAGCAACTGCAATCAAGCATTTGAAATAACTGGCAATGAGTCTTTCACATTGCTGTGGAGGAATTTTGGCCCCCTCTTCTTTGAAGAATTGTTTTAATTCAGCCACATTAGGGTTTTCGAGCATGAACGGCCTGTTTAAGGTCATACCACAGCATCTCAAATCAGATTTAAGTCCAGACTTTGACTAGGCCACTCCAAAACCCTAATTTTGTTTTTGGGGGGTTTTTGAGCCTTTAAGAGGTGGACTTGCTGGTGTGTTTCGGATCATTGTCCTGCTGCATAACCCAAGTGCACTTTAACTTGAGGTCATGAACTGATGGCCTGGACATTTTCCATCAGGATTTTCTGGTAGAGCACAGAATTCATGGTTCCATCAATTATGGCAAGTTGTCCAGGTCCTGAAGCTGCAAAGCAGCCCCAGACCATCATATTACCACCATAATTTTTGACTGTTGGTATGATGTTCTTTTTATGAAATGCTGTGTTAGTTTTACACCAGATAATAGGACGCACACCTCGCAATAAGTTCAACTTTTGAACTTTTGTCAGTCCACAGAATATTTGTCCAATTGCCTTGGGGATAATCAAGATGTCTTTGGCAAATGTGAGACAAGCCTTTATGTTCTTTTTGGCCAGCAGTGGCTTTCGTCTTGGAACTCTCCCATGGATGCCATTTTTGCCCAGTCTCTTTCTTATTGTTGAATCATGAACACTGACCTTAACTGAGGCAAGTGAGGCCTGCAGTTCTTTAGATGTTGTTCTGTGTTCTTTTATGACCTCCTTGCTGAGTTGTCGTCGTGCTCTTGGAGTAATTTTGGTAGGCAGGTCACTCCTGAGAAGCTTCCCCATTGTTCCGAGTTTTCCCCATGTGTGGATAATGGCTCTCACCGTGGTTCGCTGAAGTCCCAAAGCCTTTGAAATGGTTCTTGTAACCCTCTCCAGACCGATACATGTCATTGTTTCTCATCTGTTTTTGAATTTCTTTAGATCGCATCATGATGTGTTGCTTTTTGAGATCTTTTAGCATGCTTCCCATTTTCAGACTGCTTCTATTTAAGTGATTTCTTGATCCAACAGGTCTGACAGTAATCATCACATTTAATGTGTAGTAAGTGTACAGCTTCTATAACAGTGTAAATTTACTACCCCTCAAAATAACTCAACACACAGCCATTAATGTCTAAACCGCTGTCAACAAAAGTGAGTACACCCCTAAGTGAAAATGTCCAAATTGGGCCCAAAGTGTCAATATTTTGTGTGGCCACCATTATTTTCCAGCACTGCCATAACACTGTTGGGCATGGAGTTCACCAGAGCTTCACCGGTTGCCACTGGAGTCCTCTTCCATGATGACATCACAGAGCTGGTGGATTTTAGAAACTTTGCACTCTTCCGCCTTCCGTTTGAGGATGCCCCACAGATGCCCAATAGGGTTTAGGTCTGGAGACATGCTTGGCCAGTCCATCACCTTTACCCTCAGCTTTTTTAGCAAAGCAGTGGTCATCTTGGATGTGTGTTTGGGGTTGTTATCATGTTGGAATACTGCTCTGTAGCGCAGTCTCTGAAGGGAGGGGATCATGTTCTGCTTCAGTATGTCACAGTACATGTTGGCATTCCTGGTTCCCTCAATGAACTGCAGCTCCCCAGTGCCAGCAGCACTCATGCCCCAGACCATGACACTCCCATCACCATACTTGACTGTAGGCAAGACACACTTGTCTTTGTACTCCTCACCTGGTTGCTGCCAAACATGCTTGACACCATCTGAACCAAATAAATTTATCTTAGTCTCCTCAGACCACAGGACGTGGTTCCAGTAATGTCCTTAGTCTACTTGTATTCAGCAAACTGTTTTCTGTGCATCATCTTTAGAAGAGGCTTCCTTCTAGGACGACAGCCATGCAGACCAATTAGATGCAGTGTGCGGCGTATGGTCTGAACACCGACAGGCTGACCCCCCACGCCTTCAACCTCTGCAGCAATGTTGGCAGCACTCATACGTCTATTTCCCAAAGACATGACGCTGAGCACATGCACTCAACTCCCTTGGTCGACCATGGCGAGGCCTGTTCTGAGTGGAACCTGTCCTGTTAAACCGATGTATGGTCTTGGCCACTGTCCTGCAGCTCAGTTTCAGGGTCTTGGCACTCTTCTTATAGCCTAGGCCATTTTTATGTAGAGCAACAATTCTTTTTTTCAGATCCTCATAGAGTTCTTTGCCATGAGGTGCCATGTTGAACTTCCAGTGACCAGTATGAGAGAGTGAGGGCGATAACACCAAATTTAACACACCTGCTCCCCATTCACACCTGAGACCTTGTAACACTAGTGAGTCACATGATACCCGGGAGGGAAAATGGCTAATTGGGCCCAATTTGGACATTTTCACTTAGGGGTGTACTCACTTTTGTTGCCAGCAGTTTAGACATTAATGGCTGTGTTTTGAGTTATTTTGAGGGGGAGAGCATATTTACACTGTTATACAAGCTGTATACTCACTACTTTACATTGTAGCAAAGTGTCATTTCTTCAGTGTTGTCACATGAAAAGATATGATAAAATATTTACAAAAATGTGAGGGGTGTACTCACTATTGTGAGATACTGTATGCAGTATACACTGTATATAACAATGTCATGAGGACATCTTGTCTCCCAGATAAATACCTTAAAACCATTTTCATGCAAACCATGTGTTTTAGGTATATATTTTCATAAAGCAAAACTAAACCAGTCAGTAATTGAGCATTAAATGAATGGTTATTTAACCACTTCAATACCGGGCACTTAGAACACTTCCCGCCCAGACCAATTTTTAGCTTTCAATGCTGTTGCGATTTGAATGAGAATTGCGCGGTCATGCGACATTGTACCCAAACAAACTTTTTATAATTTTGTTCCCACAAATAGAGCTTTCTTTTGGTGATATTTGATCACCCCTGCAGTTTTTATTTTTTGCGCTACAAAAAAAAAAAGACCGAAATTGTTTTTTTTTTTTTTAATTTTCTTTGTTTCTGTCACAAAACTTTGTATAAAGTACATTTTCTCCTTCACTGACAAGCATTGATGTGGCTACACTGATGGGCACTGATGAGGCTAGACTGATGGGCACTGAGGAGGCAGTACAGATTGGCACTGATGAGGTGGCACTGATAAGGTTGCACTGATGATGGGGCACATATGCAGCACTGATGGGCGACACTGATAAGCAACACTGACGGGCACTGATATGCGGCACTGATTGACCCTCATAGGCAGCACTGATAGTGGGACTAGGCATTGATGGGCACTGATAGGTGGCACTGCTGGGCACTGATAGGTGGCACTTATAGGTGGCACAGGTGGGCACTTTTAGGTGGCATAGGTGGGCACTGATAGGTGGCACAGGTGCTTACTGATTGGTGGCACTGGTGGGCACTGGTGCATACAGCACTGTTAGGGATGGCACTGGCAGACATCATATATGGGCACAGTGCCATCCCTACAGTGCACTAAATTGCCCTTACCTGGTGGACTAGTGGGGGCTCCCTGGTGGTCCTGGATGGCCTCCATGTTCCCTCCTTGGTGGTCCTGGGCGGCCTCCTCGCGGTGTCCAGGGGGAGGCTCCCTGGTGGTCCTGGGCAGGCTCCCAGGTGGTCCAGTGGGGTGATCCTGAGGGGGGCTGCACTGATAAACGTGCAGCGCAGCCCCCCCCCCCCCGACGCGACGTGCAAATAGTCACGTCGGGGGGAGTCCTAGTGGGGTGACCTGGTGGACCCTCGGACGGGTCCTGGTGGTCCCTCGGAGGGGGACCTGTGGCGCTCCTCCGGCGGGTCCTGGTGGTTCCTCCCTTGTACCTCCGGTAGGTCCTGGTGGTCCCTCGGGGGTGATCAGGTGGTCCATTCCCGTTAAATCACGTGACATCCCTACCGTGACACGGGTATATACTACAGACGGTCACGGTAGGGATTGTCACGACATACGTGGTCACGGGTGGTCACGGTGGTTAGTCATTCGTGGACACGGTGGATAGTCACGGGTGGATACGGTGGATTTTCACGGGTGGACACGGT